>BMAC01000983.1:289009-371436 GCA_014905375.1 Phtheirospermum japonicum | reverse complement strand
GGGATGGGGGCGGGGGTAGACGTACCCGCCCCGCCCCCATTGCCATCCCTAGATACAGTGTGGAAAAACTTATAAGAAATTGATGAAAATTGGGGTTGATCCTAATTTACATATTTATAATGTCTTGATTCACGCTTGTTGTAAGTCGGTCGATACTAAAAAAGCCAATGAGTATTTAAGTGAAATGGAGTCGAAAAACATATTTCCGGATCTTTTCACGTTCAATACCCAGATTTTGTTATATTTCAAAAAGGGTATACATTACGCGACATTATGTGTTCATGACAAGATGGAAAGAGTTGGAGTGTTTCCCGATATATTAACTTATAATTCGATTATTTATAGTTATTGCAGAGAAGGCAAAACGAGAGATTCTTCAAAGCTTAATAAAATCAAAGGCGTTTCTCTAAACCATGTTACTTATACTACTTTGATCGATGGGTACTGTAGAGTCGGCGATATTGACAAGGTTTAATAGAGGCCAAAGAATTGTACCCCGACGTGTTTACTTACAATCTTATGCAAATTAGGAAAGGAAGGTCAGACACAGGACGCAAACAAGTTATTGAATGGAATGAACATGATAACTTGACGTGTAACATGTTAATTAATGCCTATTGCAATATAGGATATGTGGGGTCCATGTTGAAATCTAAGAGCAAGATATGGAGGGAGGATTAAAGCCAGATTAGTTTACGTACAAGGCGTTAATTCACGAGTTTTGCAAGGCTCAGGATATAAAAAGTGGTAAAGAGATGTTATTTGTTACGGTTCGGGTTGGATTTTCACCGAGTTATTGCACGTATGTGTTGTTTATGGACTTCTACTGCAGTCGAAAGACGTTGAAGGTGTATTGGCACTGTCGGGTGAGTTGGCTCAAAGGGGTCTGGGTTGATGTTAGTGTGTATCGTCCGGTAATACGAAGGTTGTGTAAGAAATAAAGGCTTGATTGTGTAGAAAGAGCATTTAGGATTATGCAAACGATGAAGAATTTAGAAAATAAAGGCTTGATTGTGCATGATACGACATCAAATATTCACGTCGCCAACATGTAGGTTATTATGCGTATTTAATAAGTGATCTCAGTAAGCGACCTCATCCTCTAGAAGGTGCAATCTTTCTGGGAGGTTGGCGAGCTGTTTTTGGGGAGCTGCGACCTCTCATATAAGGGTGGCGAGCTCTTATGTGGGATGGCGAGCTCTTATGATATAAGTATTATTATACCAGCTCGGCATTGAGTGGCAGCTCGGTGTTGAGGGTTGAGACTCATAGTTTTGGGCCCTGACGAGCTAATATGGGTTATTCTATGGGGTCCCGATGAACTAAACCTATGAACATGCTTATTGGCTCATGGCTATTTTAGTAATTCAGCGAGAGTTCTCATATCTTTAAAAACTTAGCATAAATGAGGAATCCTAATTCTGAGACGGTCACTATTTATGGAATTATAGATTGAATAGGAAAAGTAAACCCTAGACTAGGAATACTTCTCTTATCTATATAAAGATGACTCAGTACTTATTCTTTTCTCTAAGTTGATTTTACATCCTACGTTTAGCTCTCATATCTCTTTTGACCTCTCGCATCTCTCTAAAGCACTATAACTTAAGCATCGGAGGGCCTATGCCGGGGCCGTCCACCGCCTTTGCTTGGGTTTTATTTTGCAGGAAGGATCGATCAGGTTGCCAGGAGCTTTCTGGAGACTTATTAGGCCTTGGACTGCGTATTTGAGATTAACACTTACTATTCTTGAGGCACTAATCATTTTGGTCGCATCAAGTGGCGCCGTCTTTGGGAAAGAGGGACATCGAGTCCTTGAGTAAATGGCGTGAGATTTTTTACAAGCAAGTTATGAAAGGAAGAGGTGCCGCACCTCGAAACTTGAATTTTGATGGGGACGCAAGTAAGACAAAAGAAGGAGACATCAGGAATGAACAAACACCACCGCTAGGGGAAACAGAGCAAACAACAACCATACCACCATCCTCACAAAGAAAGCAAATGATGAAACAGCCCGAAGAAGAACGTAAGAAAAAGGCTCCTGACGTGATCAAATAAAAGGCCATCCACATAGGGATAAAAGAATGGAAGGATTTGCCAAGTAACAAACCCTGTTATGTTGACAAGGGGCTCCTTGAAAGCTTGATGGGATTGGTACCACCAGAAAAACAGGGAAAGCTAGACGAAATCCTAGCAGGCAAGGTAAGTAAAGAAGACAAAGGAAAAGGAAAAGATGATCATAGAGATGAAGAATACACACCAGAGACATTAATCACGGACCAAAAAAGAAGCAGAGAATCCTCACCGTGTAGGCCAAGTGCCGACCTACTTAAAAGTTTAAGAAGAAGAAGATATCCGGTGGACTTCATATCATCGTCCGATGATGATTACATCGAAGATCGGTTACACATGGATGGGGGGTCGCGTGGTCAACTTTGTAAATGGTGGACCCATCCAGATGAATGGAAATACAATGATCATGATGGGCGAATCTGCGGTGATGGATCGTGGCAAAAATCTTATAAACGCCGAATTCAAGAGGAAGAGGAGGATGGTAGTGATAGCGAGGAACCATTCATGGATTATAAGCCGCGAAAGAGGTCTTACGAATCCCGAGGTCGGCACTATGAATAAGATGAGGATGACGAAGTGGGGTCAGGTACCCAGGCCTTTAGAGACACAGAGAAGGCATTACTAACTTTGCAAAGACAGGTCGCCGGAAGTGGACCTGATGATCCATAGGGCACACTTTCTCAGAAAAAAAAACTAAGAGCGGCATTATTCCACGGGTACAAATCATTAGAGTTTCAATATGACGGTTTATCCGACCCCACACTGCATGTGAAGAGTTTTGAGAACGAGGCAGTGTTGAGGCAATACACGGATGTTGTAGCATGTTAAGCCTTTTGATCCACATTAAGGGGAATAGCAATGGACTGGTTCTACCAATTGCCACCGGGAATAATCACCAGCTTCCAAGTTATGAAGGCAGCCTTTTAAAGCATTTGGTAGCGCTAAGTTGCACACGAATGCTTTTTCAATCCCTTTTCGCAATGACACGACGGCCGGGGGAGAGTCTAAAAAATTATGTCACTCGATTTACTAGGGTTACTATAGGAGTACCAACAACCATCGATGAGATGAAGGCGGGGGCACTTCAACAAGGGTTAAGAAGGGAAGATTTACAAAAATATTTGTCAAAATGACCTGCACGAACGTATGAGGAAGTCTTGAATAGGTGCGATAAATATATATACCGTTGGAGGAAACTGAGGATGAGTTTAGAATGTATTTTGGTGTAGAGGTCGCAGATTCAGAAAAGATTATCCCTAAGAGGTCGGAGCCCAAAAGGGAACCAAGACGATCTGTTCGAGGACTCTTAACCAATGGTGCAGGTAGGGGGAAACAGCTAAAGCCTATATGAGAGAATGGAGAGAGGAATATTTCACCCCCTTGCCGTATCCACACGCAAGGGTGGTCGCAATTATGGAGCAGTAGATACCCGATGATGTCAGATGGCCAGAAAGTTATAGGCAACCTCCCACTAACCCAGAATCTGAGTTCTTTTGTAGGTCCACAATAATTAAGGGCACTCTACTGAGTGCTGCAGGCATTTGCGCGAGGAAATCGAAAGACTTATAGAAGAAGGACACTTGAAGGAGGTCATATACAAAGATAGAGAACCACAAGATCTAGCACAACCACTACCCCCACCACCTCCGGGAGGTCCACCTCTGAACCAGGCCGGGAGACAACTACAGCAAGGAGGTCAAAAGCGAATGAACAACGAAGGGCGGGAGGAAATAATAAAGGAAGGATCAACATGATTATAGGAGGGGCCACGGATGGGGATACAAAACAATTCACGAAAAAGACACGCTAAGGCAGCTCACACTGGACCATGTGAAGTCACTGTCATTAATAGGCAAACCCCGACTTTGGTAATAATAACCTTGTTTAGCCCTGATGAACGGTGTGGCCTGCTGATGGAACACAATGATACGCTGGTGATTAAAGCTGAGATAGCAGGATACAAGGTTGGAAGGGTGTTTGTAGACAATGGGAGCTCAGTCAATATCATTTACCGGGAATGTCTGGATTAGATGGACCTGAGGGCAAAGGTACGATAGGTAAATACTCCGATTTACACTTTTAATGGTGCGCAGGTTATCACTGAAGGCGAGCTGGAACTCCCTGTAGTTTTGGGAAAGGGGGAACTGAGATTAAAAAAGGACCTAAAATTCTTAATCATTAAAGGGAACTCGGCATACAATTCAATATTGAGGTGACCTGCCCTCAACACGTTCCAGGCGATCACTTCCACTTACCACATGAGTATCAAATATTCGGCAGAAGAAGAATAGGTAGCTAGATCGTGCTATCAGATGATAATTAGAAAGGGTAGGAGTGAAAGCAAGCGAGAAAGTGTGGGATATAAACAAGAAGGAATACTTAGCTCCAAAATATGAGGGAGGAGGAGATTTATGCTCGTCCTCATGAGGAACACATAGAAATCTCACTGGAAGAGGTCAGGCCGGAGTGCACCACCAAAATTGGAACCCAAATGACTAAAACTATAAGAGATGAGCTGATAGTGTTATTGAGGGAATTCTTGGATATTTTGCCTTTGGGAATGGAGAGCTACCAGGAGTATCCCTTGAGGTTGCACCACACCATTTGAATGCTGATCTAGAGGTGCGATCTATTCGATAGAAAAAGAGTCACTTCGGGGAGGAACTAGATAAGGTGCGAAGAGGAAGTGCAGAAGTTACTGAAAGCGGGGCACATCCGAGTGATTCAATCCCTAGAATATCTATCCAATGTTGTGATGGTGCCGAAACCTAGACAGAAGTGGAGAATGTGCGTGGATTTTTGAGATTTAAACAAGTCATGCCCAAAAGATCATTAAACATTGCCACGCATTTATCAACTAGTTGATTCGACCTCCGGCTGCGAGATTTTAAGCATAATGGATGCCTCGCAGGGGTACCATCAAATCCCATTGGCGAAAGAGGAACAACCCAAGGTAAGCTTTGTCACTTCTACAAGTACTTATTGCTTCGTATCTATGTCGTTTGAGTTGAAGAATGCAGGGACAAGGATAAGATGTTCAATGACCTCCTAGGATCTACCATGGAGGTTCATGTAGATGATATGTTGGTGAAGAGTAAAAAGGTGGACTCACACGTGGAAGACTTACGAAAGGCCATTATTATACTAAGGCAATACGACATACGACTTAATCCAAAGAAGTGTGCATTCGGTGTGCAATCAGGAAAGTTTTTGGGGTACATGGTGACGGAGTGAGGTATCAAATTAAACCCAAAGAAAGTTCAATATGTGATGGAGATGCCACACCTCCAAATGGTGCATGACATACAAGTACTAACAGGTCTAATGGCTGGCCTTAGCCGTTTTATCTCCAGGTCAGCAGAGAAGGGCGTACTCTTCTTCAGAACGCTTAGGAAGGAATACAAGTTCGAGTGGACAAAGGAGGCCGCAGACGCTTTTGAAAAGCTCAAAGAATACCTGGAAGAGATACCACTGTAGACCAAACCAATGACGGGTGAGGATGTGATCTTGTATATATCCGTGGGAGAGGCCGCAGTAAGCTCAGTGCTCATTAGGGAGGATGCAGGTGTACAAAAGCTTATCTACTATATTAGCAGTATGTTGAGAGGAGCCTAGTTGAACTACTCGAAGTTGGATAAAGGTGGATTTTCACTGGTCTATACGGCGAGGAAGCTTTGACCTTATTTTTTAGGCCACAAGGTTAAGGTACGCACCAACCTAGCTCTTAAATAGGTTTTAAGTAATCCGAACATGTCAGAAAGGCTGGTAAAATGGGCTGTGGAGCTTAGTGAATATGATGTTGTATACGAGCCTAGAACGGCTATCAAGGCACAAGTGTTAGCAGACTTTCTACAAGAGATGGTGCTCTCTGCCGAAAAGGAGGAAAAAGCATGGCTACTACATACAGACGGATCGACCATGGCATCAAGAGCCAGACTAGGTATTGTTTTGACTAGTCCGGAGGGAGAAAATCTCGATTTTGCGATCAAGTTAATTTAAAGCCTCCGACAATGAAGTGGAGTAACAGGCACTGCTACAGGGTATAAAGATGGCAAGCAACCTAGGAGCGCAGAAAATTAAGGCTTACAATGAAGTGCCAGTTTGATGGGTTTTTTAAGGCAAGGGAAGAACACATGTAGGAATATTTGAAGAAGCTAAAGTAATGGGTGATGAAGTTTGAGGAGTTTGAATTAGAACACTTATTGCGGGCTGATAAAATTTGGGCAGATCAGCTCGCCAAGATGGCGGGAACATTGGGTACTTGTGACACGAGGAAAGTCACGTTAATGGAGCTGAGTCACATCAGTGTGGACAAGGAGAGAGAAGTTATGGAGATTAATGCAAAGGAAGTTTGGCGAACACCAATTCGGGGGACCCTCGATAAGGTGATCGCAAGAGATACACAATTATTGACTAAAGAAGCCAGGACAGTGACACATTTTTGTTTGATGAGCAGAGATCTATACAAGAGGTCGTAATTCGGCCCATACTTGAAGTGTTTGGTGAATGAGGAAGGGTTGGAGGTGCTGCGAGAAATACATGAAGATTACTGTGGCGACCATGCAAAGAGCAGAGCACTGGTGGGGATAGCATTGCGAGCTGGGTTCTCTTGGCCAGGGAAGAAAAGTATGGCGAGCGAGATCATTATGACCTGCCGAAAATGTCAGATGCACGCGCCTATCATTCACGTGCATGCGGAGGATTTGATGATTATGAGCTCGCCTTGCCCCTTTGAGAAGTGGGGGATTGATATTGTGGGGCCCTTTCCGAAAATGCCCAACAACAAAGTCCACTTGGTGGTCGCGGTAGACTACTTTACGAAGTGGTGGAAGCCGAGGCTGTGATGGGCATTGGCGAGCAGGATATCATTGATTTTATCTTTAACAGTATTTTTTGCAGGTATGGCATTCCGCAGGTGCTGGTCTCGGACAATGGAATCCAATTTAATGGACAGATGATCCAGGAATGGTGCAAGACAATGGGGATGAAGCAGCTATTTACCTCTGTGGCACATCCTCAAGCTAATGGGAAAGTTGAAGTCACTAACTGTATTATCGTGCAGGGAATCAAATTGTGACTGGAAAAAGCAGGGGGGCTTTGGCATGAAGAGCTCACATCCGTCTTATGGGCTTATCGAACAACCCCACGAACTACTATAGGTGAATCACCTTTCAGCCTAGTCTATGGTATGGAGGCTGTTATCCCGACAAAAATATTTGGGGGATCACATCGGCTATCAACATTCAACGAAGAACAAAATGAATGATTGTCCAGGGGAGCATTCGAAATAATTGACGAGATACGTGATAAGGCCGCAACACGTGTGGAAAGATATAAACTGCGGATCCAGGCAGCTTTTAACAAGAAAGTAAAATGAAGGCACTTCTAGGTCGGCGACCTTGTCTAGAAGCGAGCTGACGCAATTTACACCACGAAGAAGTTAGATCCAAACTAGATAGGACCGTTCAAGGTCATCAAAGTACTACAAGGGGGAGCATATGTGCTCGCGGATGCAAAAGGAAAAGACTTACTAAGAAGATGGCATATCTGCCACTTAAAAAAGTATTACGCCTAATTCTCCGGACGATGGGCTCATACTTTTTACACCCCTATCTCTACTTATTTTTATCATGGGTCGACGTTCCTTTTAGGTCGGCTATGTTGTTACAACTTTCAAATTATGGGCTGATGCTTGTTGAGATCAGCGATGAATAAAGGGCTTTTCATTATGGTATGGTTTTTTACGAATATAGTTAAGTCCCGACGCTCTTATCAGGTTGGTGATGGGATTTATGGGCATGGCAATGGCTGGTTTTGTGTGAAAAGATGTTTGATTTACATGTTCTTACATATCCTTTAATATGTTTGATTTACATATTCTAGGATGTTTTGAGGGGAGGCCTGTTTAACTTATATGTTTCCTCTCAGTCCTTATGTGTGATTTACATGCTGTTGATTAGGCCTTATGTGTTATATATATCTGGTCTTATGTGTTTTATTTGGTCTTGTGTGTTATATTTGGTCTTATGTGTTATATTTGGTCTTACGGGCTTTATTTGGTCTTGAGTGCCTTATTTGAACTTATGTGCTTTGGTTGATCTTATGTTGAAACATGTTTGATTTACATGTTTTCACGTATCCTTGAGTATGTTTGGTTACATATTTTGGGATGTTTTGGAAGGAAAATGTGTTTGATTTACATACTTTCCTTCAAATCCGAACATGTTTGATTTACATGTTGCCCTCACGTTTTTAGAGTATGTTTGTTTTACAGACTTCGTGTGATCTATATGCGTGTAAATTTGGTTGTAAAGCAGGTCTGTATGTTACTATGGTGAAGATAGCATTATTGGTTTTCGACCACATTACATTAACTCGGGGAACTAAGTATAATCTTGGTTGTCTCTGGTTTACTCTCATTATGACTCGGCGACCTAACTACTCTCTGGTTCACATTATTCATGGTCAAGTATGGTTTGGCTAATGGTTTTGATGTTTTTCTATAACCATTTTATGGCAAGTTTGTGTTATCCTGGAATATGTGGTGCACATCATTCAAAGGGAACTCTATGATAAAACCAAATCATAGTAAAACAAATAAATAAGTTTGTTCGTACATGGAAATTTGAAATATGGAGCAAATGTTTTGGTTGAAAAGGATTACAAATTAGGAAGCCGCTCGTCAATGGAGATCTCTAGATCGGTACCAAGCCCAACCCTCAGAATTACATCACCCTTGCAGGGGATCCACCACTTAGCCGTCACAGGCTGGCTTCTGTCACCTTTCCAGAAAGAGAAGGGAGGGAGCTCAACTTTCATGGTCTTCACATCTGGTTCAAATTGGATGTTGGTTGTAGCAAGTTGAGCCTCAATCCTCTTTACAACAAAGTTGAACCATTCTTGGGCTCCTCTCCCCATCTTACCCAGGAAGTGGGTAGTGTTCCGATACATGTTCATCAGCTCAATTCTGTATGCTTCTGTGAACTTCTTGCCCACTTCACTCTGTAGGAATGTACGACGACCTTCAGCAATTCCTTGCTTCTGAGCTGTGCGAACTGCACCTTCCACATGCTCATCCCTTTATCGCAGCTGTCCTTCTAATTCCAGCATCTGATCCCCTAACTCAGTGGCTTCATCTCTAAATCAGGTGGCTTCATCTTTCAAGGTCTCTACTTGGATTTTGGAGATATTTAGTTCTTCCTCCTGGGTCGTCAATCGGTGACGAGCTTCATCCAGTTCTCCCCGCGTCAGGGACAGTTGTTGTGTCTGTTTTTCTGCCTGGGTTGCCAACTCATCGCATATTTTCTGAAGTTCACCCTCGGGGGTCGCCGATAGTAGCTGGATTGACTGGGAAGCGATCCAAGGTTGTAGATGTATTGGGACATGTATAAAGGGTGAGGTGAGGTGTAAGATTAATGATATAAGATTGTATGTGTGGTAAGATTGAAAATACATAAGATACCTGAGACCACATCTGCTTCTAGAGCATAGATTGAACTTGATCGACATATTTGCATTGGGCCAAACCTTTTTCCAGGTCTGGGGGACTTGAAGCAGATGCCTTCTGAAGGAGATGACGTTTGGGGATTGAGGTTGTGTGTTGCAAGGGAGTTCGCTCGCTGGCTGTTCTTTTCCCTTTTCCCTTATTTCGTGCCTCTTAAAGTGGCATTCGCTCTTCGAGGTTGGCTGGCTCCTCCCGTTCATCTCTTGCACCCATGGAAAGCTCTATTTCTTGATCTACATCAATGACAGGAGGTCACGTGGTCGACGTCACTGCTGGGCTTGGATCAGGTTGGACGATGGCTCCTCCCTCCGAGTTCCATGATCGACAGCTAGCAATGATATCCTCTGCACAAGAACGAAAGTATGTTAGTTTATTTTGATATAAAGATAAAACTGAAGGAATTTGAGATATTTTAGAAAATCTACCGAATTCAGATCTCGTCATTTCCATAGGTTGTTGTCTAAGAACTACAAAGGATTATACTCTCTCTGAATCCCACTTTGTAAGTCTCATCACATCATAGGGGCACTTTCTCCATTCAGAGAGCAGGTCGAAATATTATTGGTAAAGGGCAGGTTGTTTTTTAGGAGAGGGTGCCGTGTCTTGTTCGGGAGTTGAGTTTTTCCATCCGATGAGAAATGGCCGGGTTTCGGTATTATGGATGAAAAAGAATTTATTTCTCCATTCGTGAACTTTAGATGATGGGTTCACCAAAAAGCGCATTTTCTGACGTGAAGAAAGGTAGAAAGAGCCTTTCTAGTTCTTTATTTGAAAGAAAAAATGGAAAAAAACTGGGTCGGGCTATATATTACAATATGTACATAAAATTACGTACCCATCTAAGAATATAATGGAATTAGGGGTCATTTAAAGCAGGGGGACTCTATACTTATTTGATATTACTACCAAAAACTAGTGTGGGGGAAATCTGAATCCCGCTCTTAGGAGTTTGTCAAAAAGTGTGATATGATTGGGAGGAGGATGGTCCGGGCCAGTCTGGTTTATGTTAGGGTAGACTGGTTTTGCAGTTTCAGGAAGGTTGAGGTTCTTTTCGAATTCCTCAAGATTACTCCGGTTAGGGAGCATCCAAGGGTTCATCGCAACTATTCTGGTAGCTATGGAAGATGAAGAAGGTCGGCGTGAGCCGATGATGGTACTATGGTTACTGGTCTAGTATAAAAGAAGTCAGGTTGAGAGGTTGAAGGTATTTCAGACTCTATCATGGGGATGCCTTCGGGGATTTGTTCAGATAAAGCTCTGGTCTGAGCCTCGATTTCGGTGCAAGAAATTTCTCCCTCTGGTTCATCGGCAATATTGGGTGGAAGTCTGGGTGCGTTTATTTTTCTACTAAGTTATTTGAGAGGAACTTCTGCCGAGTCGGTGTCAGGGGATAAACCTGGGTTTGAGATATTAGAGTTTCGGTAGTCGGAGGTAGGTGGATCTATATTCATCATCAACCAATTAATGGGGAGGGAAAGAGATAGACATATTACACTCATCAACATAGCAATTCACAGGAAAATTGGAGTAATTACTATTAAAACAAGGTATTAGGGGGACTTACGCATCATCTTGACTGGTGAATTTAGTGCGGATTGAGCTTGTCTTGCGATTGTTTGTAGAAACTTGTAGGGAACTTGCACAGAAGAAAAATGGCGTGATTTTTGTTCTTGTTTTGTGTAAATGAGGATAAGTGACGGTGAAGGAGTGTTTTGTGTGATTGGGCGGTGCAAAAAGCTGAAAAGACACAATAGTTTTTCGATAGGCGGGAAAGTTGGTAGGATTTTGTTGTAGGCATTTCATTTTTGGGCCTAGGAGACTAAATATATTACGAGGTAACGGGATGGCGACTGTGTTCGACATTTTGCAGAAGCACATTTAATGTTATTAAGTGAGAAGCGATGGTTGATGGTTTCACGCTTTATCAAGAGGCACGCCAGATTGACTTTTGGGCTTAACTCATGATTACATTATACTTGGTTTCCTACCTCAACCAACCAGAATGTGGGGGACTAGGTGATACGACATCAAATATTCACGTCGCCAACATGCAGGTAATTATGCGGATTTAGTAAGTGATTTCAATAAGCGACCTCATCCTCTAGAAGGTGTAATCTTTCTGGGAGGTGGGCGATCTAATTTTGGGGAGCTGCAACCTCTCACATAAGGGTGGCGAGCTCTTATGTGGGGTGGCGAGCTCTTATGATATAAGTATTATTATACCAGCTTGGTATTGAGTGGCAGCTCGGTGCTAAAGGTTAGGCTTCATGGTTTTGGGCCCTTAAGGGCTAATATGGGTTATTCCATGGGGTCCCAACGAACTAAACCTATGAACAGGATTATTGGCCCATGGCTATTTTAGTAATTCAGCGAGAGTTCTCATATCTTTGGAAACTTAGCATAAAGGAGGAGTCCTAATTCTGAGGCGGTCACTATTTATGGAATTACAGCTTTAATAGGAAAAGTAAACCCTAGATTGGGAATACTTCTCTTATCTATATAAAGAGGACTCGGGCCTCATTATTTTCTCTAAGTTGACTTTACATCCTACGTTTAGCTCTCATATCTCTCTAAATCACTCTCTAACTTAAGCATCGGAGGGCCTACGCCGGGGCCGTCCACCGCCTTGGCTTGGGTTTTGTTTTGCAGGAAGGATAGATCAGGTTTTCAGGAGCTTTCTGGAGGCTTATTAGGTCGCGGACTGCGTATTTGAGGTTAGCACTTACTATTCTTGAGGCGCCAGTATTTTTGGTCGCATCAGTGCAAAAAGAGTGTTTATGATTATTCAAACGATGAATATTTTAGGAGATGAAGGTTGTGTAAGAAATAAAGGCTTGATTGTGCAAAAGGAGTACTTAGGATTATACAAACAATGAAGATTTTAGGAGATAATGTTATATACGTTAATTTGGATAGTGATTATGTTTCTGCTTCGGCGATGTTAGATGAGATGTATAAAAGGAGACAGATGATGAATCTCAGAATCTTTAGAAACATAAATGCTTTGTATCTAAATGATACTCGTAGTTTAGATGTGTTTGAAATAATCTGGTTGATAGAGACTTGATTTCCAAAAGTATTTACAAACATATCGAGCAACTAAAGTTATAATTCAAACGTGAGGTGAATGTAGGAAGTCAACGATTTCAATTTTTAAAACGTAGTTAGGTACTTCAATTTTCATTTTTTTTTCTTTTATGAAAAATAAATTATTAGAAAAATATGCATTTGAAAATTTTCCCAAGTTGTTTTTCTATCTGAATCCGAAACGTGATTATATATTATTGCATGTGACATTTGCAACTTTGTGGAGATGTGAAGTTTTAATAATGTCAAGAAAGATAGACCATTCCTTATTGATGTGACCAAAAAGATTGGCTTACCAAGAAAATATGTCGCTAAGCTAAGAACTGCTTTCTCTAACTTGAGTGGCCTACAAAACAATACTCAAGTCAGATAACCCAGGCGTAGGCCCTCCGATGCTTAAGTTAGTAGCCTTATATACTGATAAACGTGAGCTCAAAAAGTAGGAATAATCAACTTAAGAGTAGAATTGAGGTCTATGTCCTCTTTATATAGACAAGAGAATTGCCCTCAATCTAGGGTCTTCGCCTCCTAATCACACCATACCTCAATAAATAACCCACCGACTTTGAATTAGAATTTCTCATTTATGCTAAATTAATATAATTGTTAGAATTATGGTATTTTTTTAAGTTACCGTAATAACCATGAGTCAATAACCATCTCATACCTTCGGTCTGCTAGGGCCCATACCATAACCATACCAACTTATACAAGGCCCAACTCTCCCAGCCGACCTAATTTAGAGACATCAATACCATTTCAGCCTACAAGAGCTCGATAATTCCTTTAAAGAGGTCGCTCTCCTTTCATAACCAACCTAACTCGATGGGCATACCAACCAGGATATTTGATGTCATATCAACTAGTCCCCCATATTCTACTTGATTGAGGTAGGAAATCAGATAGAATATAAAACATATGTCTTGAAATTACACTCCCCCCCCCACACCACACACACACACACACAGGTGATTCTTGGGAAAAGAGCAGCCATCAAAAAATATCTCAAGTGCCACTTATTAAATACATATTACCGTTGTGTTGGACACATGTCACCTGCCCACTTTCTTCTAATAAAGAAACTTTCTACGTAACCGAAAACTTGCCTTCAAGGAGAGTAATCTAGTGGGTCCAGAAACAAAAGACCCACGATCAACCCTACATATAAAGTCACTGTCCTCCTCCTTTTACCCTTCTCACCTTCTGCATCTGTTTTGAAAACAACATTCAACCACACGCAACTGAATGACTTTCCAAGCTCTAGGACAAGTGAACCCTCAATTAACCAATCAACAAATCAGCTCGAAAATCCTTTGGATCCACATTACTATGGGTAAGTCCCCCTAGTTTTACTTAACTCAATCGAATTTCCTCATTTTGATTTAATTCACTGTAATTCTGAATGTATCACCCCTTCCCTTTTTTTTCATTTTTGTTGTATTCCCTTTTAGTATCTTCCACCTCTCAAGATTCTGATTCATAAAACCCTAGATCTAATTCACCCATAGATATCACCCTCGTTCCTTGTACTTTATCCAAAAAACAAATCCATAGAAGCCCCCTTACTAGGAAAACCTTAGCCGACCTATAACCGGTCTTGTAGATGAGATAACAAGAAGTCCGACTTGGGCTGAACTGGAAACTCACACCAGGATGCTGACTAGAGAAGTCCCAAAAGTTATCCACTTATCCGAATCTCAAATCCTCCATCATCTGTCGACCTAGATTTCTTCCACCCTAACCCTGTGACTGTAGTTCCCTCTACCTCGCATGCCTACCTACCTCCTCTAAAACAAAGTACTAGAGTTACCATAGAAAATTCTTGGCTCCTTCCTAACCTCGAGCTACTCCCTACCTTTATAAGAAATCTCCATTTTCCTGACCACATGATCCTAGTCTTTCCCGAGGCCAGCAAGAATGATGTTGATCCTAGCTAGGCACATCACCATCTTCGAGGACCACATCGCAGCAGAAATTAGGTTCCTTATGAACCTTTCATGGGCATTGTGGGCGTGAAATACAAAGTCCCCCTTTTAAAATTAACTCCAAATGCTATCTGTTTCATCACCAGCTAACTAATCCTGTACCGGTATTATGAGGTGGAACCAGACATAGACTTTTTCTTTTTCTGCTTTTGACTTAAAACCAAAAAGGATCATTCTATGTCTCATCCATAACCAAATCCACCTCTTCGTCAAGACTTCTTTTAAGGTTCATGCATGATGAGCAAAGTTTCTCTTTTTATGCTCTTCTAAGTCCTGGACATTTCTTACTCAATGGAAAGAGGTAACACCTCCCCAAGAACCAGTGATTTTAAGAAATCCTCCATCTGTAACCTATAAAAAGTGTAAGGATCAGATTAAGAAGTGGAATAAACGTCCCTGTGACATGGTGAGACTCACCAAGTCTGAAAGGGTGCACTCCTTCCTAGGTCTCAGTCGCCGACCTCTTTCTCTAATGTCTGAATTAGAGTTCGGTATGTTAATATTACTTAGGTCTTCAATTCTTATTAATTCACAATGTAATCATACCTAACCATTTCATTTTTTTGTATAAAAGTTCTTATTTGTCTGCTCCTCATACTCGGAGGATACTGTGACTAACCAACAGCTAAATCCTTCCCCAATCGAAGCACCAACAAACTGTGCTACAAATCCTGAGATCGAGGCTGTGGTTGCTTCTACGAAAGACAATCAGACATTTGGGGTTAAAATCGCCAAAGCGATTGATGATCAAATGCCTAGAAGAGTTACTACGGGTAGAGGCAAGAAGACAAAGATGATTCATGGCCGATCTAAAGCTCAACCTTCCTCTACCACCTCCGATCAAGATGTCGCAATTCTTGATCCCCGAATCTCATCTCCTCCTCCCCCTAAGCGCCGACGTGCCCAAGGACCATCAATCTCAATCTCTCCGTCTTTATCCAATGGCGTCTTTAACTGCGCTGATGTTGACCAGTTCCAACCATATCTACAAGGCTAAACACTGGTACCAGACAAGAAGTTTTTAACAACTCTTAGCATTCTAGACCAAGTGTCGCTTTCGTGTCAGTACCTTGCTCAGGTAATTCTTCACACCTCACTAACACACTTCATATACCACATTACCGCACCAAACCCCTATTTTATACTGCAGTTTGGACCTCTCTTTGCTTCTCTGTATGGGCATTTACTAGCCGCCAACACTGAAGAGTGTCTCTAGAAAAGTGGAAAAAGACTGTTGGTGAGCTGGTACAACAATCCAACAAGCAGATATATCAGCTTTATCTAACCAAGGCGAGCTGGATGAAGCCCGTCATCAGATAAGGGCTCAAACAGAGAAATTAAAGATGACACTGTCAAAGATAATGTTAGTGGAGGCCGAGCTCTATAATTTCAACGAATGTCATACAACAGAGAAAGAGAATATTGAGGAAAAGCATCAGGCTGAGCTGCAAAAGAGGGAGATGGAAGCTCATACCCATGTGATTGAAGAAGGTCACACTCAGGGGGTTGAGGAAGGTCGTCAAATTTCCTGGGGAGTGCAATAGGCCGGCGATTCCTTGATGCATATCAAGGTAGCTTAACGTCGATTTACCTCCACACTACTGTCTTCCTGCAAAAGGTGAGTAAGGGTGTCAAACTGTACTTCAGGACCGCCATCTAGCGACCCAAACAGTAGATCCAAGTAACAGGTTTGAATTTCCAAGTGGATCTGGGAAAATCTCGGAAGGATCCCCCTCCTTTTGATTTTTAGAAATGCGACCTTGACCAAGGCGCTAAAGCGATCTGGTGGGACAAATGTGCAGGTCAAGCAATCATCTTAGTGCAACTAGGCTCCGAGCTAGACGCACCTCTAGATGAATTCGTTCATAATGTAATGTACCTCCGACGATTCCTTGTAAAAACTAAATAAATCTTTACCTTATTATTTCTTTCCATTCTTATGTGATGTATGTATATTTCCGCTGCTTTTTCATACTTAGCAACAATTCAACTTCTTCTTCTGACCGAAAAAATAAAAAATTCATTTATCACGATTTAAAACCTACGACCATTCGAACCATACCTCCCTCTGACCTAAACATCAACATAAATCTTATAACCTTTAGTAATGTAAAATAGGTCGATCCTTAGGTATATATAACTTTATCAAACCCCACATGAAAATGTCAACCATAAGAACTCAAGTTACATTGGATCAAACCATCCATAAAGATAAAATGTAATAACATGAGTATTTTATACATATCAAAACCATATCCCCATTGTCAACCTAAACAAACATCGGGCCATGAACATTCATAAGATCTAATAACCATCTCTGACCTAAACGAGTATCAGACCATAACCTTCTATAAAACTATAAACCATTCCATAAAACCATAAATCATCTCTGACCTAGACAAGCGTCGGACCATAATCATCCCCATAACCATATAACCATAAACCATTCCATACAACCATAAACCATCTCCGACCTAAACAAGCATTGGACCATAACCATCTATATAACCATAAACCATTCCATAAAACCATAAACCATCTCTGACCTAAACAAGCATCGGACCATAACCATCCATATAACCATATAATCATAAACCATAACCATATTCAAATAGTCAAACCATAAAACTGTAAACCATCTCCAACCTAAACAAGCATCGGACCATACCCATTTATATAACAATAAAACCACAAACCATTCCATAAAACCATAACCATATTCAAATAATCAAACCATCCTTGACCTAAACAAGCGTCGGGCCATACCATCCATAAAATCATAAAATACGTCCAACATCAATTTTATAACCATAATTTCCATTCATTAACTTCCCTCAGACCTAAATAAACATCGGTCAAAGTCATATAAAACCATAAGATAAAATATTACCATATCGCATACCTCTCTTTAGCTAGGCATAATACTTCTTCAAATGGTATATATTCCAACTTCTCGGTACTGCCTTACCTTCACTAACTTCCGACACATACGCTCCTCCCTTTAACACCTTGGTAACCATGTACGGCCCGACACAATTAGGATCCACCTTCCTAGTAGAGTATTTTGCATCAGCCCATCTCCAAAATAGGTCACCGATCTGAAATCGCCTTCTCTTTACCTTCTGATTAAATGCTTCCTGGATTTCCTGCTTGTACCTCTCTACCTTTGCAACCGCCTTATCCCTTATCTCATCAATTACCTCCAAAGATCCTCTGGACAGACTTTTGTTTTCCTCGGGGCTCAAGATAGTTAAGCGGTGCATTCCCTTTGCTATTTCTGACAGAATGACAGCTTTCGTTCCATAAACTAGGCTAAAGGGCGACTCTACTATAGCAGTTCGCGGGGGTCGTTTAGGAAGCCCATAAAACTAATGATATATCCTAAAGCCATAATTCACCTCTTCTTTCCAGTCTTAACTTGATCCTCTGTACTATAATTCTATTAGTAGCCTCGACCTATCCATTAGCTTGGGAATGCACCACTGAAGAAAATCCCTATTTCACTCCAATTGTCTTGCACCACTCCTGAATCATGTGACCATTGAATTGCATGCCATTGTCCAAGAACAATATTCGTGGCATCCCATTCCTGTAAAAAGTATTATCAAAAATGAAACCTATCATCCTCTGCTCGCATATGTTGATCACAACCTTGTCCTCCAACCATTTCGTAAATTAATCTACTGCGACCACCAAATACTGTTTCTTGCATGGTGTTCTTGGCAGTGGTCCAATAATATCAATCCCCCATTGCGCGAACAGGCAGGGCGAGCTCATCCCCACCATATCCTTCGCTGGTACATGGATTATTGGCATGTGTATTTGACATTTCTTGCAGGTCATCATTAGTTCACCTGCCATCCTAGGCCAAGAGAACCCAGCTCACAATTCCATCTCGACTAACGCCCGACTCTTCGCATGATCCTTACAGTAACCTTCATGTATTTCCTGCAGCACTCCTACCCCTTGTGATAAACACTTTAGATAAGGCCCAAAGTGCAACCTATTGTATAAAAACCCTTCCATCAAGCATAAACAAGCTACTATTCTAGCTTCTTTAGTGGATAATTACGTGTTGCCCTCCAAAATTTTGTTAAGAACTTCTACAATAGATGTTCGCATATCATCTCCACCACCTATCTCCATTATCTTACCCCTTGCTCCAGGATACTAGTCAACAACTCCATTAGAGTAATCGTTCTTGTGTTTCAGTTTTCCAAAGCTCCCGCCATCTTAGTGAGGTGATCTGCCCTAACATTTTCAGCTCACGGTAAATGCTCAAAGATGAACTTTTCGAATTGAGATACTACCTGTTTGACTTTTGCTAGATATTTCTTAATACGTTCTTCCCTTGCTTCAAAAGGCTTGTTGTATTGACAAGCAACCAGTTAAGAACCCGTGTACGCCTTTAATCGACTTACCTTTAGGTCTCTTACCATCCTTATTCCCTGTAGTAATGCTTCATATTTGGCCTCATTGTTCAAGGCTTTGAACCCCAACTTTATCGCAAAATCTAAGTTTTCCCCCTCTGGGCTAGTTAGAACAATGTTTAGCCATGTGCCACTTGCCATAGTTGATCCATCTACGTGTAATAACCATGTATTCCTCGACCCCAACTTCTCCAGGGTGTGCCATATTCTACAAGAAATCATCTAGTTATTGTGCTTTAATTATTTTTCTTAGCTCATACACAATGCTAGACTGATTGAGCTCCACTGCCCACTTCACTAATCTTCCAGATACATTCCCCCCTTTTCCCAACTCCGAATAGTCCTACTCGGCTCCTCAGAACATCCTACTCATATAATAAATAGGTCTCTGGCTCCCAACTTCTTCTTGAATCAATATTGATCTCACTGCGAGCTCTCTTAATAGACATGTATAGAATTAGATCCTCACCTGGTATAGGCTTCGTCAATAGCAGGATCTTGTCCAAGTACTCCTTCAATATTTCAAAAGCCCCCGATGCTTCTTCTGTCCACTCAAACTTTGATCCTTTCCCCAGAGCCTTAAAAAAGGAAAACCCTTCTCCGCCAACCTGGAAATGAACTCGCTGAGACTTGAAATGTGAACTGTTAGTACCTACACCTCCTTCACAATTTAGAGGTGGGGCATCTCCATCATAGCCCGCATCTTCGATGGATTCTCCTCGATACCTCGTTCTATTGCCATATATCCCAAGAGCTTTCATGAACCCCAAAGGAGCATTTCTTTGGGTTCAATTTCATCGATACTGACTCAAGGTTTTAAAAGCATTCTTCAAATCCTTCAAATGAGATTCTACCTTCTTACTCCTTACCAGCATATCATCCACATAAATATCCATAACTGACCACAAAAAATCGTTGAACATCTTATCCACTAGTCTTTGGTAGGTCGCCCCTGCATTTTTAACCCATACAGCATGAAAATGAAATAATACGTACTAAACGAGGTGACAAAACTCACCTCAGGTTGATCCTACTTAGCCAATGGGATTCGATGGCACCCCTTAGATGCATCCATAATGCTAAATAACTCTTACCCTGAGGTGGAATCCACCAACTGATCAATGCACTACAATGGATAGTGATCCTTGGGGCAGGCTTTGTTTACCTCGCGAAAATCGACACACATCCTCCCTTTGTCTCCAGGGTTTGGAACCATAACCACATTAGATAACTGCTCCTGAAATTGGATCTCCCAAATATTGTTAGAATAGGGTGACCGACAAGCCAACTTGTGGCTGTGGCCTGACTATTCTCTTGCAATACAATCGGGTTTTTATTCGTAATAATATCTTTTATACATATTGGCATTCCATATCTTTAATCCCTTGCTAGTTGCATAGATATGGTCCTGATGTAGTTACTCTATTACGGTGGATTGGTCTAGTTGAACCGTGAGATAATCCAGTACGTAATGTAACTCGTCGAACTTGTTCCTAGTCGTAGGGTTACGCCATAATGAGGATACAGGCCTTTCCCGTTAAGACTAGTACTTAGTGTATGTGGACCGCGTCTCATCGGTCACGGTGTCTGGACATCGACATACATAAGTAGGTGCTCATAAGATGAGTTCACTGAACTCCCTCACCTAGAAATCTCTAAGTGGTTCCCACTCATCGAGTAGATGATTTCTATGGTATAGCGTACAACATTAATCCTTAAGACCCAGACCTCATCGTGACTTCACTAGAGGACAGGCTATGTTGTGACCTGTCTCTGTGTCTCCTTGGAGGCCGATCAAAAGGGGCAACGTTCGCATAGTCGGGAATCTAGTGGGAAGTCTGTGCATGGTAGTAGGGGATTCGGACGCATGATAAGTCATGGATGTCCTGTGTGTTCTGATGGTTGATTAATCCTCGGAGTCTCTGGCCAGAGCTGATAGTGGGGTGTTTAGAGAAATGTGTTTCTCTAAGTCACACACGAACGGATTATCTTGAACCTAGAACGTACACACAGTTATTGAACTAGAAAGAGGTCTCGATGAACCAATACCTCTTGTTCAATCGGGACATAGATCGCGAAGGGATCGTACTGTACATATAAGCTATATCACAAGGTTCTTGCAGGCACTTCATTTGTATCTAGGGAATTATGATGCGTAGTTGCTAGGCGCCTCTCATAATTCGTTGGGTTCTGGTTTGACCAGTGATTAAGTAAAATGAGTTTTATTTAATCAGGGACTCTAAGGGACGAGTTCATATAAGAACAATATGTTGTTCGAATCACAATGTGTTGTGAACCCACGGCTAGCTTACACCTGAACCATTGAGGGTCACACCACGTGTTTCCTGATTATTGAAAACGACAGCTAGAAATTAATTGTTAATTTTAGCATAATTAGATGTCAATTTGATTGAATCTAAGATTCATAATTGTGATTATGAATTGAGAAAAATACGAGAAGGTCTTTCTGGACGCGAAAATATAATTGTTATATTTTTCGGAATTATCGTTTGTGAGAAATGATTTAATTCTGATGAGTTTTTAATTTAATTTAGGGTCGACCCAATAAACCTTTTAATTTATTGGGCCGGTGTTTCATTTTAAATTTAATGGGCTTGGTTTTTAAATTAAAAAGGTTTGTTTCTTTTTATTTCTTTGGGCCATCTCTTTGAGCCCATTAAGCTTGGGCTTAAGTTTAATAATAAAAAATAAATAATAAAAAAAAACAAAACAGAATTGTGTTTTGGTTGCACACGGGTTTTAAAAAAAAGGGAAGAAAAGGTTTTGGGATATATATACACAACCAACAACACAGACGGGTTTAATTTTTCGGAAGTTTTTAAAAGAAAGCCCTAGCCACCAAACCGCCGTCCACCTTCCTCCGGCCGCCGACGCTTGCCGCCGGCCGCCACTACACCGAAACGTTCGGTTCTCTTGGTCGTTCTCAATCCCTCGACGGATCTAGTGCTCCGTCGAAAGGACGTCGGGAAATTCGGTGTGTGACACCAATTCGTCGGAGACCCGGACGCCACATCGCAGTCGCCGGATTTTTCAGCCCCGCCTGCCGCTGCTATCATCCCGCTGTCACGCCGGAGTTGCCGTTCCGAATGCTGCGACTCGGCCATAGCTTTCAGCCGTGTCATCGCCGCCGTGATAGCTGCAGCCCGTACGACGCCGGAATCGCGCTGCTATATCATCACACCGAACCTCCGGTGTTTTAATCGGTTCAGCCGTTCCGCCTGGCCGGAGCCGTTCTCCCCGCCACCCGGTTGCTGTCCGATCGCCACGGCCGAAGCCGTTTGTTGTTCTTCTCCGCCGTGCCAAGAGCCGAGCCCACTTGCTGCGTGGCTTGACAAGCCGAAGCGTACCGTCGTGCTATCAGACGGGCAGTCCTCGACAGTGCCGACGCGCTGCTCCTCCGCCGACGGGGCCGCTCCTCCTCCGCTACGGCTGTGAGGTAAAAAATGGAAGTTATATATATATATGATATATGTATGTGTGAGCCGTCTTATATATATGATATATATAGATGATATGCAGAATGTGTATTATATATGTGCGCATGAATATATGATATGTATATGGCATGCAGTAGTGTTCTTAAAATATATCATATGCGTGTGCTGTATGAGTATTTGTATGATGCAATATATTAAGTGCATGTGATGCAGTGWATGTATGTTAATATGATAAGTGTAATATGGATTGCATGAATATATATAAAACGCATGCAGTGTTGATATATGTTTATAGATATACAGCATGCATGAAGTTAATGATATATTTTGATTGATATTGCATGCAGTATATATACATATATTATATATATGTGTAGTTGATATGATTATATGTTATATAATATATAATTATATTTATATGATATAATTGTTATATACATATTTAATATATTAATATATATATATATATATATTATTGTTATATATATATAATTGTTATATATATGTAATTAAATAGAAACCGAACATGCTCGTTTGATTTTACGAAAATTGGATTGTTTCATTGAAAAGCAATTAAAACATTGTTTGAATTAATTGATTATAAAATTGTGCCGTCGTCAATTGAATTTGATTCAATTATTTAAAAAATTTTGTTTTCCGCTGCGCGACGGTACCACCGATTCCCAACAAATATGTCCTGTCTTCAACAACTTTTGAACCTCCCCTTCTATCACCTTGTTTAGCTCTGCCTCGAAATGCCTCATTTTCTGCCTTACTAACTTCGCATTCGGATATGCATTTAAGTGATGTTAAGCAATCTCTGGATCCACCCCTATAACTCATCATCTCTGAAGGAATATATGTCACATGATTCTTTCAACAGGGTGACGAGCTTCTCTTTTATGCCATCTGGCAACCGCCTGCTTATCCTTGTCACATATCTCAGCCTATTATTCTCCAACTCGATCTCCATAAGTTCTTCATGTGGTCTGACAGACTTATCTTCTTCCCTCAATTTTCTTGAAGATCCCTTCTTGAATCTCTCCACTCCTTTCCCTTTTTCCTTCGCTCATTCCCTTTCTTACTGCCATTTGATAACAAGACCGTGTGGCCTACTGATCCTATATTATATCTCTGACCTTATCTCCTACTGGGCACTTTATGCTCATGTGATAAGTGGATGTAACCGCTTGGAACTCGTTTAAGGCAGGTCTCCTTAATATTATGTTGTAAGCCGGGATGGGTTTTATGATAAGAACTTTATCCTTTTCTCCACCCGTAACACACTGGAACCCTAAACAACTGGCAAGACCACATCCCCTTTTGTGATGACCTGCGCCCCATTAAAAGCATATACCAGTGTTTTTGTAATGGACTTATTTTTACCTTAAGATTCATCTTCTCCAAGAATTCCTAGTATAGGATGTTGACCGAGATCCCACGGTCCATATACACCCTTCCTACGTCATATCCAGCTACCTCTGCCCGAATCACTAGTGCATCGTTATGTTCCACATGCAGTCCTCGTATCTCTTTTGAGTTAAAACAAATGATTGTCCCTATGGGTGGGGGATGAATATTAATGGTAGAGACCTCAAAAGGTCTAAAGTGAGTTGCCTTTACGTGTTGTTTTCAGGCATTGTTTGAATCCCTAAATTGTAGTTTTTCGTGGTTTTGGAAATTAATGGTTCTATTACCTTGGTGTTATCGGAAATTAATTCAATTGTAAGTTTCAAAGTGTTTCAATCTTTGAAAAGTAAGGAAAAATGAGAATAAAGCAATTAAACTAGCTAAACTATTCTAGGAATTGAAATAGCAAGTTGGTAGGATGCCTCGGTCGTATGCCTTCAATGAAAATGCAACGATGAAAATAAGCAAAAACAAGCAATGTTTCACCAAGTACAAGCATGGGAGTTCAAGGTACAACCATGCTTGCATGAATATAAAAAACTTGAATAATGAAAATTAGCACAAATTGAAAGCATATATAGAAAGAGCAATGAAAGTTGACGTCAAAGTTTAAAACTTTATGTAAAATGACAAGAAACAAAGCATAGATCTAAGATTTAGCATGAAACAATGCATGAAAATAAAAATCAACGTAAAGCATATGAAATACTTGAAATAAAAATGATCAAGGACTCGATCTATAACCTAGACGTGTCACTCATCTAAGTTAGAATAATATATTATATTTTATAAATATATACGTTTCTATACATATACATATATACGGATAAATAGAAAAATATATTAAAAAATAATTAATTATATAACCAAATATATAATTAGTAAGAATAGAATTCTCACAAATTTGTTTTGGCAATTAAATTTAAATGGAAAAACTTATTTAATTATGTTACTAGATATATTACTATACTATATTATATTAATGTGAGTTCACACAATCTACGTAATCTTATAAATATTATAGTATCCATATACATATAAACGATAATATATATATATATATATATATATATATATATATATATATATATATATATATATATATATAACGTTTATAAAATTTTGTCTAAATATTATAAACTTAATCATATATCCTCCCTAATTCAAGTCATAGTTGATGTTAATTGGAGAACATCTTATATTAAGTTTAAGTTATAATAAGACTAAATAAAGGGTTCATCTACTCTCTCAAAGGCCAATTGAATTAAAAAACACCCCAAAATCAATCCTGAAACTAAGTCAATAAAACTTATTCCCTTATTGAGCTTAACATCAAATTGAGTCGATATGGTTGATTTTAATTTTAGAAAAACTATTTATTCCATTGACAACATTCAGGCCTTAATTATTAAAAATTGTGGTTTTTTACATGTTCTTAAATTTATAAGAGGTGTTTTTCAATTTTTTTTTATTTGGTTATAAATTTAATGTTAATTGATGTTAATTGCAGAATTTTTTAAATCATATTAATGTCTTATTTGGACTAAATGAAAGATGAAATAAACTCCTTAAATTAAAATTTTATTCAAAAAACACACCAAAATCATCTCCTTCAATCAAATCAATTAAACATAATAAAATACTTGGTTAATATTTTACATAAAATTGGTCAAACATTCATTTTCTTCTGTAATGAAACAAACATTTCACCTTTACATATATATTGTGTGTTAATCTAACAATACATTTATTTCATGAGGTTATCTAACAAAATAATAAAGAAAACAAATGTTATATGCAAAACAAAGATCTCACATTTGTAAAGAATCTGAGTTTTTTTCTTCTTTTCTTGATTTAGTTTTAGGGGAAATTCCCATATACTACACTATCTAAGCATCAAAATACCATATAATCCATTAACATTTTTAACTTCCAATTTAAGTAAAATTTATGCAATCTAATCAAAAAACTACCATGAATTTACGGAATTAACCTAATTGAGAGCAAATTAGAAACAACGTGATCCAAGAAAAATAAATCAATTACGTGCCCCTCTGACGCACTTGTTAATTTTATGAATTATGCATTACTCAACCTTTTTGTTTCCAACTCAGCTGTTATTTTCGCTCCTCGTCAAATCATTTGAGATTTGTAGCTGCCATGGAAATTGATATGAGCTTGTTGTTATATAATAATTTATTTTATTACCAAACTCAGGGGATTTCATTGTGTCGATCTTGTATTATACCTTGCGTCTAGAGATTTATTATTATTATTAATATTAATAATAATAATAATAATAATATTATTATTATATTATTATTATTATTTTATGTATTTTCATGTTTTTTATGAAAACAGTAACTCTCGCATGTTGGATATATGGATGCATTCGATATAAAACTTTCAGACGTTCTTTGTTCTCTATTGCATCCTAAAACGAAAAGTAATATTGAGATTTTTATTTACAGTAGTATGAGAATTTTAGCACATATAGTATCGATATAATTATGGATGGTAGTATTCCATAATATTCTAGATAAATATTATGTAGTATGTATATCTAGCAGTATGGGTTTTATAAGCAGTGTTGGTGTTGTATAATTGTAAGTAGGATGGACGTTCTGGTATCCATAATCCATACTATTGTCAATTGCAATATGAATTCAATACTGCAATATGACATCTACCACTAGTGCAGAAACTGCATATACAGAAGGGTAATTCTGCCTATCCAAAACGTCTTTCTGTACCTTCTGTAGTGACATAGTTCTGGATTGGCAGACTTTCCAGAACGCCTTTTTTTACCCTTCTGGATTGGCAGACTTTCTAGAAGGGTAAAAACAAAATGTTCTAGAAAATGATTTTTCTGTTCTAGAATGGTACCATCCTATACTTACCCGCCACTTTCCAGATCAGTTTTTTTCAAATACCATTCTGGAATGTACGACTTTTCAGAATGGTTTTTTACAAATACCGTTCTGATAAGTAGTACTTTCCAGAACGGTATTTGAAAATACCGTTCTCGTAAGCACTGCATTCGAGAACGGTATTTATAAATACCATTCTGGAATGTCCAGCATTTCCGAACGGTATTTAGAAATACCGTTCTGGGAAGTACGACACCAGAACGGTTTTTTTCAAATACCGATCTGGAATTTGAACATTCCAGAACGGTATTTGAAAAAACCGTTCTGGTATGCACTACATTCGAGAACGATATTTATAAATAATTTTGAAAATACCGTTCTGGAATATAGTACTTACGAGAACGGTATTTGTAAAAAAATGATCTCGAAAGTTGGACATTCCAGAATGGTATTTCAAAAAACCGTTCTGGAATTAGTACTTACCAGATCGGTTTTTTGAAAATACCGTTCTGGAAATAGTGCATTCCAGAACGGTTTTTATAAGAACGACCTGGAATGGTTTTTTATAATCAACCCTGTTTTTACTATTCGTCTTTCCCAAATGTAAAATATTATATATAGAATATTAAAAACACCACCATATATCAATCGAAAATATACTAAACTATTCATCATTCCATTCAAAGTACCCCAATACACCAACTACAATATTCATCAATCCAGACAAAGCATCCTTAAACACCAACTACAATATCTCAATCCATTCAAAGCATCCCAAAACAACAAAAAAAACCACACTATTCATCAAGTGTTCGAGACAACAATCACCACAATTCACATACAAAAAAAGGTTTCATCAGAGATATTTGTTCTTCAAACCAAAATAAAATGCAGTCGCACCCTCAAGTAATGACCTCTAGAAAACACTCGGCCCAACGTCTACGAACTACGTCAATGTCATCTTCCGAATAAGGTCCCTCCATATTGAATACCTACACTCAATACACATAATTCAGGAAATACGTACAACTCACGCAATACGCACAACTCATCACAAGATATCAATTGACAAGTTTTGAATTAATGTAAATTGACCGGGATACGATTTGACTTCTACACCAAAATGATAATAATTTTGATTTATTAAAATTACCTTTTCGAATGAGTCAAAAATATCTAATTTGACGATCTCAAGCATATGTCGCATAACAAAGAGCCCGCATTCATCAGCCTCACCTTGTTTGCAACACTGGAAATAAGTAAATAAATCAATTAATACTCAGCATATAAATCAACATAATCTGAAATGCTTTCGGCTGTATTTCAAACATTTTTTCGAATCTTAAAATTTGCTATACAAGGACATAAATTACCTTTGGATAAACCCACTCAAGCTTCTTGAAATGTCGTGAGTGCGTCCCTTTCATTAATTGGTATGCATTGAATGCTCTATATCAAAATAAATTACAAAAGCATCAAGTAAATGACAAATAAAATTAATGCAAAGAAAATTTTAAAGAAAACATACGTCTCAATCTTAGAGGAAATATTTTTTTTTGGTTTTCTTTGAAAACAGCAAAACCAGGCCACATAATTGTACTTGGGGCAAAGAACCATCAATTGCCAATGAGTCCTACAAAATGTGAAACAAGACATAATTTATTAGATAAAGAAATAAACAATTATTAATTAAAGAAACTTCTTACTCATAGATAGGTGCAAGGAAGCACTCAAAATCCCTTTCTCCAATTCTTTCTTGTATCGTTTCTTCGATATTGCCATGCTGAAGATTCAATGGACTTATCAATCTAAATTTATCGTTTCTCTGTGATGATCTTAATTCGTTATACAGATACCTACAACATTGTAAATGTTTAAAAAGTTTTTATGGAGTTTGATATTATTTTTAGGTTCCAAATAATTAGTTGTAAAATTTAGAGGCAAAAGCATACTTGTTGTAAAATTGCATGACCGAAATCGAAATCTTCCGAGTTACTAACATCCCCATGATGTCCTCTTGATTTATGTACACTTCGACTGTCTTCAGACTCACAACCCCTGCTTCAATAGTAGATTAATATCGGCTGCCGCAAACCACAAAGTTTTCAGCACATCACTTTGAGTCTTGGATGCAGACTGGGGTTTTGGTCCCTACAAAAATAATTATAATATGTTAGTTCTAAATAATTAGTAGAATTATAATAACTATTTTTGCTAATAATAAGAACTATAATTATTACTATTGTTAATAATAAGTATTATAATTATTACTTTTGTTAATAATTACTATTTTTAACTATTACTAGTTTTGGATTTGATTAGGAAATAATGTAAAAATTGGGGCTGAATTATAATTAATTGGAAGATTATTAATAAGAATTATTTATAACTGTTAAGAATGATTTCTTAACATGCAAAATTCAAGCTAATTACTATTAATGTTAATAATAAGAATTATAATTATTATTATAATTAATAACTACTATTGTTAATAATTAAAATTATAATTATTTACATCACAAACTATATTTTATATATTACCTATAA
The DNA here is from genome assembly GCA_014905375.1 of Phtheirospermum japonicum. Taxonomy (NCBI): domain Eukaryota; kingdom Viridiplantae; phylum Streptophyta; class Magnoliopsida; order Lamiales; family Orobanchaceae; genus Phtheirospermum; species Phtheirospermum japonicum. Next base: position 342,072 of record BMAC01000983.1, on the reverse strand, counting down.
TATTTATGTAGGTCAAATTAAGAGATAAGTACCTTTCGACCAACACGCTCGACTAACCTTCTTGGCCAAACAGAACATGCTTATAATAAAGATAATAAACATAGTAAAAAAATGGCAATAGAAACTAACAATAGAAAAAAAAAAATCAAAGTAATGAGAATGTGACAAATGGCAACCAAATACCTATGCACACCAACTTTATACATAAGGTATAGATTTCTAAGCAAAAATTAGTTATAAGTAGTAATTAATTTATTTCACTTCTGATCAACTTTACTAATTAGTTTATTTATACAGTCACATATTTCTAAGCATATTTCTAAGAAAGGTTAGATGAGCTTTTGTATTTCTTAGATAATCATACTGAAACCACAAGAATAAAAGAAGGTCACATAATTTACTTTACATATTTATGAACCCTTTCCACTCAATCTTTTCCTATCTACATATCAAAATGGAAAATTACATTATTATTTCAACAAAGAAACTCACAACAATCATCATCATTACACATATTTATGAACCCTTTCCACTCAATCTTTTCCTATCTACATATCAAAATGGAAAATTACATTATTATTTCAACAAAGAAACTCACAACAATCATCATCATTACACTGTTATCTTTGAAATTGAATAATTAACTAACATTGCTACCTAAAACCAAAAATAAATATATAAAATACAACACAAAAAATGTCTTGACAACAGAGAACAAAATTCATGCTTTATCACAAATGCCAAATTAATTGCAGAATCAATGGAGAAGGTGCTAACAGAGATGGTGTAGTTCACTTGGTAAGGCAGTTCATTTTACTCTGACTTTTTCATATTATCATCAGTGGGTTTTCAAAAATAACAACAACCAAATGGTTAAATATTTGGTTAATAATTTGAATTTTCAGAATTTCTTATTTAATAACATGAGTTTTGGTATATGTGTTCTTTTTACAAAATGCACCATGAAATTTAGCATAATTACAAAAATTGCAGTTATCTTCTGCAAATTTATTTGAATATGGATCAAAATTAGATAAAACTCAGATAATTACATTTTAAGACAAATTGTGTATCAAATCGTACTGATTTTGAGTCAGTTGTGTTTATGCTTCTATCAGAAACTTCAGGGCGAGTTCATATCAGGTCAGAGGTCGACACACGTAATCAGGGTAGTTAACCATTAGGCTCAGATCAACATTATCACGTTCCAGGTTGGCCGACGTGCCGGGTTGGCTCAAGAATTGTGTTTATTGTATATATATAGTAAGCTTATCAATGTTGCTGGCCGGGGACAATCAATGAACGGGCGATAAATACAAAGAGGATGCTTAATCTGTGGGAGAGGAATGAAAATCATACATTGTGACTTATCTCTGCTAAGGCAATTGGATGTACTGTTGTAAATATAGGAACTCAAGACTTTATTGAAGGAAGGTTTTTTTTTTTAATTGTAAAAAAATGACTCTCAATTTCAATTTTCTGGGCAGAGGCTAACATTTATTGTATCTGACTTTCAGAGGCACCTTATTCTTAGAATGATATCTCAAATTACAAACTTCTCACCATAAAAATTGTCGAAAAAATAAAATAAACCAAAAACGAGAAATAAGAATCTGACAGAGAACGAAGAAAACAAAAAAATTGGGTTCGAATCATAAACCCTAGAAGAAGAAGAAGAAGAAGAAGAAGAAGAAGAAGAAGAAGAAGAAGAAGAAGAAGAAGAAGCACTCAATTACACAAGTAGTTCGACTCAATTATACAAGTATTAAAAAAAATATGAACAAACCAGAAACCCTAGAAGTAGAAGAAAACCTGAGTGAGCCGCCTTCCAAATCAGCAATGGTTCGATTTACTTGAGAAAACGCCGACGGTGGACTCAATTAAACTCCGTCTTCCTCAGGTTTGAGCTGGGAGCGGCGGCTTGCCGGAGCGAGGTGGGAACGGCGGACAATTTTTGGAAAGGGAGAAAAAAAAACGGGGTGAAAGATGTTTGACTGTTTCTGTTTTCTTTTGTTAAAGAAAAAGGGCTGAAACTTATGAAAATTGTAAGTTTAATTAAATTGATATTGAGAACGGTATATTATTACCGTTCTGTTTCGGCAATATTTAGAGAACGGTATTTAAAATACCGTTCTGTATCGGAAACTTTCGAGAAGGGTATTTTTTTACCGTTCTGTATCAGCGATTATATCCAGAAGGGTTTTACATACACCGTTCTGGAAAGTAAAAATATGGGCAACAAAAAAATTTTATTTACGTGGCATTAAATTGACCAAGACATTTGAGAACGGTTTTATAAATACCGTTCTTGATTGGCTTACAACCCAGAACGGTATTTTAAATAACGTTCTGTAATACACAATCTCCAGAACGATATTAAAATACCGTTCTGGATTGTACTCTTTTCAGAACGTTATTTAATTACCGTTCTGGATTGAGGCATAATCCAGAACGGTTTTTCAATAACCGTTCTGGAATGTCCACATTCCAGAACGGTATTTGAATACCGTTCTGTAAAATCGTCTATCCAGAACGGTAATTTAAAAAATCGTTCTGGAAAGTCTAGTCCAGAACAGTATTTTAAATACCCTTCTAGATGCACCAGGATGTTCTGTTCTAGAATGCAGTTTATGCACTAGTGTACGTTACTAATGTTATTACTTATTGTGGAAGCCTCGTGCATTCAATGAAATAGTGAATTGTATTGTATTACGAATTTTGGATATACATATGGTATAATGAACAAGCCATTTTATACAAATGTCACCCATATATTAGAATGCTGACATCCTGTATAGAAATATACATATGGTATAAGCACTTGAACAGAAGGTAAAACGGCATTTTCTTCATATCATCTAAATGTTCTTCGCCAAATTTATCCCTATAATTATTAAATGCAGTGACAATACTCGCCATTGTGGAACTAAATTGCCTGAAAACATTCAAATACTGCTTACTATTTAAACATAAAATATATAACAAAATTATACCACCACAAAATGCTTGCAACTTAATATTTTCAATACTAATTTCATAATATCCATACAAATATAAAATTAGAACATTCCTACCATATTACATTTGAAAATAAAATATTTCATCTCAATCCCCAGTTTCTTACAGAAGTATAAACAAACTAGTCAATGTCACTTTCGTTTGGTCTTCATTTTGCCCTCAACAATTTCACCCTTGAATTTTCGGAATTTGTCTTCTCCGAACGTCTTAGGTAGTTTTTGCTTTTGCAATATATGATTCATGGAGTAACATACAAATCTGTAAAATCGTTCCTGCATAATATTTGAAAATTTTTGGTCAACAACTTAAGATATACTATTTTTTTATTTAACAAAAATCTCATAATAGACGTAGTTAAACATAAATTACATAATACATACACTCAAAAATTCCAAACTGCACATCAATGTATGTAATTAAAAAAGCTTCATACTAATTGTAGTTTTACAGAAACTGCAAACTGTAGAAACACATATGTAATTAAAAAAAATTCCATACTAAATGTAATTAAACAAAAACCTCATACCAGCAATTTATGTTAAAAAAAAACAAACATAAAAATAGCACACTAATGGATACAGATAAATGGATACACTAGTATGGGATTTTCAATATGCATTATGATATCCAAAATAAAGATTTACTAAAATGCATTTTTTTAGAAAATTTCATACTAAAGAATTTCATACTACCCACTCAAATAATATGTAATTACTACCAATTACAAACTACGTACTCAACAAAAATAATTATACAGCGAAACGCATCTGCACAGTCTCAGGGAAAATTATACCAAAAATAATATTCTAACACTATCTCAAATATTCCACACACGCTAAATGCATTTTCCAAATATTCCATACTATTTCCAAAAAATATTTTTAAAAATATTTTATACACTAGCGGAGTTTGAAATGCAACGAAATAATACAATAGTATGGAATTTCCAAAATATTCAATACTACTTCTATAGAATATTCAGTTCGCTAATAAAGTAAATAAATACAATAGTATGGAATTTACATAATATTCCATACTACTTCAAATAGTATGTAATTTTTAATTTGCCGAATGAAATCCAAAATATGGAATTACTTACACATTACATACTGTATACTGGGTTTACTAAAATGCATTTTTCTTATGAAAATTTCAGACTGCCCATTCAAAACCTATGTAATTATCTTCGTGAGTTTTTTTGAGTTTTTATACAGTATCTATTGTATAATTCAAAGAATCCACACACATAAAAAAGCCAACCACTTACTGAGTTTCGTCATTGTCAATTCTTGAGTTTTTCTGGACTTGTTCATTGTCGTCGTCGTCAATTCTTCACCCAACGCCCGCTTAAAACATAACACCAAAAAAAATAGGGAATCCAACAATTCAATACTACGATTTTTTTTTTTTTAATTTTGTGGTTTAATTTTTCTGGACTTTTTGGCTTGGCGGCGATTCTCCACCTGAGCTCGACGCCTTCAAAGGCGTGTAGGAATTCCAAAAACTCATTAATAAGAAAATTAAATAATTTCGTACTATTCTCCACAGAAGCGCGCCTAAAATTCTTGCCTAAGATTTTACCACCGCAGTATGATTTACAATAACTCAATACTACAGTAATCAAAGTAAAATAATTTCATACTTACGATTTTGGGATTTGTTCTTTTTTTTGCCATTAACCAAAAGAAATCAACCGCAGATTGACTTACAATAATTCGATACTACAGTAAATAAAATAATTTCATACTTACCGATTTTGGGATTTGTTCTTCGTTTTCGCCATTAACCCAGAAGAAATCAACCTAGATTTTGAAGCTCTGCCGCTTCGCCCAGAACGAAAATAAAAATTATGAGTAAATTTAGTTCTGCATGTAGTATTGAATCCCTAAACATAAAATAGTGAACAGCGGTAAATAAAATCAATTCGAAGGTATAAAATCAATTCGAAGGTATTGAGAATCAGGAAGGTGAAAATCCCTGGGGTCCGAACTATTCTTGGTTGAAATTTTTGGAAGTAGTATTTGGATAAATATTTGGCCACCGAGTTTAGTATGGCGAGAGATTTGGGGGGAAAATGTGTGGGTATTATAGTCTGTTACGAAAATAAAATGGAGTAACTAGTACGATGAAAATATACTGTACTATTTGGGATAAATTATTTTCCTTATAGATTATATGGTCAATGCCCCTTAGTTTTAACTAGGATTTATCAATGTTGTGTAACTATGTTTGTTAATAATTTATCAATGTTGTGTATATATCTTGGGTTTGATCTGTTTTGAAAATTTTTTAGATCGAGTGAAATTATTAATGATGTGTATATATATCTATTTTTATTTGTTTGGATCAGATCTTTTATCAAATCAATTTCTAGAATTCTATTATGCCAGAGGAAAGAAAGAACTTGATGAGTAGATTCTGTTTTGAAGCTCTATAAAAGCTTGAAACTTATTGCACCAGAGGAAAGAAAGAACTTGCCATTTGCTGGCAAGGTTATAGTTCTTGGTGGAGACTTTCGCTAGATTCTTTCTGTTGTGCCAAAGGGTAGTCGAGAAGATATTGTTTATACCAGTATATGTTCATCTAGATTATGGGAACATTGTAAAATTCTTCGATTGATGAAGAATATGAGATTAATTTTTGGGCAGACAATTTCAACATCTGTTGCAAGCGAGATCAAAGATTTCTCGAAATGGATACTAAATATTGGTGATGTAAATATCGGTACCGAAATTGATAGTCAAACATTAATTGATATACCTGACAATATACTCATTCGCACCTCAGGTGATCACGTTGCCGCTATTATCGGTAGCACGTATCCTTCTATTTTAGAAACTTTGGCAACCATTCATTCTTTGAAGAAAGAATTATTCTTGCACCAACTAATATCATTGTTGAAATAGTTAATGAGTACGTGATGTCTATTCTTCCAGGGGAAGAAAGAATATATCTTAGTTCTGACACCATTTGCAAGATATATATGAATGGAGAAGCAGAACATTAAGTGTACTCGGTCGACTTACTAAACACAATAAAGTGCTCAGAGATTCCTAATCATATTTTGAAATTGGAGATAGGAGTTCCGGTTATGTTGATTCGAAACATGGATCAAGTTTTGGGATTATGCAATGGTACAAGGTTGTTGTTACCCAACTTGGAGAATGCATTATTGAAGCAAAGATTCTTTCAGGAACTAAAATTGGAATGAAGGTCTATATTCCACGTATGGCATTGAGTCCATCGGATAGCAGGGTCCCATTTAAATTTCAGAGGAGACAATTTCCACTTATTGTCTGTTTTGCAATGACTATAAATAAGAGTCGAGGTCAAACTCTATCCAATGTTGGTTTGTACTTACCATGACCTGTTTTTATCTATGGCCAGATCTATGTCTCCATCTCTCGGGTGAAGAGTTGTAAAGGATTAAAAATCTTATGCTGCGACGACGATGATAACATTGTTAATAAGACAGCAAACGTTGTTTACAAATAAATTTCTCAAAAACCTCAAGTGAATAGTTTCTTTATTGCATGAACAATTCAATTTCTAATATTATTTTGTTTTATTATATATTTATTTCTTTATGCTCGCGAAATACGCGGGTGTCTACACTAGTTTATGTAATTACTTTTGGGCTGCCTGTATCCAGAAGTTGAAACCAAAAGGTTTGGTTTTAAAAGGCAGAGCAGTTTTCCTTTTAAAACAAAACAAAAGAAAAATAATTATTTTATCTAAAAGGAAGGTAATTCTTTTGAAAAGTCAACGAGCCCTGTTTTGAAGAGAAAATGCCATAAAATACCGTTCTTTTGTTTTATTTTCCACTTTTATCTATGGTTAATTATTCTGGTATTTTTATCATCATTTTTTCCTTTCATACGTTTTTTGGTCAGAAATAATTCCATTAATACAAAATCTTAGTTAGAATTAAGGTTACCTATTTTTAGAATATATAAGATTTATATTAAGATAAATTGATTAATTGTAATAACGCACCCACAATCATCATTATCCCACAATCACTCTTCCTTTCAGATTCTTTCCATCTCCCTAAGCAATTATCAAGAACAAACCTGATTGTAATCAATACACAGATCAAGAATTTCAATGAATATTTTCAAACAGATCATCTAAATCATTAGCTATGGCCAAACTTCAAAATCTAAAATCCCTAAAAACCCTAAATATTTTGGACGAGCGGCAATAACATGCCATCGCCGATGAGATAGATTTGGATGACGTGCTTAATCTGAATATCCAGAGGTGCAAATACATGAAGCCGACATCCATTCAGCGACACGTGATACCCATTTTGCTAATGGGCCGAGATTTGATGGCGTGTGAGCAGACTGGGTCGGGTAAGACCACATCGTTTTGCTTCCCAGTCGTTAGTGGTATTATGAGGGGTCGTCAGACGAACAGACCGCAAGGAGAAAACATTCATTTCACTGCAGCTTTTAGTCCATAATTTCGCCCGATCCGAAAGATCCACCGTTGGTACGTTTATCTCCGCGCACTTTGTCGAAGTATACTTATTTATGTAGTTTTAGTTTATTTATTTATCTATTTATCTGTGATTGAAGCTTTTCTTTCTTTTTCTTTGCGATGAATTGAGTCTTTGTGTCATTGGCCTGATGGTTTAAAACGCTTGATTTGAGTTGTTTTTGGGACGTTATTGTAGATCTATGTTTGGACGGGTTCTTATGATTAATGGATTTTAGTTTAGTATTGAAACATGCCCCTTTTTTTGTGGTGGGGGAGGGTTGGGTGATAAATATAATTAATGGAGAGTTAATTAGAAGCTGATCGGGTATCTGCAGGTTGGCACATATCATCTGCTCAATTGTTTGATATTTAATTATCTTAGCGTCTTGTTGTTTTGAGTTTTTTGTTTTATCGTTGTTGTTTTGAGTTTTTGCTCATTAAGTAGGAAGGGACAGTGATAATGAAACCCATTTCACTTTTGGAGTATATGTAACTATGTTTGTTCTATTGTTATTGATATATTTGCTAAATTGCGCAGTCCAATAGTATGTGTCGACACTATGCACATGAACTGCTAATATATTTTTATTTCATTTTCATTTAAAATCAGGTTGCAATGTTACAATTATTTTTTAACAAAATATTATAATGCTTTATTGGAAAGGAACAAAGGTATGAATTTAAAATAGTAAATGTAACTGGTGAATGGCAGATTTAAGCGTAAAGTAGGTGCATTTTTATTTTAAAAAATTAAAACTTTTACTTGGCAAAGTTCTACTTTTGTTTGTTTGATGAATTTGTATTTTTATTTATTTAATATCTGAATTGTCTTTGATAGTCTGAGGGAAAAATGAGAATGAATTAACTGATTCTGGAATTTATTTTCATAATTGTTTTAATTCATTGGACCTTTTTATGGGCCCGATTGATTTAATTGGCAAGTTGTGCGAGTATTATTCATGATAATGATTGCAAAGATTTGAGCTTTTTATGTAATCATAATGAGAATTGTTTATATGAGTTAATTATATAGAAATTGGGGGAAGGGTGCACAAAATAATGTGCCAAATTAAGTTATGCAATGTAATTGTACTTGAGTTTGCTGTATAATAGGCAATATTTGTGTGTTAATGGAGTTTTTAGTGTTTTTATTTTTGAAGTAGGATAAAGAAAAAGAAATAGGAAAAAAAAAAGAATCTTGCAACACATTCTACTAATCTTAATTTTGTGTCGGGCTCTTGTTTTCTTGAAAGATATCGACAGTTAATCGCTTTCGATTCCAAGAAAGCCGTACAGGTTTTCAAACATTTATCACTTGCGTCTGTTCTAGTCTCGCTCCGTCTGACTGAGGTGTGCCTATATTTTGATTTTCTAACATCATTCATATCCAATTGTCCGTTTTCTTGAAGAACTGCATGTGGAAAATCCAGTAGGGTTTTACAGTTTCGAAACCAGTTCCCAGGCGATGAAAGAAATCCGATATATGTTTATTATGTTAATCTTGATCGTCAAACCCCATATGAAATGATGATTAAATCGCATGATCAATAATTTTGGGAGTTTTGATATTTGCAATGTTAGCTTGGAGGCTCTGTACAGATAAATGGTTATTATTTTTTGGCGTCGATGTTATTGTAGTTTGGTGTGTAAGTTGTGAAAAATACGATGTGTGTGACTGTCGAATGGCTGTATTTTCTTGGCTTTCAAGTGTTTGAGCTTTTTGTGTGGGTTGGAAAAATTGTATTTGTACTAGGAATGTACCACAGTATTTGATCCACAAGGGAAGACATGATTTGATGCTTATTATGGTGTTCTTTGCTATTTATCATCTAGATATCTATATTATTTAGTTTATTTTATGTATATCTATATTATTTAGTTTATTTTATATTATTTGGACCAAATGTTTATTATGCTCTATTTCCGGTTTACTACGTGTTAATATTGCGTTTACCACATGAAGATCAAGTTGTTTATCGTTAGTTTATCTACTATTTACTCCAGGTTGTTTATCGCAGATTTATCTACTGCTTATTGAGGTTGTTTATCATAGTTTTATCCAGTGTTTACTCAAGCTTCACCTACTGTCACCATGTATACTGTTTGCGAATATAAGATATCACTAATAATAATAATAATAATAATTCTGAATATGCATTCAAAATTCTCCGATTGAAGTTTACCTTTCTGACCAATGCTAATTTTATAAACCACCACATAACAGTCTTGTAACATCCTTTTTTCTCCGATGATTCGTTGTTTCGAATCATGTTGTGATCTTAGTAATTTAGTTATAGGCTTTACCTATATTATTTATGTTGATTTTTAATTTACGTATATTCGACTTGTAAGATTAATTATGTTGATATTTGGTTTATATATAGTTGACTTGTAAAATTATTTATGTTCATGTTTGGTATATTCGACTTGTAATATTAATTATGTTGATATTAGGTTTATGTATAATTAATAATCAGATTTGGTTCATCGAAAGTTATAAATATAAATTAACAACAAATCAAATAATAAGAAAATATGGTATAAGATAGATATATGAAAATTAATTAAATATAAATAAACATCAAACCCAAGATTAAAATAAAAATTACGTTAATAATAAAAAAAATAAAAACATGTGTAAAGAAGAAAAAAACGTGTGAAAATAATTGCTACGTTAATTATCAATTCTTGATAAGGAATATGAGCAAGATATTATAGGATAATAATTAAGAATGGTATCTAAGAATAATTATGTTTAATTATAGATGAATGAGATATTATATGAAAGATAATTAAGGATAATATCTAAAGTTATAAATATAAACCAACAAAAAAAACAAAAAATAAAAAATAATGGTATAAGATAGATATATGAAAACTAATTAAATATAAATAAATATCAAACCCAAGAATAAAATGAAAATTACGTTAATAATAAAAAAAATAAAAACATGTGTAAAGAAAAATTACGTGTGTAAAGAATTGCTACGTTAATTATCAATTCTTGATTAGGATGATATCTAAGGATAATCACAATAAAATAAATATTATAGTAGGATATTATTCATTCAGATTTTAAATCAAAAAAAATAAAAAATAAATAATCTTTTTAATTTTTTGCACCTTCTCTTACTTTACATTTATATGATTGCATGATTAACAAATTGGAGTGATATGTGAGATAATTTATTTACATTTTTTATTAGTCAAATATTTGCATTGTTATTTTTGTTAGTATATAAGATATTTAAGGTAATCTTTTATTTTTAGAATCACGTAACATTGGGACTGATTTGATAATGGTCAGACGTATATTGAATTATTTAACTGCATCAATAAAAATGGAATTAGGACACCTAAAGTCGATATTTATGTCATTTACCCTGTTTTGAAAGGCCACAAAGCCCAAAAAAAATAAAAGGAGTGGCTGCGGCTTTATGAAGAAAAAGGAAAGACTTTTCAAAAAGATGCAGGAAGGTTTGGCAAAAGCTGAGTTGACTTTTCCAAAAAAAAAAAAAAAAAAAAGGCGCCCAGATGCCTGTCTTCTTTTCAGAGGTAAAGGTCATGCAATTGTTGCAGTGTGAAGGCCGACCAATTGTTGGTCAGGTTATTATAATAATAAAAATATATAAAAAAATCTTTAATTATTCTATTCAAAATTAAAGGTTAATTTTGATATATATTATTTTAATATATATATATATATATATATATTTATATTGATAAAGAATATATATATTAATTTATTTATTCCAATATTAAATCAACACACAAAATTAGTAAATTTATATGCTTTAAATTTATGTGATGAATGTTAGTATGATTTATTTAGGGATGATCATTGGCCTATTATTAATGTGATTGTATGTTTTTATCTTTGGGTTTTTGGGGCCTGCAAGCCACCTATTGTATTATTTGTAAAAATTTTAAATTTTGCATCGAGAGTAGATTAGGTGCTAAGGTTTTCTAATCTTGATTGGAGGACGTTCGATGCCAATGGCCCACGCTTGTGTGGGTAATTTTACAAGTTGTAATAGAATAGATGATTCAAAGCCCATGCTTGTATGAGTTTTATATATAAAATGTAATAGAAGTAGTTCTATTTATTTTATCCCTTAGATCAACCTAAACCCAATTTTGGCTCAAATGGGTCTCATAGGCTGGCCATGATCATCCCACTGCTTTTTGCATAGGATGCATTTTAGATTTATTTAATGTTTTATATTTACGCTTCATATGATGAATAATACATTAAATAAAAACCCACCTAGTAATTAAGGCTGATGAGGTCTTGCAAAGTAAACTTCAAGTTTTTAAAACTTAAAAGTATTTAATTTTAATTAACTCTATATCAAATAAAATGGACAAGTTATGTTGGACATATCGGTCCATGCCTTCCATCAAAGGTAGAAAACATGACGATGCTACCGCACTTGGTCACTGGCCACGAGTCGTGGGGTGATATTGTGTTGGAAAGTTGTGATATCTACCAAGCATTGAGATGCTCGTGGGGTGGACTCGTCTTTATGTTGGCCATGAGTCGTGGAACATCTTGATGCTCTATCTACATGAATGTTTGACAGGTTATGTTTGACACTTAGTACCATATGGGGCTCATAATATTGGGGTGTATGAGAAATAGTGAGGCAAAATATTCTTGAAGGTTTTATATTGATACAATTGCCAAAGAGTTGACTACCAACATGAATTTTTCATGGGCTCATATTATTGGGTGTGAAATATTTATATTAGACTTCAAGCCCACTTAGAAAATTTGATTTTACGAATTTTTATTATGGGATTAATAAAGTTTGAATAAAATAGTGGGAGACATTTAATATTACAGACCTTATGTTAAATGAATATAATTTTCAATAACTCACTCATTTTCTGCTTCGTTTATTTTTGTGATAATTCTACTAAAATGGCTAAGAATCCAATTGCATCCATACTTGATCAAAACAAACTAATTGGCCCAAATTTTGTCGATTGGCTGAGGAACCTTAAGATTGTCCTTAGCTCTGAGAAGAAGGCCTATGTACTTGACAAAGCGCCTCCTCTAGAGTCTCAAGATAAAACGGCTGAATCCACCATAAAAAAGGATAAGCCGGTCATTCTTGTTGGATCCWCTTCCAAATCGAAGGCTGAAAAGCCAAAGAAAAGGAATTGGACAGGAAAGAGTTTTGATTTTACGAATTTTTATTATGGGATTGATAAAATTTGAATAAAATAGTGGGAGACATTTAATATTACAGACCTTATGTTAAATGAATATAATTTYCAATAACTCACTCATTTTCTGCTTCGTTTATTTTTGTTGATAATTCTACTAAAATGGCTAAGAATCCAATTGCATCCATACTTGATCAAAACAAACTAATTGGCCAAATTTTGTCGATTGGCTGAGAAACCTTAAGATTGTCCTTAGCTCTGAGAAGAAGGCCTATTTACTTGACAAAGCGCCTCCTCTAGAGCCTCAAGATAAAACGGCTGAATCCACCATAAAAAAGGATAAGTCGGTCATTCTTGTTGGATCCTCTTCCAAATCGAAGGCTGAAAAGCCAAAGAAAAGGAAGTGGACAGGAAAGAGTTCCTCTAAGCCCAACAAGAAGACAAAAGACAATAGTAAGAATAAGGTTAACTCTCAAGCTGATGACAATTGCTTTCAATGTGGTAAACCAGGGCACTGGAAGAGGAACTGCAAGGAATGTCTTGCAAGCCTAAAAAGTTCAGGTATATATTTTGTTGAAGTTAACCTATCTGTTAATGATGCTTCTTGGGTATTGGATACCGGTTGTGGCTCACATATTTTCAATGATTTGCAAATAATGGCAAGAAGCAGGCAGTTGGATAGAAAGGAAATGGTCCTTAGAATGGGGAATAGGGACTGTTTATTTATCTTTGGATAATGGTTTTAAATTTTGTTTGAATAATTTTCTTTATGTTCCAAATATTATCAGAAACATTATCTCTGTACCTGTTTTGGACAGAGAAGGTTTTAGACTTGTCATTGAGAATGGAAGTTGTTCCATTTTCAAAGACTCTACTTTTATATATTCCGGTTTAATTGAGAAATTCTTTATACACCATTTCCCCAAGTGAACCCATTCTCACAAATCAACAAAATAAAAGGAAGTTGGATAATTAAAGTTCTTTCACACTTTGACATACTAGATTAGGTCACATTTCTGAAAAAAGAATACATAAGTTGGGACAAAAACTCGACCTTAAGGGAGAGCAAAAGTTGCCAACATGTGAGTCATGCCTTAAAGGAAAGATGACTAAATCACCATTTGTTGGACAAGTGGAATGAGCCAAAGATCTATTGGATTTGATCCATACAGATGTATGTGGTCCGCTAAATATTAGTGCGAGAGGGAACTATTTCATAACCTTTACCGACGATTATTCTAGGTTTGGTTATGTATACTTTATGAGGCATAAATCTGAGGCCTTTGAAAAGTTCAAGGAATTCAGATGTGAAGTAGAGAAACAAAGTGATCGTAGTATTAAGACTCTTCTATCAGATCGAGGAGGTGAAACTTATCAGCTGAGTTTCTTGATTATCTAAGAGAGAATGGTATTCTCTCACAGTGGACTCCGCTCGGAACTCCACAATTGAATGGAGTTTCGGAGCGTAGAAATCGAACTTTGCTGAACATGGTTCGATAAATGATGAGTTGCACTTCCTTACCTCTTTCATTTTGGGGCTATGCCTTAGAGACGGTGGCATATCTATTAAATAAGGAGCCAAGTAAAGCCGTACTCGATACACCCTATGAGATATGGTATGGGAAATTACCTTCCTACAAATACCTAAGAGCATGGGGGTGTGATGCTTACGTGAAGCGTCAAGTGGGAGATAAGTTGGACATATGATCCATCTTATGTAAGTTTGTGGGGTATCCAAGAGAGTCTATAGGATACTATTTCTACGACCCTTCAGAACAAAAGGTGTTTATTTTGAGGAATGCTACTTTTCTTGACGAAGAGTTTCTTTCTGAAAGGGGTGGCGGAGTTGTAGAACTTGATGAAGTTCAAGAACCACAAAATATCCCACAGGTTACTGCAAATAGCACACCATCTGAGGCTGGACCATCTCTATCACAACCTCTTCGAAAATCCATAAGGGTTTCAAAGGATCCTGAGAGGATGAACATTTTGTTAGAGAACAAAGAAGAGGGACTCCTTTTGGATGGTGATCGAAGAAGTCATGAAGAGGCAATTTCTGATATTGACTCAAAAAAATGGCAAGAAGCAATGCAGTCCGAGATGGACTCCATGTAATCCAACAAGGTGTGGACCTTGGTGGACCCACCACAGGGAAATGTTCCCATTGGCTGCAAATGGGTCTACAAGCGGAAGCTTGGAGTAGATGGAGAGTTAAGTACTTTTAAAGCACGTTTGGTTGCAAAAGGTTATACTCAGAAGCAAGGCGTTGATTATGAGGAAACCTTTTCACCGGTAGTGATGCTTAAGTCCATTCGGATCCTGTTAGCCATAGCTGCAGATTATGAATACGAGATATGGCAAATGGGTGTGAAGACTGCCTTCCTTAATGGAAATATTAAGGAAGAAATATATATTAAGCATCCTGAGGGCTTCATATCCAGTGGGAGTGATCAACAGGTTTGCAAATTCCAGAGATCCATTTATGGTCTCAAACAGGCTTCGAGGAGTTGATGTGGGAACTTGGTTGTCTAAGCAGTTCTCCATGAAGGACTTGGGAGAAGCATCTTTCATTCTTGGGATAAAGATCTATCGAGATAGATCATGAAAGATGATCGGACTATCCCAGTCCATGTACATAGACAAAGTGCTAAAAAGGTTTAGTATGGAGGAATCCAAGCGTGGATACCTCCCAATGAGCACTGATCCACTTTCTAGGGCTATGTCTCCAAAGACACCTGAAGAAAGATGGCTCGTGTACCTTATGCATCCGCGATTGGGAGCATTATATATGCAATGCTATGTACTAGACCTGATGTCGCACATGCTCTTAGCGTCACGAGCATATATCAGTCAAATCCAAGTTTTGAACACTGGAACGCCGTTAAGAAGATCCTTAAGTACTCGAGAAGAACTAAGGATATATTCTTGATATATGGCAATGGAAAATTAAAACTGGAGGGATACACAGACACTAGTTTTCAATCCTATGTAGATGACTCAAAGTCAATGTCTGGATATATATTCACCTTGAATGGAGGAGCAGTCAGTTGGAAAAGTTCCAAATAAGAGACGAATACAGATTCTGTTACAGAAGCTGAATATATTGCTGCATCAGATGCAGCAAAAAAGGCTGTTTGGATGCGGAACTTTATCCAAGGGTTGGATGTAGTTCCGTCCGTTGTTGATCCAACAATAATTTATTGTGACAACAATGGGGCTATAGCGCAACCAAAAGAACTGAGATCTCATCCAAGATCCAAAGACATCTTTAGACGATACCACCTGGTGAGAGAGATCGTAGGTAGAGGCGATGTTGTTTTGGATCGAGTCGCTTTAGTAGAAAATGTAGCAGACCCAATGATGAAGCCCTTATCACAAAAGGTATTTGACGGGCATCTTGAGAAAATGGGCCTAAAATACATGGGCGATTGGCACTAGGGCAAGTGGGAGATTGTTAGAGTAGAGTGCCCGATGTTCTAATTAGATTGAACTTCATTCTACTTGTATAATGATTTTATTGGAATTATATTAATAAAGACATTTTTTTTTATCTTATGTTTAAACTTTTATTATAATTGCACGTATGATAAAGTCCTTAAACCAATTTAAACTATGGGATATGGTTGCGCACACGGTGGCAATCATGGAACATATCTCTAAGGTTTTGGTTTTAAACATGTTCCAAGTAAATGGGCTTTTTGTGATAGGACATTGAATAGCCCGTTAAGACTTGCGCATATGATGCATGCTTGTAAGACAAGGATGTTGCATTCCATTAACATCAGAGTTGTGATGCGAGTGCATATATGTGGGTGCTTGTTGGAGAACAAGTTCACTGAACATGACCCGATGGAAATTCTTAACTGGAAGATTTGTCTGTTGAATAAGAATTTATATATTGCAATAGTACATGATTAATCCTTTGTCTTGAGGTACGATGGTAGCCTTGTGCACATCGTGCAATACTTAGATTTATCTTTTGATTGCTTGACAATCGTAAAGTGATATTTTGGGTATTGTATTGATGTACGTGGAGGTCTGTCTGTAGCCAACAAAGAATTCGACACTTGTCTATGGACAAGGGAGTATCTTGTGAATTTTCATAGTTTATGATTCAAAGACCTTGGCCAGGGCACGATGAATATTGATTCATAAATGAATTACTTAAACTTGAAATGAAATCACAGTTATTAAATCAATTGGGTTTTGACTTATAAATCCATGCCCAAGATTTAATCGGGTAACTAGTTGTCGAAAGGATCGTACATGTATGGACTTGCAATTAAAATAGGTTTGCTAGCTATTTCACCTAACACTGCTACTTGCTAGATGTTGCCATGATTTGTAGGTTCTTGAAATTAAAGAGTTAATATCAAGAGAGTTAATTAATTAGATTAATTAATATAATAAATTGTTATTTATAAAACTTATAAAAGTTATAAGCCTACTGCTAGTGTTAGTCGTGAACCTAAAAGGGTCACACATAATTTTGGTTGTTGACATTTCAATATTGATAACTCCAATGGTTGGAATAATTAATTAATTTRGATTAATTAAATGAGATTTTAGTTTAATTCAATTGTTGGATTAAATATTTAATTATATATATAATTTGATTATGTAATTAAATATAATTTGATTAGAAATCTAAATTAAAGTAATATATTAAATTGGTCAATTGAATTGAATAATTTAAACTCATTAAATTAATTAATTAATTGAATTAATTAAATAGTTGGATTTTTAATCCAATTCCATGTAATTCTCTAATAGGCCCTAATTGTAGAAGCCCACTAAAATAGTTGAAGACTTTAAAATAAAATTAGTTTATATTATATATTTGTATTTAATATAAATATGTATATATAAAAGGTAATTGAGACCAATGACTTTGGGAAAAATCATTTTCCTGATTATGTGGTTAATTATGTGGTTAATTAACTAATTGAGATTATATCTCATTATTAATCTAATTAACCTAATTAATATATATATATATATATATATAAGAAAGGAAAAAAGGGCAGCCGCAAGTTTCTTTTTCTAAAAAAAAAAAGGTAATAAAATAAGGGGCAATTCCCATCTACACCAAAAGATAAAAATTATATTCCAATTAATTCAAGTCAAAGTCTATCTTTACATTAACTTCAATTCAACTCTAATTGTACCATACTACCCCTCTTTTATTAGACGAGAGTAAGAAAATGGAAAGTCCAAGCGTGTTTAATATTTGGGAAATGTTCATCTTAAAAAAAAAGGTAGTATTTACAATTGTAATCTCATAAGTGTGGAGCATTATTAGTGGTAATCAATTTAAAAGTCAATAGTAATTCAATACTAGTTTATTAGTAATTACATAATTGTATTATTTGAAATCAGTAGTAATTCAGTTTGAAAATCAGGTTAGTAGATAATTCTCCATGTTTTGCATTCTATGTATGATTGTTTTTTTTTTTTTTCATATTCTCTAAAAAAACACACATAAAAAATGAGTAGTTCACAATTTTGTAAATCCAATATTTGTGGGATAAAGTGGAGAGGTGGTATGAAATTACAAACTACTATTTTATGAATTGAATTTAATAATAATTAATTAAAACTAATATTATAAATCTAGTTTTAATTAATTAAAATTATATACTACACTATTTTATGAATTGAATTACATACTACTTTTGAATTGAATTATTGAATTACATACTACTTATATAGATATAATTGCATACTAGTTATTTCTCAACAAGAATTATATATAAAAAAATGGTTGTAATTGTAGTATGAAATTTTATTATATTGAAAAAATTAATTGTTAATTTAATTTTGTACTACTATAGCATACTATATCTCAATTGTTTCGTGCTAGTAGAATACAATTCTATTATAATAAAAAAAATTACATACTAGTATAATAAAATTCCATACTACACGCTGACAAAAACTTATATTGGGCGTTGTGTAGAAAAGAATAGATTATTATTGATTTTCTCTTTACTTATCACTTTGCAAATTGAGGATTAAGCGGAAAGTCAAGTAAAATTAATTAGATAGTTGACACTACTTACCATGAATAACATAAATAAGTTATGTATTAGACTAGGGTATTAAAAAAAACTTATATGGTAATTTATGATTTAGTAGGACTAATTTGACTTAAATGGGAATAAATGAATTTGAGTGATTAAATAGAATTATATTTGTTCAATTGTGTATCAAGTGGGAATTTTCACATAAAATAAAAAGGGTAAAAGGTACAAAAAGGTTTTTGAGTTCCTTTTGAAAAAGAGGAGCAGTCGTCCTATATATAAGAAATCTAAAAGGGAAAAAGGTGAAATTCTGACTTTCGGAAAAAAAAAAAAGAGAAACAAAAGAGAGGTTTTGTTTAAGAAAGGGCAACAGAGCCGTTTTTGAGAAAAATGTTTTCTCATCTTCCTTTTAATATTAGTCTTCAATTTGTAACTTATTGATAATAATTAATTGGTAATTATTATCTAAAATAATTAATATTCGATCAATTGTTGATTGTTGGATTAATTATTATTCCTTTCAACTATTTTGAAAACGGAACAATTCTACTAGCGAAATTTTTTTTCAGTGTCGCAATCAAAATGTGGACTCGATTAGAGGGGATACACTTGGATCTCTACGGCGAGAAGTTTCGGTGTTAGCCACATAGCCGGGAATTGATTCCCTCTCAATTGTTGCTTGAAGAAATTAATCGGGAGGTATTGATTTATTTATTTTTATAAGAATCAAAATTTGTATTCGATACATAATAATGAAAAATGACAATCGTTAAAATCGCTAACAAAATTTATGGGGTTTAGTATATATATATTTGATATATATTTGTTTTAATTAATTAAAGAATTTAAATTTGGCTACGTAGACCCCGTCCGGTTATAGCGAACCCAACACATGGCACATGATAAACGAAGAACTCATGTACGAATATATTTAAAATGCCAACAAGAATGCTTTTTAAACTTTGAAATGGGAAACCTAGACAAATATCAATTGTTACCATAACGAGTTACCCTTCGTGCAAATTTCGCGTCCATACACGGGCTTAGGACTATCCACATGCAAAGTACACTAAATTGACATCCTACTAGCCCAATACTCTCTTCCTATTTACATAAGTATTAAGTACACTATTACATGATCAATAACAACAATATGTACAAGGGTTTTTCAACCTCGTACTTTTATTTTTCTCCTTTTTTTCATCTTTTTTTTTTGGGTACTAAATAATGATGTACAAAACGAACATATATTTACTACACAAACTACAATATAAAATATGAGTGTTTACAACTCCAATACTTGTTGCAACGCGCAACTACATAATTTTCATAAAGTGCAAAATGGAGTAAGGCATAACATCTCAAAAAATTATCACAAAAGACTACAAACAAATTAAAGAGAGCAATAAAGCATGAGGCTAGTAAAGAGTATTCAGTTCTTCGCTCAAGATATATCTGGATAGAAAGGGGCTCGATGCATGTTCACTAGAATACTACACTTCGAGCCTCACGATTATACTAATATTCAAAGAAGCATCTAACTTTATGCGTCTAAAGAAGTTGGTCGCCTCAAGAAAAATATCGTGCAACATCATAACTCTTCACGCGTCTCCTCAAACATCATCCAAATAGATAGGTAGCTTGGCTACAGATAGACTGACCTGTAAAATAAGCCAACGGGGCGCTCTCAGTGTAGACACTCTGACGCTCAAGTCTGCAAATATCAAGCAATAAGTGTGTAAGATATCAAAATAGATTATATTTTTAGAAAGAGGGCTTGAGTTGTTATTTATAAGAGGTATCGACTTGATCAACAAATAAGGAATCCCTTTGCTAGAATGAAACTAGGTATTTTCATACCATAAGAAGAGATCATTTCTTAAGGACTCTTTTCTGAATTTTTGATTCAAACCTTATCATCCGGTGAGCCTCAAAGGCCCATAATTTACATATCGAGATTGCCCTTTATCAGAACGAGCTCGCCTTCTCATTAGGTCGAGATGCTTATTCATTAGTTCGATCCTCCAGCATGCTTCGGGGTGGAGGAATAAGTTCACTTCTCTAGAATATTCTATCTAATCAAATCGACACCCAACACACATTAGGTTGGGGGACTGCTAGCTCGGTAAGGTATCCAATCGTCTCAAACTAGTCTGATTGAGCTAACATTATTCACTACAAAAAAATCCGGCAATTCTGGCGGATATGCTGACGGGCAAAAAGCCGTCAGCAATGCTGGCGGAAATACTGGCGGATGAAAATGCTGGCGGGTTTGCTGGCGGCCATGGCCGTCAGCATATATATCCGTCAGTATCCCCTCAGGAAAAGAGCGGGAAACTATCCCGTTTAATTATCCTGACGGCCTTGCCCGTCAGGATATAATTTTTAATTAAAAAAATAAAAAAATATATGCTGACGGCACTTGCCCTTCAGAATTATTAAATAAAAATTTTAAAAAAAAAGCTGACGGGCAAGCCGTCAGAAATTTATTTAAAATATAATTTATAATATTATAATTATAATACATATAAAATAATATTATATATTTATAATTTAATTTATTATTTATAAAATAAATATATAATTATATTAATTATTTATAAATATAATATAATATAAATTATACATTTATAAATATAATATAATATAATAATTATATATTTATAAATAATATTATATATTTATAAAAATAATATATTATTATTAATATACAATATATAATAAATATATATTTCAAATAATATATATTTATATATTTTATATATATATTATATATATATATATATATATATATTTATAAATATATTTATAATAATATTATGCATTTATATATTATTATTCATAAATATAATCTACATTTATAAATATAATATAATTAATTATAATTATACTTATAACTTAATTTATATATCTAATATATATTAAAAGTATATAATCTTTCACATGTAATCGACTTGGCGAGACGGTAACACCACTCCTCTATTTGCAAGAGGTCTGGGGTTCGAATCCACCCATGCCACATGTGGGGAATTAAATTAACACAGGTTGGGTTGTGGGTTGGGCTTAGGCCGCCATTTTTTTTTTTTATAATATTTTAAAAATGCTGACGGGCTTGACCCGCCAGCAATACTGACGGGCAGCCCATCAGCATTTATAAAATTAAAAAAAAAGGGAAAAATACTGACGGGAAGTATTACTGACGGCTGATGCCCGTCAGCAGGCCGTCAGTATTTCTGACGGGTACGTTAAAGCCGTCAGGATACTGGAATCCTGACCACAAAAATGCTGACGGCCATTATCCGTCAGGAGGCCGTCAGTATTCCCTATACTGATGGAATCCTGACGGATTTGGCCGTCAGCATTGCCGGATTTTTTTGTAATGATTGACCACATCAGGAGTCCTCCTACTTTGCTTAGAGGGATGGGAGCAAGAGTAAACTAAACATTTTTTACCCCTCTTTCTCATCGTATGTGCCTTAAATCTCTTAACATAGTGCTTATGATGAATCTAAAAATCCCTAAGGGCTCTCCAACAAAGCTAGCTATTCAAAAATAACGATCCCAAAAGGCGGATAAAGATTCAAACATGCACTCACAATCAAATATGACCCAAATCCTTCAAGCATCCGAGATCTGAAATTATTAGTTTATCCCTTCCTATAAATAGGACACCCAAGACTCTGATGTCAATGCAAATCTCTCAATCTTCATATTCAAACCCTCAAGAATATCACGATTCTTGCACCTTTATTTCTGGCACAATGGGTATGTTTTCTGAATCACTCATACGCTTTCATATAAAGTGGTCTTTAATATTCTTCTAAGTATTTTCAATCACATTCCTATGCTCTTCTGTCAATATTTTCATCTTCATAACACTAAGTAGTCGCCAAGCAATTAAGCTCTCAAATCCACCTTATACATCAGGAGAAGACCCAACATCCCCCATCTCTTCCTTACTATCTTCACGTCTTTATGAATCTGCTATAGCTCGCCCCAAAGGTAATTTAGTCAACAACCCTTTGTCAATCATCACACAATCATCCTTATAGACCCCCACAAAAAGAGGTTAACTCAACTTAAACTATCATATCTAGTTAATCTGTTAGTTAATTTTAGCATTATCTGGACCGATCAATCAAACACAAACAGATCCTCCCATAAAATAGTTTAACCTTCTTTGAAGATCAAATACATAGTGTCCTACGCTTACCATTCCATCATTTTCTTATCGCAGTCAGCATAAAATATCAATTGCCCTTAAAAAAAATCTTCCAAACTCCATCTGCCTTATAACATGATTCATAATTGTATGCGGATTCCAAAAGGTGGAACCTGATGTAAAATTCTTTCATTATTGCATTGGGGTCAAAGGTCCCAAAACTACCTCTTCCTATCTAACATCACTCCATAATGCTCATTTTCTAACCAATCTTCATTTGAATATAAAATATTGGAAGACTAGATCCTTCTTCTTGCATACCCCATGAGATTGGCCCTTTCCTTTTGAACAAATGGAAGAGTAACTCCATAGAATCAAACAATCCCTAAATGAGCTTATCAAATCGCACGGGTGCTCAAATTTCTGAGTAGAACAACTGTCCTATCAATATCGTTCCCCTAAGAAGTTCACCATAATTACTATCTCAATTTAAGATAATCCAAAAGATTATACATCCCACATGTAGTCTTGGTAGTCAAAATATTACACAAAATTATAGTCACAACCTTATATTTAACCGTGCTTAATATGTCACTTTCCATTTTTTACAGAATCACTACTCAAAATGTTTTAATAAACACCATCTGAAACACCTAACAACAAGAACTCCATTTCTCAGAAGAAAGAAGAAGCACGCAGGGCTGTAAAGACAAAGAAGGTGTCAAAGGGCGCTGAGGCCAAGTCATTGCCTGTCGTGATTTCTAATAAGGGCGTGATGGTAGACCCTACAAAGATTGAGGTGGTAAACAACTGGAGTTGACCAAAGAACGCCAGTGAGATCATGAGTTTTCTAGGATTAACAAGATACTAATGAAGTTTATTGTAGGTTTATTGAATATTGCATCACCACTAACAACTTCTAATCAATCAATGGTCACACTCACACTTCCCTCACAACTCCTACAATAAGAAGCGATTAGGAAAGGCATCGTGAAAATAGTCTGACTCCTAACCGAAGGATCAAAACCTGAATTGATAAGGGTACTAGTGACCTGCCTTAGAAAAGAACTTTGATGGATACCAGAGACATGAAGCAATTCCTCCCCATGATAAGTGCACTCCTCCCTGACACTAATTGCCAGAAATATTTAGAGTACATAAATTCTAGGCTGACTCAATTTTTAATGTGCCATCTCGATGAGGTAAATAAATAGATCAATTCATCATACTTCATACATGTACTTATCTTACCATACTTCCTTAAACCACATATATTTGTATTGGTTAACACCCTCACCAAGGTGAATATGAATGAAGAAATAGATAATAACCCCTCTCAGGTAGCAGAATTAAACAACAACTAATCAAGTTGTTCTTTCAGTTAGATAAAAAGAGCGCCTTGATAGCCCAAGGCAAAGAGGTACTAAGCAGGTCTAAAGAATACCTTCAAGCTTCAAAAGCTAAGACATCATTTACCAACATTGTGATAAAGAGACTTTAGTAAGATTTATAACATTCTGAAGAGCAATATGCCGAGCTGATATCCTTCTCAGTGGCCAACAAAGAGATAACTAGGAAAGAAGCATATTAGAGAAACATAGCACATCCCTAATATCCAAGGTGGGACAAGAATTCCTAGAGACTTACTAAGAACAAATCCTAGAGAAGTACCATAACTCAATGGCCTACCTAAGACGTCTCATCTTGGGCATCATGGAATACTTCAACTGGACCTTAGACAATGTAGATGAGCGAGTATCTACTCAAAAACTTTATGGGTTCGATCAATAGGGATAACACTTGTGTGGGGATGCCCTACACTTCCATCTACATAGGTGATCCGAATGAAACAACCTCATTTGAGTTGTAGAGACCCGTTCTACAAGATGCTATTTGTAAGGTCGATTTAGGGTCCCAGCTTGACCTTCTTCTATCGACATCCCAACCCATAAATGCATGGACCATGCATGAAACAAAATCCGAGCTGGGTGTCAACCTTGATGAAGACCAAGAATGGAAGATACCCTTCAAGAATAGTCAATCATTCTATTTCCCCCATATGAGACTTCAATTTGTGAATCTCCATTATCCTAACAATGCTTTCATAATTTTAATTTCAAGCTCTTTTATTGCACATATATATAATTTTCTAATTATATTTCATTCTCTTCCCTGAGCTCAAATTAATCATGACACAAATACCTCAATAAATTCAATCATATGATATTAATATTTAATGCGTATCAATATACTATCCGACATGTATGACTTTTACCAAGTATCTATAATTCCTAATTTTATTGCTCAAGATCGGGCCTTCTAACCGATCCAAATATCTAATTAGCTATTCGAAAAACAACCGATTTGGATATCTAATGGGACTCCCATCCATCAGTTAAAGATAATAGGTACTTGAGACTCTATTGTAACTTTTTGAGTATATAACTACAGAGACACCATTTCATCTGCTCCTTTATGATTGGTAAACTTAAATTCACTCTCTTACTCTGTCACTCAACTAATACCTATTTAAGGGTTTCTTTTGCCATTTCTTTCTTCACTCATCTTTCTCTCCTAAAAAACCCTCTAGAATATTTTATTCTTCTCTCATAATATCTTCCTCTGATAACAAATTTTCCAATGAGGAAACCTCCAAATTTCTAACACTCCACACAGACCGCGACTGCCTTTGTCACCCCTTAGCTTCAAAGTCATGGACCTCGATTTTGAGAACGAGGCAATTTCTGAAATAAATTGCACTTGACGGCGGAGAACCTGAGCCTGCGCTAATAACTGTCTGGTCTCTGGTGATAGGTTCGAAGAATGCACCAAGTCATCTATAGAGCTCTGCGCATGGGCGGGGAGTGGATCTAATAATAGTTTTGCCCCCTCCTGCCTTTATTATTCTGATTTCTTTCTTGTAATTTGTTGCTTTCCTCTTTTTTTCCTTTTGCAGCAAGTGGGGCCCCGGGTTCTGAGGCTTCAATCCTCTCTATTAGTAATGAAATTTTTGTTATCTAATAAATTATTTGATGTACTTTTTATCAAACGTGACTCCCACAAATCATAAACTTAATATACTTAATCATGAAAGAATCCTCAAATTAATCTTTTAACGGGCCATAGAAGGAAGTAATTTAATGACCTCAGGCATTCATAAATTGGGCTTTTCATATTAGTAGCTCAGCTCAACACATCAAGCACCTATATAAAATAGCAAATCCTTCACTTGTGAAGTGTATCAGATATATCCGCAATCTTCATCACTTAAGGTAACATAATTATAAAAGCAATTACATTCTCAAAAAAGCTTTTTCATTAAAGGAAATCATACTTGATCTATCATGGGATATTTCAAAGGGATTATGCAAAGCAAACTCATGTTTCAGGAGAACTTATATATTCACCATCTATTTTTGAAATCTGGTGCCATCGTATCTCCGTGCACCATCATATCTTAACATTACTGCAATTAATTTGTGAGGCTTATGCTCATCTTGTAAATACTCATCTCATGCGTTATATCAATTAGCTAGGAGGGCTTTCTTGCACCAATTATTGGCTCAATAAGACAGATCCAATCCATAATTACCATTGGTCCTGAAAGAGTTCACCTCCAAGGTTGTACATTCAGCCCATTCATAAGCTGCATAAGCTAAAGACCCTAGCCTGACATGTGTTTATCCCCATGTCAGAAGGAGTTCATAAGTGAATATCATCCACCCCTGTCATAAGTTATGCCAGCTGGAGCCCCTAGTTCGACTTTCAATTATCATCAAGTCAGAAAGAGTTCATAGGGAACTGCATCTAGCCCAGTTGTAAGTTGCGTAAGCTGGAGCCCCAAGTTCGACCTACAATTATCATCACATAAAAAAGAGTTCATAAGAGAATTACATCATCAGAGTCGTAAGTTGTACAAGCTGGAGCCCTTGCTTTGACGTGCAATTATCATCAAGCCAGAAAGAGTTCATAAGGGCATCGCATACAACTAGTTGTAAGTTACATAAGTTGGAACCCCTGGTTTGATCTATAATTATCATTAGATCGAAAGAGTTCATATGGGAATCGCATAGAACCTAATCGTAAGCTGTATAAGATAGAGCCTCTGGTTTGACCTGCAATTATCATTAGGTTGGGAAGAGTTCATAAGGGAATCACATCCAGACTAGTCATAAGATACATAACCTAGAGCTCTTGGCCCAACCTATAATTATCATCAGGTCGGAAAGAGTTTTTAATGGAATCACATCCAGCCATGTCGTAAGCTGCACAAGCTAGAGCCCTTGTTTGGTCCACAATTATCATTGGAATAGGAAGAGTTTTTTAGCCCCTTTATACAAAGATGATAAGCTAAGAATGGTCTGAGCTCTACTTGTCTAGTGATCATTAGTCTTCAGAAAAATGTGAAAATAGCTAAATAATTAGATAAGGTGGGCTACAAGGATACTCTATCAGTATGCTTGTGTTCCAGCGAATCTTGCCCTCTAACTTTACCTCGTTTCTTGTTTTTTCACTCTCTGTTTGCTTTTTCTAGCCTATTGGGTGCTCCTTCCGACTTTCCCTTTTCCTCCGGTGGAGTCTCTATCTTGGCCCTTTTGACCATTAGGCCTTCACTCTGAGCTTTAGGACCTTTCCATTAGCTCATATGCCTTCTCGAAGGGATGTCTAATAGTATGAATGTGATTGGTACTGATCTTTTATCACCGATCCGACCTCATTATATACAAAAAAACTTTAGGCACATGTGATATGTTGATATCACTGCTCAAAAAGCATTCAATGAAGGTCATCTAAGGATTTAATTATACGACGGTGTTGTGTGCACCACCAGAAATCTAACCATCACTACTTTCTTTCTAGAGTGTTTTCCTAGTACCACGCCACTTCGCTCACCGAGAAGATTTCTTCCCACTAAGTCCATAAATTGGGGTGTTCATAACTCCCAATTATATGTTCAGACCATGTGTTTAAAGTAGTCATAGAACATCACTTCTACTGAACTACCCGTGTCCACAAACACCCTTGTACATCATATCCAACAATCTTCGCATTTATCACAAGACCATTGTTGTGGGGAATCTGGATTCCCCTTACATCTCCAGAGCCAAATTGTACTATTGGCTCGCCTTCCCCATCCCGCATACCTTGGGCAAGGGGCTTCCCTTATTTGATTTCCTACACCCTAGCCTTCCGGAATTTGTTTGAATCTCCATCCGTAGGTCCTCCGTATATTGTATTAATCTTTTCTGAGAAGGATAACTCCCCATATCTTGCTCCCCTGGATTTCTCCTTGACCTCCTTCCTCTCTAGGGGTATCATGCTTTCGACCCCGAATTGGCTCTCTATCTTAGTATATGAATTATTTTAAATGATCTGGTCAGATGAGCCACTCAATTGCATCTTTCAAATGCCCAAAAGTTCCTTTTTTCGCCATAATCATTGTGGACTCGGCAAAATAATCTAGACTTGGGCTTGGTCGGCACATCTTTAGAGGTTTCAGACTTTGATTGCTCAATCATATAAGTAATAGTCAACATATTAGATATCAAAATAATTCCAGTTTAAATTAAATATAAATTGAACTTCTCTCCATTCAAAAATCAAATATCTCATACAAAATGATGTATATTGTACATCTCTAGCTATATTCAAAAATCAAATAGATCAACTATGGTGTCTCCGTATATTTTGACTGAGTTACGATTTTACGTGGCCGGACTAAAATATAATAACTTGATATAATTTTCCAACTTTCTTCACACTTTCCCCCTTCCCTGTCTACTTAACTTTAGCCTAGGAGAGGACCTCAAACAAACCTTTTTTATTGTCCATCCATTAACACCAAATTTTCTTTTTCTTCTCCCGTTACTTTATAGTGTATAACTCAAAACACCCCAAACAAATTATCTCCTTTTAGTTATTATATTATTTTTTTCATTTTTTATAATATATTAACTTCTTCATTTTTATCAATTTCCTTGTTATAATATATCAAACGAATAAGTTTTTATGATCTTTAATTTGATACCAATGTTGTTTATATAAGATAAAATTATATACAAAATAAAAAAGTAAGATTCACTCAAAAATAAGAGAGACATGTCCTAAAATCGAAGCGTTAGATTTATCGCAAACGTGTATTAATTATGCACATATTGTGGTATTGTATAATTCATATTAAGGAAAAGTATTTTCTTATATAGTTATTATATATGTTTTAAACATGCTACAATTTTAATACACGTAAATTCTTCCATATTCTAATTTGCGTGAACTTGGAAAATTCAAGTTGGGTCAATAATTGCGCGCTTTTATTTACTTCCAATTTATAATCATACCATTTTCCAAAATAAAAATTATTTATGTTCATTATATTTGTCCACTACTTCCTTCTATCTCCTTACTAGATCTTCTTCAGCCTCCTTCTGATGGACATATTTGGTAGCTCTGGCAAGCACTTCTGAATAGGTCTTAGCAGGTTTCATTGCCACGGAGGTCCTTAGGAGCCCCGCATTTAACCCTTATTCTAGAGCATTAGCTTTAATAGCCTCGATCACTCCAGGAACCTCCACAATAGCCTTGGTGAGCCTCATTACATAATCATTCAAAGATTCTCTGTTTTTCTATTGAATGTTGAACAAGGTTATGAAGTTCTTCTGGTACGCCTTGTTACTGGCAAAGATTGCTTAGTACTTCTCCAAACATGATGAGGCTTATGATGCTTACTGGAGGAAGCTAATGGAACTAATCGTGAGCCATATCTACCAATGTGTCCAAGAATGCCCGAATTTAAGCTGTGCTATTATAATCGTGCAAGATAGCCAAATTCTCAAAATGCTAGAATGGCTTATCTAGTTCAGTATGCGAAGAGTAAGTGAGGTTTAAGTCCTTCAACCCCATGGGTATCTCTGCACATAGGATTTTGTCAGCAATGGGGTGGCCTCTCTTTTTGTAAGTTGTCTTTCCTGCTCATTTCCCTCATATGGGTCATCTTATCTTGCATCCATGACAACGTGGGATCAACAGTCCTAGTTGGAAGCTCTTTGACAGGAATCGAGGAGTGTTCCTCTTCTCCTCTTTTGCCCTTTTCTTTCCTTTGAGGCATCACCTTGCTTTTCTATGGACTGATTGGTCTGGTAAAGTGGGTTTTGCCCCTTGTTTAGGGTGGCAGTTAAACAGGCAATCAACTGAGACATCTACTCCATGTTAAAGGAGATATTCGCCCCCATTCCAGGAGTGTTATCCGTCTTTTCTTCTTTCTTTTTCACTGGCACCGCTCGTCCTGCCTTTGCTACTATCTTCTCTAGATGAGCTATCTTTTGAGGATGATCTTATATTGTTTCTCACATTGGTCTTCCCAGTTATGTTCACCGAGTTGTAATTATTTACCACTTAATCCTTTGGGATACCCTAAGAGCTGCCCCCAACTCCCACAAAATCTTTCTTATGGATTTTCTATATTTTTATCATTCTGTTTCATGTTTTTAAAAGGTTTTCAACAAGGTTAGGTATCTCACATCCTTCACTTAATGACTCGATGTCACTGGTACAGTGCCGCTTGATGCATCTAAAAAAGTTAGACACCACAGGATAGGACTGTGTGACATCTGCATTTTCTCGAATGTCCTTTAATCAGATAGGCAGCTCGGCTAGAGATAGACTGTCTTACAAAATAAGCACCAAGGTGCTCCTAGTGTAGAGACTCCGACGCTCAATTCGGAATATGAATATCAAGCAATAAGTGCATAAAATATCAAAAGAGGTTGTAGGTTAAGAAGGATGGCTTGAGTCCCTCTTTATAAGAGGTAGCTATTTGATCAATAAGCAAGTAATTCCTTTTGCTGGAAAGAAAATTAGGTATTTTCATACCATAAGAAGACATCCTTTCTTAAGGACTGTTTTCTGAATTCTTCACTAAAACCCTACTCGTTGGGCCTCAAAGGCCCATAGTGTATGCACCGGGATAATCCTTCTTCAGGATGAGCTTGCCTTCTCATTAGGTTGAGCTGCTTATTCATTTTTTTGGTCCTCCAGCACGCTCCAGGTTGGAGGAATTAGTTCAAATTCATTAAAATATTCTATAGAATCATATCGACCCCCAGCACACTCCTAGTTTGGGAATGGTAGCTTGATAAAGAACCCAATTAGCTCAAATCGGTCCAAGCGAACTAACATTATTGACTACGTCAAGAATGTAAAGCCCAGTTTGCATCACTTAACCAAGGTTCCAAGTATAATGTCATGCAAGGACTCGATGCTTCACATATACAAGCACACAATATAATAAATCGAAGAGAAACTCCCCTGCACTTAAAATTATGTAATGCCCTCATTGCATATTATGAAATATTAAAATATGATCAAAAAAATAAAATCGCACACAAATACACAATAATAAAAGGCAAGTAGAAATTGGATTACCTCCCAAGAAGCGCTTGTTAAACATTGATAGCTTGATGACCTATACACGAAAAATCATTTGGGATCTAAGAAGTGTTGATCATGCCAAGCCTTAGTATTTTTCAAGAGTAGGAACGAGTGATAAGATTAGTTAAGGTGGTCATGAAAATCAAGATATGAAATAAAAGACTATTGGGCTTCATTACGCTTAGGAGGTCAAAAACAAAAATAATCAATCACCGAAACGAAGTTAGCACATTGATGGGATAAAGCATGGTGCTCGACAAACAGAAGAACAAAAATCTCCATTGAGCAAAATATATCATCGCTAGTCCACTCGACTGCCTTGATCCACTCCACTTCTTTGAGCTCGTGCTTCAGTATGATAGGCAAAGAAAAATCATGAGGATAGACATAAGCCTCAGTGGTCTTCAAGAACTAGGAAAGAGAATAGCTAACCATCAAGAAGAGATCGAAAAGAAACGAGAGTAGGGAATGAAGCCCGCTCACCTGAAAAAAAAGAAATACATAGAACAAGAGAAATGTTTATCGATCAACCCGAAATCCTTTGTTTCCTTGATCACCACCTCAACACTCTTAAAAGAAGATATTGCAACCTATGGGAATAAGAGAGGGAATTCAAACTCATTCTCGACTACCTCTTCCAACACCTCACTTTCAAGTTCCTCAGGTGGTGGTAAAAGAGGCTCGACGACCTCAATCTTCTCCACAAATGACAACACATCTCCAGCATTCTCACAAAGAGAAAATAAGCTCAATTCATCAATGTTTATCAGGATCTCCAAAGTTAACACTCCTTTGCACTCATCTAAAATAAAGCTTCATCAAAAGGCGAAGGAGCATCAATATACTCATCTAAATCCATGACGCCCACATCATCACACTCTCTCTCTCGTTTATATACATTAATATTGAATCATCAATAACTTCTAGAATATCCATCGGCACTACCCCCACAAATTTATTCACAATATCATAAAAATGAATGGAAGGATAATGCACACATTTAAATCTTAAACCTCCACCTCCTTACATATATCCACTAACATAGCATCTGAGCTCAAATCAAAATCAATCGAGGAGGGCTCCACCAAATCAAGAATTGTCACCTCATCAAAAACTCAAGAGGGTTCTATAATGGAAAAACTAGACAAGTCATGGTCAAAAGGAAGCCATTTTACCTCCCCATATACTAACTCTTCACAACACGTGATTACGATACCTCGTTTTTGAAATTAAAGCATTTGTTTATTTGGAGCATTCCTCATAATCATTTGAAGCCAATGATACATCTCATTTAGCAATCATGTCACGAAGAAACTCTTCAAAACCTGACAAAAATTTGGGATTATAATCGTACCGGACATTGGGGGTGAACGTCATATTGTTGATTGTAGTTGGGTGAGGAGGTGGGGTATCATAGCACAGATTGTATGACGCATTTGTGTAAACATCATATGAGGGAGGTGAGGCATAAGAATGATAGCTTGGATAATAAAAATTGGGTGGAGCACATGAGGTATTATAGATCATATTTTAAGAAATTTGGAGGTGGGACATA
Source organism: Phtheirospermum japonicum (assembly GCA_014905375.1). Lineage (NCBI taxonomy): Eukaryota > Viridiplantae > Streptophyta > Magnoliopsida > Lamiales > Orobanchaceae > Phtheirospermum > Phtheirospermum japonicum. Next base: position 309,230 of record BMAC01000983.1, on the reverse strand, counting down.
AGGATCATAGCTTGGATTGTACAAATCGAGAGGAGCATATGAAGCATTATAGCTGAGATTGTGGTAATTAGGAGGCATGGCATAATGACCATAGCTCGGATTGTAGGACTCGAGTGGAACATATGATGTATTATAGCTCAGATTGTAAGAATTAGAATGCGGGAATATTGATAGCTTTGTGGGTATCTTGAAGGTTCAGGAACCGAGGCACACATATTAACATTGTGGCCATAGACACCACAACTTCCATAAGTCTTGGCAAAAAGAGGAGGATGAGAAGAACTTTGAGCAAGAATTACATTTGGGATTACAACGAGGCCACTTGCCTCGTCAAGCATATCGCGGTGGAGCTTGATAGTTGGCCATGTTTTGTTTGTTAAATCTCGGATATCAAAAGATACGATTAATGTCATCAATGTAAGGAGAAAGCTTCGTCCAAGTGCTCATCTCCCTTGCACACAAAGCACTCAAAATGAGATTAAGTGTACCAATGGGATGCAAGAGTAAGAAACATAAAAATGGAAACAAAAACAAAGCACAAAACAAAAACAAACAAAACCTTAATTTAGAGTCACGAAAAAAAAAACACAATAAACACAAAACCTTTGGCCTTCCTAGATGCTGTCACCAAATTTTGATTCAATTTCATATGCACTATTTTAAAAATATTCTAAGACTCGCCCGCAAGAGAACGAGATCAAATGTAGTGCAATGAGGTCACTCAAGTCGTATCTCTCAAGAAAGACTAATTGGAAGTGATTCTTGTGTTTGAAACATGTAAGAGGAAATAACAAAAAATAGAAAATATCTACGGTGCCGTAAAAGTAACATGCCCCACACCCCCTATATTTACATTCATCCATTTACCAATACTTGTAACCAACTTTTGATTCAATGGTTGTGATTATGTGAACGATGGTGCCCTCGCGACACCGTAGAAGTTCCCCAAAAATAAATATAATTTAAATACTCAATAATATTTTGATTTTTGAAAGCTAACAACTATAATGAAAATTTAATATCAAAAGATTTTAAAGCGGAATTTAAAAGAAAGTAATTAAAGACGAGAATGTAAAGAAAGCGAAGTTGAAATTCTATGAATATACCATTAAAAACACAAAACTTTTCATGCGAATAACACTCAGCCCCACCCTAACTTAAAAATACAAAAAAAAAAAAAAGTATAAAAAATCATCTGCACGATGGGAATGGGGGAAAGTCGGACCAGTCGTCTGCCTTCATTCAAGGGACGGTATAGAAGAATAAAAAAACAAAAGATTGTGATCAGAGATTATTTTACTTTGAATTTTTTCATGCTGGAAAATAGGGACGAGTTGTTTTGTTTAAGAGAAATATTTTTTTTAAAAAAAAATAAGAATGAATTTTGAAAGTTATGATTAAATGAAAATAAATTTTTAAAGTTACGATTAAAGTTGATTTGATGTAAAAATATTTAAATAATAATTAAATACGAGTGGTGGTTAGAGTTTTTGAGTGTGTATAGCATTATGTGTAAGAATGTGTAATAATTATAGAGAAAAATATTTTTTACCTCCTGAACTATGACCATTTTGACACTTTGTCTTCTAAACTTTTTTTTCATGCAAATTACCTCCTAAACTGTGCGAATTTTGCACTTAACCTCCTGAACTCCCATTTTTGGTGGAGATTCTAGTTGGATCTCACTTGTGCGACATGCAYGCTAACATATAAGGGGTAAAATTGACTTTTCATCTCCTACTCATGACTCCCGCTCAAAATAATGGCACGTGAGCACTACGTAGGTTCCAAATCCTACGTGTATACATATATTAATGTGAACATTATCTTAACAGGTCACACGAGTGCTCACGTACCATTTTTTTGAGCGGGAGTCATGAGTAGAAGATGGAAAGTCAATTTTACTCCTTATATATTAGCGTGCATATCACACGAGTGAGATTCGGCTAGAATTTCCACCAAAAATGGGAGTTCAGGAGGTTAAGTGCAATATTTGCACAGTTTAGGAGGTACTTTGCACGAAAAAAAAGTTTAGGAGGTAAAGTGTCAAAATGATCATAGTTCAGGAGGTAAAGAATATTTTTCTCTTATAGAAATTATATGATATTTTCTTGTTCGGATAACTAGAAGTAACCGACTTGGTGGGAGGACGTAAATAATGGTGTTCAATACATTTGAATAACCAATCCACTAGGGTAGCATGACACGTGGGTATAAGAGTATAGGAACCAAACATTGTAAACTGAATAGACACTTGGCAAAACTTGATGATGCTATAAATACCAATGCCACCATATCATTCAAATCACACCAGCATTATTACTAACTACGTATTCGTATATATTCATTCACTGTACAGTTTGTTATTTTCTTTGTGTTTAGTTTTTTCTACTCCACTAAAGCAGAAAATGGATGCATCCAATAATATGAGCTACCAGGCTGGTCAAGCCAAGGGCCAAGCTCAGGTTACCTTCATTTACACAAACAAGAAAAAATAAAAGATCAACAAATATAAATATTTATGAATTTGATTTTTGCAGGGAAAAGGTAATCAGATAGTGGATAAGGCTAGTAATGTGGCACAATCTGCCAAAGAATCAATGCAACAGGTAATATTATTTCAACAAATCCATTTATATTTATTTCAATTTTACAACTAATGAACTGGATTTTAATTGTAATCAGGCTAAAATTGGGGGCATTTTGTAATTTTAAACTTTTTGTAATTTATTTCACTGTTAATTATGTGTTAGACTAATCACAAATTCTTGTTCTTCTATTTTTTCCCTTTCTTTTATTCCCTTATAGGCTGGACAACAGTTGCAAGAAAAGGCACAAGGTGCTGTTGATGGTGTGAAAAATGCAACTGGCATGAAATAAATGAGAACCTCAAAGTTATCATTTTGTTTGTCATGACTCAATTTGCCCATGTTTGTTTCATTTTCTGTTGAGTTTTGAAGTTTGGGGTCAGATTGGCTATATGTGGCTGCTTTCTGTACTGCGAAAAGAAGAATCTGTCATGAATTTTTCATTTTGATCAACTAATAAACGTCATAATTCTCCCAAAAAAGTATCACCTTTATATTCTCGCACTAATTTATCCACAACGATGCTATTTGCTCGTCGATCAAACCCATTGTATATATGTGGCACCGACCAAGACATGTGTATCCAACTGGTCGACCAGACCAACTAGATCATTATTGATCCGGAAATGTTAACATAAATGAAAGAATTGCAAGCCCTAATTCGCTAAGTTGTTCATGAATAAAAATAGAAAACTATTAGAACAATCAACAAATCAAGTGTGTTTTGTACAAAGTGTAAACAAATAGCAGCGGAATTAAAATAACAAAACACAAGCTTTTAAAACTTTTGTCTACAAGAATTAAATCCTTGTAGTCGTGTATCAAGGCGAAAATATCTTTACTCGAAAAGTGTATCAACGATTACACATGAAAATATAAACAAGTAAAAGACTACGAAAAACTCCAATCGAGTAAGATTGTTCTAAATCAACACTACTCTTCCAAAAGTTAAGAATCAAAATCTCCAGGATTTGATCTTAATAAAAACACAAAAGTATGGAAGAAAATAATTCGTTCAGCAGGATGTTAGTGCAGATGTTGCAGCACGAGCAGTAACATCTGCGTCTGGGCAGATTTGTTGTTGATCGAATAAATCGCTCCAACTCTCAACTCTGATCTTTTCTTCGTGTATTTCTCAGCGTATTCAGCGTAGATGAGTTGTAGAGCTAGTCCTCATATTTATATAGACATACTTGCTTAAAAAGAGTCCTACAAAAGAAGGAAAGAATATTTACATAATATATTGCAAGTAAATCACTTTAAATAAGGAGATAGGATAAAATCTAAGACTCCTGATAATCATGACTTGCAACATACAAAATTCTAAGTTAATAGAAAGATAATTACAACCTAAACTAATTCTAATAATATACAAAATAATTACCAAATAAGATAAGAATAAAACTTTCCTAAACAATTAATATCTAATATATTTGGCAAGAAAGTCAAAATAATATATAGACAAACTAAACTCCTAAAGGGAATAAAAGTCTTAAAAACCTCATACGTATCAAACAACATATTAGACTCCTAATATTTTTTTAAACTTATTGAAATATTCCCTTCAATCTCCCTCTTTTTGTCTTTTTTGGCCAAAACATACATGATGAAAATCACAAGTATAAAACTTGAATAATCACCTAAAAACTCCCCCTAACTTGCTGCAGTATAAAATCAGAGAATTAAAGATTAAAAACCAATCAAGCAGCAATTAGACATATCAAGAACAAATAACTACCACCAAATAAAAATATCTCTTAAAAAAAGATAACAACCCAAAGTAAAGAGGCACTCCCCTTTGGTACAGTAGTGGTAGTCTCAAAATCAACTCTTTCTCATCCTCTTATGCGTCATCTTCATCACGAAGCCTCATGAACAAATCAGTATGACAATGAACAGCTGTAGAACAAACTCCCCCTAAATATGTTACTGCCTAACCAATAACATTGTGCAGCAACCTCCTCAGTAGCAGCAATAACTCCCCCTGAAGTAAACACATCTCTATGAACAGCATGTGCACCAGAAGCTCCATCATCATCAACTACTCCCCCTTTATTTCATCTCCCCCTTTTTGGCCAGAAAGATCGTAAATATGAAGTTGGCCAATAAAGAAGCACAGAGGGCAGTACAATGAGCAATAGCAGAATTCACAAACTATACTTGTCTAAAAAACAAGTACTCCAGACATGAGAACTGCAAAACCAGAAGTGTTAGCGGGAATGTTGGAACACCCGCAGTAACATTCCGAACAACATCAGGAGCAACACCAAGCACAACAGAGACAGTGCTACCAGAACCATAAAGACACGTCTTCATCATCAGAATAGTGCATTGGAAGATTACTAAGATGAGTCTTGTCGTTCAAAATGGAAGTGATAACCATAAAGAACCATGGTTGCAAGTAGGAGGAATGCGAGGGACATATCCTTGAGACATCAACACTTGAAAGACAAGTCTAGAAGAGGCAGAGACCACGTTGACAAGGTAGTCGTGGCAATGAACATCACTTCATTAAACACCTGCAACCCGAAGCTAAATGGCATCCAAGTACCAAGCATATAAAGCACACGAGTATAAGCCTCAATGACTCGATAACTGTTCATCGAAGGAATCCGATTTGCACAACAACTCATGCAAACACCCACAAATGGAGACAACCATGAAGAAGTGAAATGAGAGGACCATCGATCACATAAATCACCTATTAAGAACCGGATCATCATATAAAACTAAGAAGACAACGGTTCACCTACACAATCAGGAGTCTTAAACAAAATATTAAACGCACAAGGGTTTAAGGTTAAAAATATTTCTACGTACTTAGACTCATCTGAATTAAATGACTGACTTTTTAAAACTTCATCACTCAAATTAGCATAGAACTCATACACCACATAAATCTCAAGATGCACAATATCAACCATAATAAGCAATAAATGATGATGCTCAAGAAATTTGCTCAATTTAAAAGAAAGAAAAGACATTAAATGCCTACCTTTTTAATCAATGAACGACCATCAAAAATAAGACAAACCTACTATAAACAGCCTTGGAATAAAAAGGTTTAGAAAAGATGTTACCCATATCAATACCAGAACTGAATGTTGGCTCGGGTGTTGGAACATCCTCAGCAACATCTCCAGTAACACCTGCAGCAGCAACTGCAGCAACATCTTTGTACACAAAACTGACCTTATTATCCATGGTATGACTATCAGCAGTATCAAAAGTATGCATGGGCAGTCCAGAAACATCCTTGGCAGCAAATTTCTCATTACTTGAGATCTTAGGAATAGCACTCGACCGAGGGCTAGAGGAACCAGAAATAATGCCCCTGCTCTCTATAAAGAGACGTGACAGCACATGGCTAATAGGTTTACCATCATCAATCGGGCTAGAGATCGGTATAGTAGAAGAAGGAGTGTACCGTGACATAAAACGCGAGGTATTTATATTTAGAAAAATCGAACCTAACCTCCAAAGATAAATTTGGTGCAAAATCATCATAAGTGCCACCAGCAGCATGCGGCGAGATTCAGCAAAACAGAACTGGTTGGAGTGTTAGTAACACCAGCACTAACATTCGCACCAACATCAGCAGCGACATCTCCTCCTCCATACTTATTTCTCTTCTATTAGAGAATGAAATCTCTCCTCTTGTACCCCATCAATAGAGCCAGAGGACTCAAAAGCACAATGCCCATAACCAAGGAGGCGTTTGGACTTGCGAGTAGATAGACTTGAGAGATTCATAAATAAGCGCAAAGAGTTTGGAGGGTCTCTACATCGATCTCGTTGAACTTGTCAAATGGTAACAAGACAACAAAGGCTTCGGTTTGCTCGGAAATATGAACTACAACAGTGGATGAAGCAAGCGGTTGCGGCGGTGAGGGAATAGCCATAGAGTGAGATGACAACAAAGCAAGCTCAGTGGTCTGAGCAGTTGGTGGTGATTAAGTAGCTGGAGGCGGTAAAATAAGAACAAAAGACACAACAGACACCTGGGTTCAAAAGATGTTACCCCAGATGCCGCAACACCCTTTGACACATCTTGTGCGGTAGCTCCTGCAATGATTGAAGTAGTCATGGATGGCAATGACGGATTGAGTAGAAATCTAGGCACGGTGGTGGAGCTAAGTAGGACGACGACAGAGGTGGAAGTGAAAGAACTCTTGCTTGGGCTTCGAGATAGTTAATTGACACCTAACAAGATTATAAACATTCTTGCATAAAAGATGTCAATCACGAAAATCACACCATCTAAACAAACGTTCACAAATATTTGAAAAATAAAGTGAATCGTGTGTGTGATAATGAGAAGCCACATATATATAGATATAATAAATCAAAGAGTTCATAATATTATAAACCTATAAGAATCCTATCAAACAAGGAATCGTATCTAGGTTAAAACCACTTATGATATGGAAACTCAAAATTACTAAGGGAACAATATCCACCTTTGACACAAGTCACCGTAAGATATGAAAACACTTTGTTTAACATTGTATCAATTCATCCATATCTAACACAAACGTGTATAACACCACACGAGATCAAAGTCCCACAAAATCTTCCAAACGGAGAAGAAATTCACATCCACACTTTGCACACGGGAGCCAAATTTCAATAGATAGACAAATATCACTAAGTGATGCATGTCCTTAAATTATGACTAAAATATGATAAAGGAAAATTTTCACACACAAATTTGGTAAAAACACAGCTGCTACACAATACAGTCCCGAATGTGATGACATACTGGAGGACATTAGTCCACAAAGTCAATGAATTGAAAATCCTTAACCCAGTAAATGACATAGTCATTTTAAGTTGCATATGCGGATTATATATTTTATGTCCGGGAGTAGTAGTACCTCCACTTTGCAGCAACAGAAGTAAAATAAACAGCTCATAAGATCACTTTGATCATTGATTTGATTAAAAAATTTACTCTTCATCCCTTTTAGGATGGCTAGGACTTCCTTCATAATACAAGATATTCATTTTAAAAGAACCGGGAGAAACGCACATTTCTGCGATAGACAACCCACAATTATTTTCGAGACTTTCAACCCATTTAGACAACACACTTTGGGAAAGAATGTAAAACAGCTGGACTTATGCAAGGAATGCCTAAAAAAAAAAAATTAATATACAGTGTTACGACAAATGTGAGGTCAAATGCCGCAACATGCAGGACGACACTCATACATACCACCTATAGAGAGATTTTCTAAAAGAAAACCCCCCATACTCTAATGCCTTGGTGCCAATGTCTACCTGCCAATTTTCGGTGTTAATATACTCCATGCGAATAATGTCTTTCTCAACCAAATCTCGTATATTGTGAAATTGAAAAATAATGGGTTCTGTACGAGAGTGTTGAAATAATATCTTTGATATCTCAGTCGCACTAGAGTTATCAACAAAAACAGTTAATGTGTTTTCAAGTGAACTGTTCCCTTTAACAATTTTGAAAAACCACAATAATTGGGAACAACCACCAAATATTATAAACTCAAGTTCTCCTAACATAGAGGACACATTAACATGTTCATACACACACCATAACATCATGTTGCTGCCCCAAAACACAAACTCTCTTAATGCAAAGCATTTATCATATCTAAGTTCAAAAGAGAGTGGAAGATGGAGAGATCTTACCGTAGTACATTTCAAGAATGTACAACCTATACTTACCATCTTACTGAGTGTAATCACTGTCTCTCCGGTGGGAACAGTGTTAGCAACAACAAAATCAACATCAGACACAGTTTCAACTTCAGCAACTTTGAATGTTACTGGCAGTGTTGGAACACCTGCAGTAACATCGAATTTCAGAATGTCAGATTTAGCAGAACTGTTCTGAACATCATCCTCCACTTGAGAATAAAAAATATCCGCAGAATCGGATTCGAAATCAGCCGTGACAAGTGTTGGTCCAAATGTTGGAACACTTGGCAACACATCCGGCAAAACACTCTCAAGAGTGCCCAAATCGATCTTTTGAAATGCAAAGAGGTTCAAGTTAGATACTTGTTTATCAGCAGAAGAGGAAGACTTACAAAACATGACTAAGTTATAATAATCTTCCTTGCATTCAAGAAGATCATTAAGCTCATGAGAAGATTCCACTCTATCAAACAAGAATGAAACATTCTCAAAAAACACATGATGACTCAACTGGATTTCGGTGACTCTCAAACCGAACACTTTGAAAACCTTTTTATTTAAAAACTCAAGTGATTCATGAGTACCCAAATTTTCATCATGAAACACTATCCAAGTGAATAAACAGTCATTAAAAAGAACAAGATGGTACTTTATACCACATAGACTTTCACATTCAATAGGATTAGCAATATCTAAGGCAAGATAACCAGAGACCAAAAACCCCTTCTTCATGAGACGATAATCATAAGTTAGTTTACCATTTATCCATGCAAAACCTACACTACTAACTTTAATGTTTAGTTTGGATAAAACACAAGCAGCTTCAAATCTAACCAATTTCTTAATCATTTTCAAATTCACATCCCCAATCTTTCGGTGCCATAAACCAAGAACATCAATATTGACAACACAACAAGATTTTATACTATGAAATAGGTAACATCGATCATCTGCTCTTAAACCTGTAAAATAAAACACTTCAAAAGAATTTTTACCAAACTTCACATCAAAACAATCATCACAACATTGGTTTATACTAAGGTGATTAACCACAAGACCTTTAGTATAAAAGACATAATAAGGCTTGAGTAAACCATGACCATTAGATTTACCAATTGTCATATCATGAAGACCAAAATTATGGAAAACAAGGGAGTTATCAAGATCAAGCTTAACAAAAATATCACCCTCACTGTGCTGGAGACCTGCTTCTGACAGAACATCAGAATGTAAACCAATATTAGTGCAGTCTAAAAATTTTGGACTGAATGTCAGTGGTGGTGTGCCAGCATTCCCACCAACATCCTGAACAGCAGCACACAGAGCGACGACGTCTCCCTTCAAAGTTGTGAAAAACAAGTTTTTCTCAACATTAGGGTCTGTCTCTACTTCCTTAGACTCATAGTCACTTAAACTAGCCTTAAAGCTACTTCTCGCTAAACTATTAGCACATTTAAAAGCAAAATGACCAAAATTAGAACACGCACGATATTTTAAAGACTCCAGAGTTTTAAGATTAAAGTCCTCTATTAAAGAGTTTGAGCTTTCTTGAGTTTTCAAAAACGTAAAGTCTTGAGAAATTTTGTGCAAAGATCGCGTAGAGTTTGAAATAAGTTTTTGTCCACGACCCTTCGTAAAAGTAATCATATGTTTGACAAGTGCAACACCATCCTTACACAAAAGATATCAATTATCCGCCATCCTTGTACCTGTAAGAAAATAAACATTTGAATCATCAAAAACTTTGCAAGTTTGTTTATCAAATTCTACATTCATATTACTATCACAAAGTTAACTTATGATAATCAAATTAGCCATAAGTCCATCAACAAGAAGCACATTGTGAAGCTTTGGAAGGGCTTCAACATTCAACGTCCCTTTACCGATGATTTGCCCATGGTCTCCTCCTCCGTAAATCACTTTTCCTCCATTGCATATCTCAAAGTCCGTCAAATACTCACGAGTACCCGTCATATGACGCGAGCAACCACTGTCAAAATACCAGGACCCTGCAATCATATGCTTAAATGAAGTATAAACAAAATTACACTTCACATCAGATTTGCGAACCCAAACAGATTTGAGTTTACGAGAGGTGTTAGTGGAAGTGTTACTGGGACTGACTAACACCGGGACCAACACTGGACCAGCAGACCTTTTATTAGCAGTTTCAGCTTTAAGTTTATGACAGTAGGGTCTAATATGTCCAGACATAAAGCAATGATGACAGATATATTTACGCTTGCGGCGTTTCGATTTTTTAGATGTTTTATGCAAGTTCTTACTTGGTGTTTCACAAGCTTCTTTAGATTTAACAAAAACAAGAGTTTTAAATTGAGTACTAGTCTTACCGGTACTCATCTTCTTCAAAGACTGAAGAGAAGTGTCAAGTTTAGTTTTTACATTACCAAGTTCTTCATCTTTTGTTGTGAGAAGCACCTCCAAATGAGCGATAGACGCTTTCAACTCATCGTTCCCATAACTCAGTCGTTCGTTCTCCTTGGTAAGAAATTTGGCCTTTTGAACCAACTTGACCCAATTGTGATACAACTCCTCGTATGCCTCCATCACCTCGGTGTCCTTATCATCGGAGTCCTCAGACTTCACATCTCCTGTAGCAATAATAGTGGAATTAGAATTCTCAATATTAGATTCAATAAAAGATGTGCTACACTTAGAACAAATAGGCGAATCTATAAGCTTGCACTCAGGATCAACACTTAGTGTTGCCAAGTGCCCGCTCTGATTGAAAGAATTGCAAGACCTAATTCGCTAAGTTGTTCATGAATAAAAATATAAAACTATTAGAACAATCAACAAATCAAGTGTGTTTTGTACAGAGTGTAAACAAATAACAACGGAATTAAGATAACAAAACACAAGCTTTTAAAACTTTTGACTACTAGAATTAAATCCTTGTAGTCGTGCCTCAAGACGAAAATGTCTTTACTTGAAAAAGTGTATCAACGATTACACATGAAAATATAAACAAGTAAAGACTACGAAAAACTCCTATCGAGTAAGATTGTTCTAAATCAGCACTACTCTTCCAAAAGTTAAGAATCAAAATCTCCAAGATTTGATCTTAATAAAAACATAAAAGCATGGAAGAAAATAATTCGTTCAGCAGGATGTAAGTGCAGATGTTGCAGCACGAGCAGTAACATCTGCGTCTAGGCAGATTTGCTGTTGATCGAATAAATCGCTCCAACTCTCAACTCTGATCTTTTCTTCGTGTATTTCTCAGCGTATTCAGCGTAGATGAGTTGTAGAGCTAGTCCTCATATTTATATAGACATCTTTGCTTAAAAAGAGTCCTACAAAAGAAGGAAAGAATATTTACATAATATATTGCAAGTAAATCACTCTAAATAAGGAGATAAGATAAAATAAGAATCCTAATAATCATGACTTGCAACATACAAAATTCTAAGTTAGGAGAAAGATAATTACAACCTAAACTAATTCTAATAATAAAAAAATTAATTACCAAATAAGATAAGAATAAAACTTTCCTAAACAATTAATATCTAATATATTTGGCAAGAAAGTCAAAATATATATAGACAAAATAAACTCTTAAAGGGAATAAAAGTCTTAGAAACCTCATACGTATCAAACAACATATTAGACTCCTAATCCTTTTTTAAACTTATTGAAATATTCCCTTCAATAAATAAACAAACAGAAAAAAAATAGATGTGAACAATAACGTCCTAGAAAAACAACCATAATCTGATCCGCACAGCAACAAGTGTGGACAAGAAATAGAAAAGTGAATGAACAAGACGTTGTAGACACGTGAATTTAGTCAAATATCAATTATGGGATATATAGTTTACTATTTAGTATATATTTATTTTACTTTTTGATATCTAACCCAAGATTAATCAAGTCGAATCTTATAAATATGGAAAATAAAATATCAAATATTTTTTGATAATCAAATTAAATTGTTTCACCCTAAAAGTTTATCTTCTACACATATAAATATGGGTCATCCAAAAGAGAAAAAAAAAACACCAAGTAAAGAAAAAAGTTTCGTGCCTAAGGAAAATCCCTTGTCAAATTCAACTGCGTGTTATGATTAATAAACAAATAACGTTTAATTCAATAGTAAAACACTTCCAAGTTTTGAATTTACGTTAATGGGGGCCACAATAATCTTTGAGGAAAATAGTTCCACCATGACACTCCCCGGTTCATATCCAAACTCTAAAGTTTGATTTGAGAAGAAGCTACCAAGCCGTAGTATTGTAGGTCATATCTATCTTTGATAAAGATCAGAGAATCAAATCTACCAAGAAACTCTCCATTTCAAATCCAAACCCAACATTTAAATCGGGAATAAGTCACTTGACCCCCGAATTAACATTAATTAAATCCAATATTACATTTAGACTGTTAGAACATGGTATTTCATTGTAAAGTAATATGTATTCATTTTTTTGTGTTTTACAAATAATTACAGACTCCTTTATATAGGGTCAAGGATGATTTGTACAAGGAAATAGAATAAATCAAAAAACTAATTTAAGGGATCTCGATTGATTCTTGTTTGTATGATTGATCCCTTAGTTTTTATTGATTGGTTCTTGACTGATTCCAACACTCCCCCTCAAGTTAAGTGGCGGGATCACCGATACTCAACTTGCCGAGGATTTCTGCAAAACTTTTGGAATTTATGGCCTTGGTCAAGATGTCAGCGGGCTGATCTTTTGATCGCACAAATGGTAGCGCCACGATTCCACCCTCGATCTTTTCTTTGATAAAGTGTCTATCCACCTCGACGTGTTTCGTTCTGTCATGTTGCAGAGGATTTTGTGAGATACTAATGGCTGTTTTGTTGTAACAAAACATTTGGCATGTTTTCAATGAATGGAGATTTAATTCTACCAATAGCTTTCTTAACCAAAAAACCTCAGTTAAACCACTTTTGATTCCTCTAAACTCTGCTTCGGCACTTGAGAGGGCCACTACTTTTTGCTTTTTGCTTCTCCAAGAGACGAGGTTACCTCCAACAAAGGTAAAGTATCCAGCTGTGGATCTTCTGTCGATTGGATTTCCAGCCCAGTCTGCGTCTGTATAGGCTTGTATCTCCAGATGTCCGGTTTTCTTAAACAGCAGTCCATATCCAAAGGTTCCTTTTAGATATTTTATAATTCTTAGCGCAACCTCCAAGTGATCAGTTTGAGGTCGGTGCATAAACTGACTTACAATACTAATAGCGTAGGCAATATCTGGTCGGGTATGAGAAAGATAACTCAGTTTCCCTACAAGTTGCTGGTATCTCCCTCGATCTACTAGTTTTGCCCTCTCCACAATTCATAGCCCATGATTCACAGCGATGGGTGTATCAGCTAGTTTGCAATCTAGCATTCCCGTTTCAGCTAGAAGATCTAGAGTGTACTTCTTCTGGTTGATGAAGATTCCCCCTTTTGATCTGAGTACTTCGATCCCGATGAAGTATCTCAAATTCCCTAGACCCTTCATCTCAAACTCTTTAAACAAATTCTCTTTCAACTTCTTAATCTCTTTTGAATCGTCACCTGTTATGATCATATCGTCTACATAAATAATCAAACAGGTAATCAGTTTACCTCGTTTCTTCAAAAATAGGGTGTGATCTGAATTGCTCTGTTGATACCCATATTTCTTCATAACTGTGGAAAATCTCCTAAACCATGCCCTCGGGGACTATTTAAGTCCATATAAGGTTTTCTTTAATCTGGAAACCTCGCCATCTTCAAATTCACTTGAGAGGCCCTGGGGTGCCTCCATGTAAACCTCTCCTTCCAATTCCCCATGAAGAAATGCATTTGTAACGTCAAACTGATAAAGTATCCAATCTTTGTTGACGGCAATGGAGAGTAGAACTCTAACAGTGTTCATCTTTGCCACCGGTGAGAAGGTTTCTGCATAATCTATCCCATATGTTTGTGTGTACCCTTTTGCAACTAGCCGAGCTTTGTATCGTTCAACTGATTCGTCTAGTTTTCATTTAATTGTGAACACCCATCTGCATCCTATCGACTTTTTTCCTTCTGGCAACTGGTATTTATCCCATGTATGATTTTGGGCTAACGCATCCATCTCCTTTTTCATAGCTTTCTTCCAGTGTTCGGATTTGAGGGCCCTTTCTACTATTTGTGGGATCTCTTCTTCATATAAAGCTGCTTCGTAGGCTATAGCGACTTTGGTTAGATTTCCTTTGGCGTAATTACTAATATAGTACTGAGTTCTTCTCGCGGTTTTCTAGGGGGTATATCGTTTGGGAGGAATTCCTCGATTACTCTTGGGTGGTAACACATATCGACCCGTATCACTATCTATCTTATTCAATTCCTATTCAATCGCTGGAAAAAGATTGTTAGAAGACTTAGAAATTGAGGTAGGTTCCGAAACTCTTACCTCAGATAGAGGAGATATATGTTCTGGCAGCGGAGCTGTAGATTGTGCTTCAGTGTTTGAGATTGGCTTAGTGGCGAAGTTAACTTTCTCTGTTGGATCTACTTCCAAAACTGGCATTGGCAACCAACTTAGTAGGTCAATCTCACTTTATTTCTCACTCTCCCCCTGACTGCTAAGGTGGTTAGCATAAAAGAACTCTGTTTCAAGAAAATTGCAGTTTGTGGAGGTCAAGATTTGGCGAGTCTTGGGGTTGTAGCATCTATATCCTTTCTGGTTAATGCCATATCCAACAAACACGCACTTTACTGCGCAAGGAGAGAGCTTGGTTCGTTCGTATTTGGGAATATGAACGAATACGGAGCAGCCAAAGACTCGAGGTTGAAGTGTAAAGGCAAGAGGTATTTTGGCGAGGGTAGGTAATTTTTGTACGGGGTTTTAAGTTGGAGTGTCTTGGTAGGAAGGCGATTCAGTAGGTAGACAGAGGTGGTAACTGCTTCAGGCCAGAAATATGTGGGTACACGAGACTCAATCATCATGGCACGTGTCATTTCAAGAAGGATTCGATTCCTCCTTTCGGAAACACCATTTTGTTCTGGAGTATGGGGACAAGTGGTTTGGTGGATTATTCCTTTTTGCTGGCATAAGGTCTTCATGGAATTATTGATAAATTACCCCCCCCCCCCCCCCCCCCATTATCGGATCTCAGTGTTTGGATATTTTTTTGAAATTGATTTTGTACCATTGTACAGAAGTGTGTGAACTTTTCAACCGGAAGTGGAGGCAGACGGTGGTGGACATTGGAGCGGCCGCCTTGGGCTGGGCTTGAACCAGAGGGCGGCAGTGGGCTGTGGGCGATTGGGGTTGGGCTTCAACCGGAGCGGCGGCGGTGGGCTGGGGGCTTCAACCGGAGCGGTGGTCGGGCTGTGGACGGCGGTGGCGGTGTGGACGGCGGTGGCTAGGTAGAAGGGGGACGCAATTTTTGCCGGCTCAATTTCTCTTCTCTCTGGACAGACTGAAGCGGAGGGAAGGGGGACGCAATTTTTAGGTTAAATTCCTGACGGCCTATGGCCGTCAGGACTAGCGGGCTTATATTTTTTTTTATTAAAAAAAACATCCTGACGGCCATGACCGTCAGGAGTAGCGAACTTATTTTTTTTTAATTAAAAATTATATCCTGGCGGCCGTGACCGTCAGGATCCTGACGGCCAAACCCGTCAGTAACCCCAATTTTATATACTGACGGGTATGGCCGTCAGTATAATTAAGCGGGATAAACTCCCGCTTTTTCCCTGGCGGGTTACTGGCGGTCTATAATACTGACGGCCAAAGCCGTCAGCATATCCGCCAGCAAAGTCGGCCGCCAGTAAGGCCGTCAGAAATGCTGGCGGCGTTTTGGCCGCCAATAAATCCGCCAGGACAATCGGATTTTTTTGTAGTGTGGTATGGGCAATGTGACATCTTCGGCTACAACGTAAATGGTCTGATGAGGATCGAGACAAAGGCCTGTGGACTATGGTTTAACTGGTGAAATTTGGGATCAAGCCCAAATCTGCAATAAATCCATCAGACCACTAATTGTCTTCCGCTCTGGGTTCACAGCCAAACACATCTCATGATACAAACATGCAAGCACAGCACTACCCCAGCTAATACTCAATGTTGTGTCATCATCCTCGAAATGACGTAGGTATAGTATAGAAACTTATTTGTTCGTTTTACTGGGCAACAACAACGAACCTAGTAGTAAAAGTGCAACCCCACGAGTGTATTTCATGACCTCGTCCTGCGGCGTGTGATCACCTGGGCAGTGGATTCTGAGATGCTTACTCAATGTCGAGAGTTTCAAACGAGTCTCACCTCTCATGTCTTCATCACAATCCATGAGCAAGCTTCTACAATCCATAAGATAATCAGCCCAATCCTCCCTGGTACACTGAACATCATCGGCTATCATCGGGACACCTTCAATCGAAAGACCCCAAATAATAGCCACATCCTGCAGAATGATCGTCGCCTCTCCTACGGGCAGGTGAAACGTATGTGTCTCATGGCGCCATCTCTCAACCAGTGATTTGATCAAATTGTTGCCTAGCCTGCTTATTGCTCCACAACGTGCGACCCTGGTTAACCCCCAATTTTCTAGCACTGACATAACTCGAGGATGCAATCAGTTATTCGGGTCACCAAAATCCCAGTAAGTATTAGATATTGCACGCTTCACCTTAAGAACCCCATCAATCTGCCACGTGCAACGTTGCTCGATCTATGTAAAAGTTGTTGGGTCAATAGCGGTGATGCCATCTGCAAGATAAATACATATAAATGATCAAAATCAATATCAGATAAAAAGTTGCAGGATATAAGTTGATAACAAATTATATGCAATCAATAAAATATTATTTCCCATGGATATATATTAATTAATAAATTCATACAAGAAATAAATATTACTTAAGGAATTCATACAACAAATATTATTAAGGAATATATCAATGCGAATTACAACAACAAGTAGTGTTAAACGTCTGTCAACTGAAAAATAAATGGAATTACAACATCAAGATAAATATTACTTAAGGAGTTCATATAAAAATAATTATTAATACACATAGCAATGAGAATTACAATATCAAGTATTGCAAAACGTCTATTAGCAAAAAAGCAAAGTGAATTGCAACATCGGACTCATGGAAAGGTTATCGCCTTATCTAACATCAGTGCCTGGAACTTGAACGTCCACCGCCTTGTGATGTGCTCGCCACCTCTTGCGCACAATATTGTTATCTTGCACGTAATTGTGGTTGGTCTATCTTGTTGTGGATCGTATTGCCCCTGAGTCGTCCAACGGTTCTAGGCCTCATAAACCAATTCAAAACTTGCTTCATTCCAGTCCCCCGAGTCGGGCAATGGTTCAAAAGCCCCAACAGAGTATGTACGTAGGTACGTAGCAGTGCTATAGTAATCTTGAATTTAAACTCAAGGATCCATTCTGAAATTGATGCACGCTCAGATTGCATGAGAGGACGGAATACCACTACTCAACCATTTACCACAAGAGCATTTTTTGCTCGACAAGGACACTCAAAAGTTTCGAGCATGAACTACTCCATCGACCCGTGAGGAAACTTCAGCCGTTTGTGCCGCCCAATTATATCCTGTAACGTGGTAAGATGTCCAATCATGCTATCTTGACCTGAATATGCTAAATATCTTATCATGCCAAAACTGTTGCATGTTATCGACTCTTGTTGCATCGACCAAGAGTTTATAAAAAATTTTGTGTACTTCGGGCAAATGTGATTTTGACGAAAGTAGTTATTGGAAGCCGTTTAACACGTTTTTTCACTCCATTGATGCACTCAGACATGTTGGTCGTCAGGATGCCTCACTGTTTGCCACTATCGTGGGACGGTGTCCACTTGCTCTTATCAATGTCATCCAAGTATGCAGATGCATCTGGATTAATGGCTTTAATCTGCTCCATTATTTTATGGAAGACTGTAACTCTGGGTTCTGCCCCAGCTTTGAAACACATATCCTTCAATTTCACAGACTTGGAATGCATATTGAAGTTAGAAGAGACATGTCGTAAAAAAAAATATTAGAAGAGAATGTCGGAAATCGTTGTAGTGCACTAAGTAGTCCGGCATGTCGGTCAGATATAAGACAAACTCCTTCTATGTCGCTAACAATATGTTTTGAAACCATGTGAAGAAACCAATGCCACGAGTTCTAACCCTCCGAATAAGCAACTGCATAAGCTAGTGAAAAGACTTGTTTGTTTGCGTCAATTGCACATGCCATTAACAACGTGAGCTTGTACTTTCAAAACAAAAAAGTTCCATCAACACTAATCACCTTACGATAATATTTAAAAGCCTCGATACATGGTCGAAATGCCCAAAATACAAATCTTAACATATGCACACCAAGTATTCCAGAAGATTTTTGTAGCCACTCGACCACTGTTCCTGGGTTGTACGTCTACAAGGTCTCCATGTATTTTGGTAAATGTTGAACCGACTGATCCCACGACCCGTACACATTTTCACGAGCCCGTCGCAAACCTTTCCATGCCTTGTGATATGGCACTTTGAAGTGTAGTTTTTCGTGGTTCAAAATATTTGAAAGTTCATTTGGCTCGGTGTGATTGGAAATCGTTTCAATTGATGAATCAAAGTGTTTTAAGCTTGGAAAAACAAAGGGAAATGAAAATAATACAATTAAAAATAGCAAATTAAACTAGAAGTTGAAATGACAAGTTGGTCGGATGCCTCGGTCGTATGCCTTAATTGAAAATGCAAGCAATTAACAAAAACAAGCAAAAACAAGCATTGTTTCATCAAGTACTACCATGCATGCGTAAAGTACAACCATGCATAAAATCCTAAATAACGCGAATTGACAAAAATTGAAAGCACCAAGGTAAAGATCAATAAAAGTTGACGTAAAAGTTCAAATCTTTCGGAAAAATAACAAGAAACGAAGAGTAGATCTAAGATTCAATTTATAACTATGAATGGAAATTTAATTCTAAATAAAGCATAAGTAAAACTCAAAGCCATGATGAACCAAGGCCCGATCTACGATCTAGATGTGTCACTCATCTATAATTCATAGCCAAATCACAAGTTTCATCATGGAATCAAGTAGCTAAGGCAAAAAGCATAATTGAAGAACATGCATGAAGATGAAAAACAAAGCTTGAAATTAAAGGAAAGCTTACTAAAATTAAATAGAGAATCCCAAGCTTGAATTACAAATGAAAGTGCTAATCCAAAGGAGTATTTGGATTCTTCTTGAGCTTACAAACCCAAGGAAATTGCTTGAAAATTAAATCCAAAACCTAAGAGAGAGAAAGTAGATCTAGAGAAGAATGAGAGAAAATTAACTCCCAAGCCTCATGCAAGAGTTGGGGAAAGAGTGTGTTTTTCTTGGGTTAAAAATGGGGTTTAAATAGCTATTAGTAGGGGCAAAATCATAAATTCGTGTGATTCCCGAACTTCCAGTCGATCGACTAGAAGTGGTCAGTCGATCTAGATTAAGCAGTCGATCGACTGCTTCTTGGAGAAGTATCGATTTTTGGGAAATCTCTGGAATTTAGTCGATCCTTGAGCAGTTCAGTCGATCCGGGAGCAGCGGTCGATCGACTACCAGTCGATTGGGCAGCAAGCAGTCGATCGACTGCTGCTTGGAAAGGAGAGGAAGTCCCTGGAATTTAGTCGATTTTCAGCATTTCAGTCAATTCTTGGAAGGGCAGTCGATCGACTGCCAGTCGATCGGTAGCTTTTCAGTCGATCTCAGCTTCTTCCGGCACGGTTTCTTCGTTTCGGCACGGATTTTGGGCTTTTAACGTCTCTACTCGATCTTGGACATCTCCCAATGCGACTTAGAGCAACTCTAACTCCCTTGGCCACCTACAACATAAGAATTTGGACTCAAAAACCCCATGATTTATCATTGCAACACACCAATCAATCTCAAACTTAAAAACAATAGAATAATCTAAAACCTTAACAAAATAAGACTCAAACTACTACAAATAA
>BMAC01000983.1:242392-255375 GCA_014905375.1 Phtheirospermum japonicum | reverse complement strand
TTTTTAACTAATAAATTACTGCTTAAAGATTTCCAACAGAAAACAGCATACAATTTCGAAAAGAATGATAAGTGACTGGAATATGTAGGGAAGTGACAAGGTTTTGGACAGAAAGTGACAGTTTTTCACTAATAAATTACTGCTTAAAATTTTTCAACAGAAAACAACATACAATTTCGAAAACAATGATAACAAAAATGTATAGAATTACCTTCTTCAATTTCGTGCTCATTTACAGGCTCGAAATTAGGGATTTCTTCACCATCTCCATTCAAACAAATCGTAATTTCTGGATTGAAACTTTCATTCTCCATTACAGGTGTGATATTTGTCGATGAATTAGGTTCAGATATTTGTTGTGTTAAATTAGGATCAATCGACGATGAAGCACGATCGAGAGATAACAGAGGTCCGGCTGAAGCACAACGATTTTCGATGAGTAGGGTTGGGGTTGGGTCGGGGAGAGAGAAATAAAAAGAAGAATTCATGGCAGGGCAGAGGCGCAAGATGGTGAAGTTCGTTCTTCTTGTCATGGTGGGGCGAGTGAATTTCAGCGCGACGGAATGGTACGGTGGATTGCAGCGCCGCAAGATGGGGGATGGCAGCTTGGAGTGGGAGGGTGGAGAGAGAGAGAGAGTCGGAGAGGGTAAGGGTTTTAATTTTAATATATATATGAACCCGAATTAGTTTAGCGGATCCGGGTTGAATATGAATTTGGGCTCCGTCACATTAAAAAAGATGTGTGTGACTGTCACACAGGAGACCCACTCCCAATCTAATTGAGCATTTGCAGCAATCAAACTTCTGCACCAGAAATGTTATCAACTCAACATGATTTTCTTGAGTTGACAGCTTCAACATTCCAGTAAATCCAATCTCCCGGACTGCTACTTTTTGTTCATCAATCAGATACTCAATCAGTTTGAAGAGAGGGTTAGGAGACGTCCTGAACTGGATATGGTCTTTGTTCAATTTACTAATAAATTTCTTCTTTCGAGGAGGAGGATTTGATAGATCAGTTTCAGGTTGTTTTCGTTTACGAACCTGCTGCAACACAACCTGGAAAATAAATAAAACAGCCAAAAATGTTAATATTGGTAAATATGTGCATGGTGTATGTGATTATATGTGGCTGTTATACGTGATAATATGTGTATGGTATATATGATGATATGTGTCCGGTGTATATGATGATATGTGTCCGGTGTATATGATGATATGTGGTTGGTGTATGTAATGATATGTGGCTGGTGTGTAGGATGATATGTGGCTAGTATATGTAATGATATGTGGCTGGTGTGTAGTGTGATATATGGTTGGTTTATGTTATGATATGCGTTTGGTGTATTAGATGATATATATCTGGTGTATGAGAGACGAAATGTGGCTGGTGTATGTGATGGTATGTGGTTGTTGTATGTGATGATATGTTTTATAATTAGGTAAAAAAAAGTTAAACCCAACTGGTTTAATTCTTTCTTCTTCATTGTGTTTGTCTACCATCGCTGTAACCTGTGAATATATGGGATATTTAATTAATTTGAATTTGAGTATGAATATTATTTCTGTCAAAATATCAAAACAACAAAAACTACTAAACTTTTTCAAAATATTCTTTTTCTGCAACTGTGTTTTACGATGCTTGACAATCAAATTTTTCTTCTCAGTTTCTAGCTGGTTCTGTATGGCCTGTTTCACTATTTCGAATTCACAACCGGGTTTATCAACAATTGGCGTTGCATCAGGTGCCTGAATTGGCATTTTCTTTTGTTCTCGCTTCTTCTTTTTCCGAGCGGAGAAACATGTTTGTCAACCATCGATGTTGCCTCACTCAAAACTTTCTTCTTCCCCCTCTTTGTGCTTTCTTCATACATCTTTTTCTGTAGGTCTTCCTCGTGAAGAGTGAGACCTACACCATGTGGATTACTAACTACAATTGGTATATCTATTTTCTCCAAAGGTAAATTGGTTGTTTTCTTCTTCATATCCATAATTAAACTCAAAAGATAAAAAAATAAAAACAAAATCAAAAAGATCATCATACATATAAAGCACAATCATCACACAGAATATAAACATATCATCATACAGAACGTGTATATATCATCAAACAAAACAATAATAGTATTACACATCATACACGTATCATCACACAACATAATATGCAAATATCATTGCACATATCATCACACATAATATGAACATATCATCACATTGAACATGCAAATATTATCACACAGAACATGACATATCATCCCAAGGAACATGCATATATCATCACACACATCATATATGTATCATCACACTGAACATGAAAATATCATCACACAGTATATGAATATATTATGGCAAAACATTCAAATATCATCATTCGAAACATGTACATATCATCACAAACATCATATATGCAGTAAACATGAAAATGTCATCACACACATCATATACATATTTCATACATAATATGCAAATATCATATACATATCACAACATTGAATATGCAAATATCATTAGACAGAACATGCACATACCATCAAAAAACTTCATCTATATTCCCAGGAAAAAAAAGGATAAAAATCATACATATATCATCACACATATCATCAAAAACTACAAAATCTGAAATTAAATTGGGGAGTTTTAACAAAATCATAGAATCGATGGTTGAACTATAAAATCGAAAGCATATAATTGATGGCTAAACCCTAGATTCAGAAGAAAAGAAAGTATATAATTAGAATTTATTGGGGGGTTTTGTGATGAATCACCATGATATGATGAAACATCATCAATTTCACAAATGATATATCATCACTCAGATCTGGAACATATCATCAGATATATCTTACACACATCATAAAAAAGTAAATATAAAATCTTATCACAATATCAAAATATAAACAAACCTCCAGTATAATTTCTGAAACATTAACAATTGATGTTCGTTTATGAATTTAGTAAATAAATAAAGGAGAAAAATCGGGTAAACTTACTTGGATTATATGTTTCAAGTTGGAGAGCGTTGGAAACTTGTTACGAAAGTCGTCGCAAATATCAGTTGAAGAACGTCGAAAAACTAGAAAGAAGAATTGTTGCAGCGTCTGGAAGAAGTTGCAGGGATGTGAAAAAAATATGGAGAAAAATTTATTCGAAACTAGTGGAGATGGTTGCAGCGGGAATTTGCAGAGTTTTCTTTTTCTTTTTGAGGTACGTCGAAAAGCGTGAAGCGTGAGGTGAAAAGGAAGGCTCGTCGAATTAGTGCAGACGTGTAACTGAATTGGGAGATCGGGTGCACCTTATTAGATGATCCTGGGTCCATGGTATAACAACTCGGGGGAGGGAGTTTTTTTTTTCTTTTTTTCAAAATCACCCAGGACGCGGATGTCAAACGCGTCCCGGACCCCAACATTTTTTTTTCAAAACGGCCACAAAACCTTTTTTTTTATTTAAAAGTCCGGGACGCGTTTGACATTAGCGTCCCGTTTTTGATTTTTTTTAATTTAATTTAACGGGTGGGACGCGTTTGTCATTGGCGTCACGACCCATTTTTTATTTTTTTTAAATATATTTTATTTTGTCAATTAATAATTATTTTTGATTTATTTATTTAATAAACCCGTTAAAATTGGGGGAAACCCAACAGCTCGCCGGCAAAAGGTCCAGAAATAAAGTACCTTCGTCGTACTCACAGTAAAAGCCACGAGTGTGTCCACAATAGAACCACTCCCCAAAAAAATGTACTTCAAGAGAATGGTAAGTGAATTTCCTTCTAGAAATGGAGAATGGGACGGGTTCTTTTTTGTAAGGAGAAATGCGACAAGGGTTTGATTGATTGATTTATTTATTTTTCTCTCTTTCTGGTAGAATAATACATGTGTAGTGAGAGGAGGATGAAAATAAGGTAACGGTTAACTAAGATTTCGAAAACCGAAAATCAAGAAATACAGTATACAATAAAAACCCACAAGGGTCACGAGAAAAAAAAAAAGGGGAGCAAGAGAATTTGAGGCGATTTCATAGAAGAAAGACAGAATCAGAGGTAAAAAGAAGAAAAAATAGTTAAAAGGCATGGATTTGAATGTTGTAGCAGAAGAAAATGAGGGTTTAGGGGAGGACGATCGGGCTGCTGCATTGGAGGAAAACGGGCCGGATGTTTTGGGTCATGGGTCGGGCCGAGATAGAGAGAGGGAAATTGATGAAGAGGAAGGGAATGTGAGTTTGGGAGACGAAAATAGGGGAGAGGAGGTCAAGAGTGGTGGTTTAATAAAGAGAGCGTCGAGGAGGAAATCTTGTCAGCTGGCGAAGGAGAAGATTGGGAAACTGAGCAAGAGCTTATACGTGTGGGAAGATGAGGCGAGCAAGGAAGTATATGTATTGGAAGATGAGGAGAGGCCGAGTAGGGGTCGGAAGAGAAAGAGGAAGGTTGTAGAAAACGAGGATCCAAAAAGAACGAGGAAAAAACCTTTGGAAGATGGTGCAGAGGAGGGAGTGGAAAAAGAAGATGATATTGGTGGTGAAGGTGTGGAGGAAGTGAAAAATGGGAAAGTGGAAGGCCCGGAAAGAAGAACAAGGAGGAGAAAATTATTGAAAGACGGGGCGGATGAGGAAATTGAAGGGGTGACGAAAGCTGGGGGAAGTGAAAAGTGTTACCTTAAAGCTAATGGGGATGAGCTGCTGGATAATGCTGCAGAGCCCAAGCTCGGGAAGAAACCTGCCGAAAATGTAAATGAATTTCGACTTCTTCTTCTTCTTTTTTTTTGCATGATACGATTACCTTCAGTTGTGGGTTTTTATAGGCGATGGAGCGGAACACGTGTCACCAGTGCAAGAGGAATGATAAAGGAAGGGTTGTGCGTTGCACCAAGTGTAATAAGAAACGATATTGTGAGCCTTGCATGAAGACATGGTATGGGACTTTTTTTTCTTTTTATAAATTTTATCTGAGTTGAGATGTAACTGTATCTTGTGTTTTCTTAAGGGATTTTGTCATTGAATCAAACGGTTCATCTTACTGTACTCGAGTTCTGATGCATGTCTTGTGCATTAAGCATTCATGGACATGATATGTTTTTCATCGTGTCTGTCATTATATTTTGGACTCTTTCATCATCCTAAAAAGCACTGTTCTCAGGTATCCTCAGCTTTCAGAAGAGGCTTTTGTTGAAGCTTGCCCTGTTTGTTGTAACAACTGCAATTGCAAGAATTGCTTGCGACTGGATGGTCCAATTAGGGTTGGTTTTTATATTCTTATTTCACTTTTTGGATGCCGTTAAGGACTGTAACTGCAATTTATTGATCTAATTGTACGTTGTTGTATTCTTCGTGCAGCATTTGAAGAATTTGACATTGACATATAGTGATGAAGAAAAGATGCAATACTCTAAATACATGCTGGGTCTGCTTCTGCCCTTCTTAAAACTTTTCCATTCAGAACAATTGGCTGAGAAGGAAATGGAGGCTAAGATAAGAGGTATTATCTTGTCGGGACTGATATAGCTTGAACATACATGTCTTGGGATGCAACTTCTTTCTCATTGCTGAGTTTAGTATTATATTATTTATATAAACCTTTATTTAAGCTAACATAATGTGACAAATGTAAGCCTTTTTAATGATCTAGTAGCATGGCACTAGATATGTGTGCATACATACATACAAATATTGATTATTTGCAATAAATGAATAAATCAATATAAAACTGCGTGAAGAAGAAAAAGCTTGTGAGATAATGGGGAAAAGTGGAAGTTGGAGACGAAGAAAAAAAAAAAAAAGGTTGTACGCTACTTCAAAGAAAGCAAGTTGGATTCACTGTATTGCCTGGCGATGTTCTAAAAAACGAAAGGCGGATACGAGGCGTTTTGCTCGGATGAGTCGAGGCGTACGCCTCAATTTTAAGTAGCAAAGCAATTTTTTTTTTTTTTTTGCAAATATTTTCTTTTAACAAATGCAGAAATTAAAGAAACACCATTTTCATCACAATATAAACCACCTATATATTAAAAACTAATTACAATAAAATGTTATGAAATTTAACACAAACAAATAACATGAAATTTCATCAACTGGAAAGATTCTAAATATTACTTTCCAACCATAACAAAATAACACTAATCACAAGAAATGTTATGAAATCTAACAGAACATAACAAACATAGAATCTCATCCAACCAGATCAAACTCAAAACTCATCACAAGGAAATGTAATGAAATTTCACAGAACAATTTTAAAAACATAAAAATTTCAGAATTTTAATAAAAGTTGCAGAAAATCACTTTACATCATAAAAAGAAAAAAAAGTGATTAATCATATCTTAGTGGGATTAGCAACCAATTTCCTCAGAGCTTGATACTTATCATTCAAAAGCACCCTTTTGTGCCTCTCAGTAGCAAAATGCTTAGTATCCTTCCTCTCTATTTTTACCCAAACAACCCATTTCACCCGCAGTAAACTGAAAAACCCCATTTTGATAAAAAGCCCCCACACTCTCAATTTCTCTGTCATCCACCCCTTATATTCTATTTAACTTCTTTTATACTTTTATTAATAACAAGAATAAAGAAAAAAAGAAAGAAAAGAAAAGAGGAAATTTATTAAAAATAACACACTTAAATTGAGGCAGATGCCACAGCCGCCTCTAGGCGTATCCGAGTCGAGGCGTCCGTCTCGACAATTTGAGGTGCACGTTCCAGCTATATGAGTTCAAAGTGTCTGCCTCGAGCCAGTTATGTCCAAAAGTGCCTCAAGGTGCGCCTCAACCGTTTTTTGAATCAATGTTGCCTGGAACATGTTTAAGTGAGTGGTTATGAAATATGGCCTACTTCTAGAAAAATGAGAGACACGGGGTTGACTTGATAAATGGATTTTTCTAATAGCTTCTCCGTAAAACTCACTATGGCAGCTGAAAAATACATACTCCTTGTGTTTTATTTGTTTGAGCAGGACAACCAATTTCAGAAATAAAGCCACAACAATCGAGCTGCCAGCCAAACGAACGAATATACTGGTAGACCTTATTAAGAATCTGTTTTTTTTTTTTTTTAATCAAATGAGTTCTCTCAGGATTCAGATGAGTCATTATTCTTGAAATTATGCAGTGATACTTGTCAAACGTCTATTGTTGACTTTTACCGAAGCTGCCCAAGGTGTTCTTATGACCTGTGCCTCACTTGTTGCCGAGAGCTTCGCGAGGGTCATCTGCAAGGTGGGGATAAGGAAGTGATCATGCAATATGTACGTTGTGATCTTAAATACTTGCACGGTGATGGTGAAAAAGTTGCTACATCAATTAACAACGAACCTTATCCTGAAACGGCTGAGATAAAACCAGAATGGAAATCTGCAGAAACGGGTAACATTCCGTGCCCCCCGCCGTGTGTGGGGGGTTGTGGTGAAGGGTTTTTAGAATTGAACAGTATTTTCGGGGGTAATGTGGTCTCTGACTTGTTGCTGAGAGCAGAAGAGTTAGCCAGGAGACTAGATATTGGGAAATTGCCTAAAACGTTTGAGGAGAATACAATCGACAGTGATAAACTGCATAAAGCAGCAGCTTCTCGGCAAGACTCGGAAGACAACTTCCTGTACTGTCCAAATGCTAAAAACCTTCAACGTGATGATTTGAAGCATTTTCAACGGCACTGGTTGAAAGGCGAGCCTGTGATCGTTAGTGATGTGCTGGAAACTACGCTGGGTTTGAGCTGGGAACCCATGGTTATGTGGCGTGCGTTTCGTCAGAAAAGAAGCCATAAAACGGAACTTCTACTTAATGTGACAGCAATAAATTGCTTAGACTGGTGTGAGGTCGGTCAGTTTGCTTGTCTATTTTTCCTTTCCAACAGCAAAATTCTTTTGTCTTTGTTTGATTGTTCTTTTTGATTTATTATGTCAATGGAAATAGCTGAATGATACATTAACTTGTATCCCATATTGTTTTTAAACTAGTAGCTCTAGTGACTTTTAGATGTGTTCTTGTTGATCTGTTACGCACGTTAGGCTCGATGCCTCCCTATTTCTTTCAAAAAGTATCAATTTTCATCATTATTGAATTTATGGAAGCTTTGTAAGTTTGTATTCCTGCCATCTTTTTGGTTTTCTTGAGACAAAATAAATATATAATAAATAAATATTTGCATCAAAATAATTGATACGACATGGATTAATGTTCCTCAGTATACTCCTCAAATACTAATATTTGTAATAAACATAGACTGAAGATCCATATTATACGTATAGATGCTTGAAATACATAGGCATTGATACGTCTGGTAAATTTATTTGGTTGCTTGAATCTGTGTTGTCATCAAAATCGTTCGGCTATGGAATTTTGTCGTGACTTGTTTTATTGATTATAACCTGTCTTCTGAATCTGCAAACGGAATGGTACCTTTTTATGCATTTATCTGAAATTAGCAACAAGACGTGAAATTCCGATTGCCTGAGTAATTTTATATTGAAGATTGTTTGTCTTGCTTTCTTTCTTCATTTTTTTTTTAATCAAAAGTTGTAGATTTTCTTGATTAATGCAATGTTTGTAGATTTCAATGATGGAAAATCAATTAGTTTTCATTGTCGAGCAGGTTGACATAAATATCCACCAGTTTTTCACAGGATATTCAAAGGGTCGTTCTGACAGTTACGATTGGCCTCAGATCCTCAAGTTGAAAGACTGGCCTCCATCTAACTTGTTTGAGGAGAGGTTACCTCGTCATGGTGCTGAGTTTATCAGTTGCTTGCCTTTCAAAGATTACACACACCCTCGATGTGGCTTCTTAAACCTTGCTGTTAAACTACCCAAGGAGTCTCTGAAGCCAGATATGGGGCCCAAGACATATATTGCTTATGGAGTTGCTCCCGAATTGGGACGTGGAGATTCTGTTACAAAATTACATTGCGATATGTCTGATGCAGTATGTTCTCTTTGAATTTTTGATATTTTGCTACTCCGTGATATTTTTAGTAGATGGCTGGGACAAAAACTTGTGTACACCCACATTAGGCAGGACCAAATTTTAGTTTTTTAAGTTTTTGATTTAGTTTAATTTTCTTAAGGTTTCCAGTTTTTTAGGGTTTTTTAAAAATATTTAGTTTTTCAGTTTTGTTTTTTCATTATTTTAGGGTTCTTTTTAAGTTAGCTTAGTGTTTTTTTTTTTTTTTTGTTTTTTTTTTAATTTTAGATTTTCTATCTTTTGGGTATTTTTTTTAAAGTTTTAATTTGGTTTTAGGGGACCTGGCTAACAGTTATGCTGGTGAGTGTACCTCAATGGTTGGACATATAACACTTATTTGTTTATTTATTTTTTAAATTTGTGTTTTAGGTGAATGTTTTGACACATGAGGCATTGACTCTCAAACCTGAGCAGCTTTTGACTATAAAGAAATTGCAAAAGAAGCATGCTGCACAGGATAAAATAGAATTGCATGGGAACGAGCAGATATTGAACGGAATGGATGAAAAGAAGCAAGGAAATAATGATTTGGAAATATCAAATGATGATCGGCAGAAATTGTTGGAAGCTTTTGGAGGTGCTGAAGAAGGCCAAAAGGAAGACAAAAGTAATATTCCAGAAAGTTCTGAAGATTGTGAAGGTGGTGCCCTCTGGGATATATTTAGGAGACAGGACGTACCGAAACTGGAGGAGTACGTGAGGAAGCACTTCAAGGAATTTAGGCATATCTACGGTAATCCGTTGCCACAGGTAACAACTAATTTGGATAATTGGAGGTTAAGGAAATTTAATGCACTATGTTTGGTTTGATATGTATAAGGTCTGAGGGAGATTGACTTCATGAGTCCTGTCAATCTTACAAATCAGAAGCATTTCAAAAATAGGCTCAATTGCAAAAAAATTGTGTTGTAACTATGAGGTGCTAGCAATTTTGGTTCAATAAATATGCAAGTTAGCAATTTCGGTCATGTATATTTACAACTCACTGCAATTTTGGTCCTATAAGTTATGCATTGGTGCAAGTTTGGCCCTAAATTATTGCTTCCTTTTGTCATTATTTCCAAAATGCCCTTTGGATACCAAAATATCAAAAAACGCGTATGAAAGTTTTAGGACTAAAATTTGTTATTTTGACAAAGGGCAAAATCATCAATGACTAAGATTGCCACATCAAGAAGTTAAAGGACTGAAATTGCCAACCCCAAAAGCTGCAGACTAAAATTGCAATTTACCATAAAAATTATGCTTAGACTTGAACATATGCCACTCTTATGTTTAGGGATTTTTTGTCAATGTTCTTTTTACGTGTAGAAGTATGGTTGACTAGCTTATGCCACTTGATCTCTCTGGGTATCTGAATATTTTGCATACTCCCTCCGTCCCAATTTGATAGTATTACGGTTGGTTTCACACAGATTAAGAAATTGGTAGTTTATATAGTTAAGTCATTATTTTAGTTAGTGTTTTCCAATTATACCCTTCTTGAATTTATTAATGTCAATTAATACACATAGAAATAAGTGTTGAAATTAGTATATTTGTTATTGGAATAGTAAGATTTGCACTGTAATCATCAATTTTCAATTTACGAGGTAAAAAACTAGTATTTCAAGAATATTAATTAAGGGTATGTGTGGAAATGAAAAATTAATGATATGTTAAATATGGTAACTGGACTATCTTTGTGGGACGGACGAAAATGGAATAGTGGACTATCTTTGTGGGACGGAGGGAGTAATATTTTTGTTATAGATAAGGGTCCTCTAGCATATATGACCTTTTATTACCCGCAGGTTGTCCACCCTATCCACGATCAAGCTATATACTTGACTATGGAACACAAAAGACGACTTAAGGAGGAATATGGTTAGTTCTTTTATTTTTTTCCTTTTTTTTTTATTTTTAAAATCAATTTAACTACCTTATGTGACTGGTGTAAAAAAAGTATGGTTTTGTTCATTTTGTGTATTGTTTATGCTTGCATAGGAATCGAACCATGGACATTTGTTCAGAAACTAGGTGATGCTGTTTTTATACCTGCTGGCTGTCCCCACCAAGTTAGAAATTTGAAGGTAGATTAATCTAATTAACTATTTTTGTTTATTGATTCATAAGAGTTTTATGATAAGTGGTTTACTGATTTCCTCTCCAAGTTTTCCGTCTTGTGATATGAGTTCAAAAGTACCACAGGCACAGAAACGCAGAAAGAGAACTTAGAATGTAGGGTTTGTTTGAGACCCTATATTCCCTGATTCCCACTGTGGATTTAATTTTTTGTTTGCATTATTGAATTATAATTTCACATGGGGAGTTACAAGTCTTGTGAATCAAGAAAAATAAAATCACTTCTTAAACAAAAGTTATTGCCAAAAATAAATAAAACAATAATAGGGAATAAAAATAGCAAATAAGGAAAGTGAATTATGGAAATTATTAATCAGGAATAATATCGTTTTGCTTCACTCACTTGATACTTGTTTTTCATACTGTATCATCACTCACCTCCTGGACATCAAGCTTCCCGCAAGCTTGAATTCAGGAATATAGTACCGAAAAGCTTGAATATAGGTCAGCGAACAAGAACTGTTGGTATGCCCGGATTAGTGCAGCCACGGAGCACTGACTCCGGTTGCAACAGTATTTGACCATCAACGGGCAGTGTGGTGGAATCCAAAAATAGATACCCAAATGCGGATAAAGAAGGTTCAAGAACCCGAAGTGTGAAATCAATTGGAGGGTGGGGATTGTCATAGGAGGACCAGGGGGTTCACCTTCCTAGAGCACCTCAGCACCATGCAACAAGAGCCGCATAGTTAAAGCTGAGAAATCCCACAATATCGGCCCCAAAGAACTTAGCCAATTGACTCCAAGGACTATATCAAAACCAACTAAAGGAGTTTAAATCAGGTTTACTGTGAAAGAATCGAAATCGTGGTATACGTGGACATTCTCATAAATACCTGAGCCACATATATGGTCACCAGTTGTGATTGCCATGTGCAACCCTTGTGACACGCTCGCTCAAATTTTAATTTTCAGAAGCCATTTATTGGGCCCAACCATTTTTTGAGTCTCAGCAAATTCAAGTTGTGGGCGGTAGTGGCATTGAAGAAGCTGTGTGCTACCAGAATCAATTAAGCCCAACAGAGGGTAGCCGACAATCATGACCCTTAACTGCAGCAGGTACCGGTCTGGATCCCAACCATAGTGTTTAAAGAGAGTCCTGCCATCATGCTTAGTGTGTGTTGTCCACAAGCCTTCACCATCATTTAAACTTGAGACACAAAAAAGTGTTTACACTTGTGCCCCTAGAGCCAGGTCTCATCACACTCGCGTTCTTCTTGTTCAACAGGGAATAAGCGCTTAAACAGCGGTATGTGGGGCTCCAGCTTAAGAGCCGCGGGGGGTTTGGGAGCCGTACTGACCACCGAGTGCACTGGTGGAGGCGGGGCTGCGTGCGCTGAAGGACTCGGAGGGGCCAAACCTATTAATTGAATACGCCTTGCGTAATCCCTAGAAGTATTGATAGCTTCGGTTAGAGAACTTGGTAGACTCTTTTTCACATTAAATCGATATAATTCACCCAAATTAGTAGTAAAGAAATCAACTTGCTGATCCATGCGAATGGTGTCGACCCTGGCCAATAGATATTAAAAATCCGAGATGTAGGAGTCGATATGCCCAGAGCGTTGTTTCAGATTGGCCAAATCGCCCAACGGATTGATGCTTCGTTGATGTGAATGAGGATAGAAGAATTATAACCCATTGAATATTTAAGATCCAAGAACTATAATTATAAGAAAAGAAAGCTATCACCTAGATCGAAACTCTAGTTGATCCCTCCTTGAGCTTGATATGAACCTTGACCCCTTTGGATATAGAAGATCCTAAGAACCTTGGTATGTTTGAACGCCACAAGATTTTGCTCACAAATCTTGATAAGTTCTTAATTGTTTGTTTAAACTCTACAAAAAAAGAATAAACTCACAATGATATGACTTGAAGTCTAAAGTGTTTATAAAATCTGAAAATTGTTGTCTTG
>BMAC01000983.1:204357-227372 GCA_014905375.1 Phtheirospermum japonicum | reverse complement strand
TAGAAACAACTCCCCC
Source organism: Phtheirospermum japonicum (assembly GCA_014905375.1). Lineage (NCBI taxonomy): Eukaryota > Viridiplantae > Streptophyta > Magnoliopsida > Lamiales > Orobanchaceae > Phtheirospermum > Phtheirospermum japonicum. Next base: position 227,356 of record BMAC01000983.1, on the reverse strand, counting down.
TCCCACCCCCCCCCCCACCCCCCCACTACCCCCAACAGGAGGCGAATAAACATGATTTCAGGTGGGCCAACGTATGGAGACTCAAACAATACTAGAAAACAACATGTAAAGGCAGCTCGCCCCGGACCTTTTGAGGTCGCCGCCATTAATAAACGACCCCTATCCAAAGGGCCAGTCATTTTCTTTAACCCGAAGAGAGGCGAGGACTGTAGGTTTAACATAACAATAAGTTGGTGATCCGGGCAGAGGTTTCCGAGTATGATGTCGGAAGGGTGTTCATAGATAATGGGTGCTTGATCAATATTTTATACCACGAATGTTTGGAACATATGAATCTTGAGGTGAAGATAGGCCGGTATAAACTCTGGTGTATGCTTTTAATGGAGCGCAAGTCATTACAGAAGAAGAGGTGGTCTTGCTGGTTTTTTGGGGAGCTAGCAAGCTATGGGTAGAGAAGAAGATAAGGTTGATCATAAGAGCTAGCTCGAATTTCAACATAATACTTGGTAGACCCACCCTCAACGAATTCCAGGCGATTATGTTTACTTACCACCTGATCATAAAGTACCCAGCATGATATAAGGTTGTAGAAATAGTATCGGATTATCAGGTTGCACGATCTTGTTATCAAATGATGGTAAGAAAGGTAATGAGCGAAGGAAAGAGTGAAAGAAGTGGAGATATTCAAGAAGGGACCCTAAGTACCAAAAAATTGAGGGAAGAAGATAAGTTTGTCAGGCCTCATGAAGAACTTATGGAGATCGAATTGAAGGATAATAGGCTGGGATTTGTGATAAGGATATGCAGTCGTTTGCTACATGACATAAAAGAAGACCTCGTCGCCCTGTTGAAAAAACTCCGGAGGTCAAGTAACATCACTTGAATGCAGATCCAGAGGCGAATCCGGTAAGGCAGAAAAGGGGGCATTTTGGAGCGGAGCTAGACAAGGTGATAGAAGGGGAGGTTCAGAAGCTGTTGAAGACAGGACATATCTGAGAGATTCAATTCCTGGAGCACTTATCTAACGTGGTTATGGTGCCGAATTCTGAATACAAGTGGAGTGTGTGTTGATTTTCACAAACAAAACAAAGCCTGCCCTAAGGATCACTATCCATTGTCGCACATTGATTAGTTGGTGGGTTCTACCTGGAGGTGGGAGCTGCTGGGGTACCATCAAATCTCATTGGCCAAGGAGGATCAACCTAAGGTGAGTTTTGTCACCTCGATTGGTACATATTGTTTCTTTTCCATGCCATGTGGGTTAAAGAATGCAGGGGAGACCTACCAAAGACTGGTGGATAAGATGTTTAAAAACTTATTAGGGTCGATTATGGAGGTATATGTGGATGATATGCTGGTAAAGAGTAAGAAGGTAGAATCTCATGTGAGGGACTTGAGAAAAGCTTTTACAATTTTGAGGCAATATGGGATGAAGTTAAACCCTATGAAGTGTTCCTTTGGGGTTCGATCAGGTAAATTCTTGGGATATATGGTAATAGAATGAGGTATCAAGGTAAATCCATAAAAGGTATGGGCTGTAATAGAGATGCCCCACCCCCGAACTATGAGGGAGGTGTAGGTACTAATAGGTCGCATTGTAGGTCTCAGCCGGTTCATCTCCAGGTCAGCGGAAAAGGGTTTTCCTTTCTTTAAAACTCTGAGGAAAGGATCAAAGTTTGAGTAGACATAGGAAACAACAGAGGCTTTTGACAAACCGAAGGTGTACTTAGCCGAGATCCCGCTATTGACAAAGCCTATGCCAGGTGAAGATCTAATTCTATGCATATCTGTTGGAGAGGTCACAGTGAGCTCAGTATTGATTTGAGAAGACGTCGGGAGCCAGAGATATATTTATTATATAAGTAGGATGTTGTGAGGATCCGAGCAAAACTACTCAGAGTTGAAAAAGGGGGGTTGCATTGATCTACACAGCAAAGAAGCTGCGACCTTACTTTTTAGGTCATCGGATTAAGGTGAGAACCAACCTGGAACTGAAACAGGTGTTAAGTAAGCCAAACGTATCTGGAGGATTAATGAAGTTGGTAGTAAATCTCAACGAGAATGACGTGGTGTATGAGTTAATAACAACAATTAAAGCACAAGTACTGGCTGATTTCTTGCAGGAGATGGCACGCCCTGGATAGACTGAGGTTGAACTGAATACATGGTTATTACATATGGATAGATCAACTATGGTAAGTGGCACAGGGCAAAAAATTGTTCTAATTAGCCGAGAGGGGGAAGTTTTGGATTTTACTATAAAATTGGTGTTCAAAGCCTCGAACAATGAAGCCGAGTATGAAGCGTTGCTGCAATAAAGATGAACAAACTGCCCGTAATCAGAAGTGGAGAGAAGTCCCGCCTCAAACTCCCTACTAAATTGTCCCGCCTCAATGTCCCTGCTGAATTGAGCATCCCCGATATCTTTCCCCTCGCCTTCATCCATGGGAGTATCGACATAATAAATTGGCATGGAGGCTTGGACCTCCGGCCTGAAGTGGTGAATGGCATACTCCAGAAAGTCCGCAACTCCAACAGAATTGATCCAGGTTTCCTCGTTGTTCGAAGCAATGAGAGGACAATCGGGGGGCTATCCAGAGCAGCTTCTTTGTCAAAGGTTTCCACCGAATCCCCCGAGGCCACCCACTCTTTCACTTTGCCCAGAAGATAGTCCGCGTAAAAAGGGACTGTCCCTAGTAGGATCCTGTAAAGGTCCTCGGAGCGAACAAAGACTTGGCGCGAGTGGCATCCCGAACTCGTTGGACCACGGACAGACCTTCTTCCGAATGGAGATAATTCTCCCGTCCAACCTTCTCACCCTCAGAATGAGCCTTCTCGACCTTCACCATTAGCTTGCACTCTTGAGCCTCCAGTTGATTCTTCAGAGAGGGAACCTCGACGAAGCTTGAGCACGCTCCAGTTTAGAACTTAAGGTGGCATCCTGGTCGCTTGCGGCTTTGAGATCAATGGCCAATGTCGTTGAAGCCGAGACGTGCTCGGGCAGTAAGATTCAGAGGTCAAGGCCAATGTCTGCACAGAGAGGAAAATATGATATTCAAAGTTGAAGTTAGAAAAAAGTATAAGTCGACGAAGCTCGGGGCCTCTTACCTCGGAGAGAGATAAGCTCCAGGCATCAAATAATTCAGCATCCTCCCATTTTCCACTCGCTCCCGGTCAACGGTAGGGCATACACCCTGCAAGTATTGAGCAGTGATGTGACTGTCCTCGTTCCTTAACACACTCAGAGTGAAGAAAGAGTGGTTCGCGGTCGAAGGGGAGGAGCCCAGAGCGGGGGTGAATCTAGCTTTCTTCGATTGAGGCTGGTCAACCCCAATCAGAGCCTTCTTAAAAGGCACGAGCTCATCAGAACTTGTGGCGAGGAGAGGTTCGGTAGTCACCTTAGGAAGGGCTCAACCCACGGACACAAGTTTCTCTCTTGGCTCCCCAGCTTGAGCTCTCAACCTTTTAAACATTGTATCTGCAAAAGAAAAGCAGGGTGAAGGAGAATTGATAAGTAAGAGATCAGTTAGTACAAAGACAAAGGTATGTGGTTTGCCAATGTCCATTTCCAATGGAAACTCGAGCGGACTAAGACCGTAGTGATAGAGCAAGGAGGGGCGAATAAGGCGAGACAGGTCGAAGGTCCTATGCGTGATGCGATCAACGAGACCTTGCGTACCTTGCGATATTTTTTTGATATTGTCTTTTCATTGGGTAGGGATATGTCATATTCACTCGGTAGGAAAATGCCATGGTTCGGGAGACCTGATAAAAAAGAAACGTTGCTTCCATTCCTAGTTCGAAGAAGGGGCTTTATCCAGGAATTTAGCATCGCCTCGGGAGGAAAAGTAAAAGGAACCAGGGGGTTAAGAGATTTGGCTTGGAAGAGAGAGACGAAAAGAGCAGCATTATGAAACCTATCATGTTTCGGAAAGAGTTCGGGGCAAATTAATTTAGGGGAATCTCGTAAAGATAGGAAATCTCCATCAACAGAGGGGGAATGGGAAAGCGGAGGCCCCCATCTAGTTGGCCAACATAAAAGGTTAAACAACCCGGGGGTGGATAAGGGGCTCTATCTTCTTGGGAAGGAAGGATTAGCTGGTAGGAAGAGGGGAGGCCAATATTGGAGTGAATATATCCCAAGGTTTTGTTGGAGATGGCATGGGGTATATGTCGGGGATCCAAAATGGAGGGAATGGAGGATAAGGGCTCCCCCAAGCAGTGAGGGGTCGAGAAAGACTCACTTCGAGGAGAGATGGCACGCTCCATGGACCCCAACTTTTTGCCAAGATTAGGAGAGGATAAAGGAGAGGCAGGAATAAGCCACATGTCATCGGTGGGTGTACGAGACGTTGAAGGAGCAGACATAATAAATAATGATAATAATAATAAAATAATAAAAGCAATAAAACACGTATAACAAAAGAAAAATAGGAAAAAGGATTGAGCAGTACCTATTCGGAGGATTGAATCTCCAGAAAACTCAAGAACAGTTTGAAGATGGGATGAAGATTTGATGATTTGAAGGATGATGAACAAAGATGCAAGATAGGAAGATCTTGTCACAGCTAAGGAGTTTTCTGACGCTAAGTGAAAGCAGGGAATAGGAAAATAGGAAGAGTAAAGTTGAAGTCTTATGACTTAAGCTATATGAAACAAAGGGATTTCAAAGGGCACCCGGGTAAGGCCAAGATTTCTCATCATAACTGTTGATTCTCAAGGAGGCGGGAGAATCAGATCTCCTAGGGAAACGCAAAAACCCTAAAAAATGCGTCCTCGACAAATCGGGGAAGGCTTAAATTGGGCCTTAATAGCTCGGGGATGGCCTAAATTGGGCCAGGAAAATGCAAGAAAACAACTTAATGGGCCTTGTTAGCTCGGGGATGGCCTAAATTGGGCCAGAACAAATGCAAGAAAATTATTTAATGGGCCTCATGAGCTCGGGGATGGCCTAAATTGGGCGGAGAGAAGATAACATATTAGGTTTTATGGGCCTCATCAGCTCGGGGATAACCTAAATTGGGCCGGATAAATACAAGGAAGCCAGCTCGGGCTCTCGACAGGAAATTTGACCTGAGGAATTTCAAATTTTGGCTCGGGCTTTAAGATCGAGCTCGGGGCGAAAAAAAATTTTGCCAGAAGAATTTCAAAATTCAGCTCGGGATATGAATTTTGACTATATTAATTTCAAATTTCAGCTCAGGCTCTCAGATCTCGGGGCGAAAAATCTTTTTCCAGATGAATTTCAAAATTTAGCTCGGGTTTTAAGTTCGAGCTCGGGTTAGGAATTTTGACCAGATGAATTTCAAATTTCAGCTCGGGCTCTCAGATCTCGGGGCAAAAAACTTTTTGCCAGATGAATTGCAAAAGTTAGATCGGGTTTTAAAGTCGAGCTCGGGTTAGGAACTTTGACCAGATGAATTTCAGATTTCAGATCGGGCTCTCAGATCTCGGGGCGAGGAAATTTGGCTAGATAAACTTATAATTTTAGATCAGGCTCTCATATCGAGCTCGGGACAAGAAATTTGGCTGGGTAAGATTATAACTTTAGCTCGGGGCTCATGTAGAGCTCGGGGCGCGGAAAAAACTCAATCTGCAAAGTCAGGAAGCCAGTTCGAGATTATAGATCGAGTTCGGGGCAAAGAAAAATCAGACCATGATTCAAACTTTTGTGCACCCCTTTTAAAGATATTTTAACTTAAAACACGTAAGCTTGCTCGCAAGAGAACGAGGGCGCTTGTAGGGTGGAAAGTTGACTCGTGTCAATCTCTCGAGGACAACTGTTCGGTCTTTTAGATGTTTTTCTCAATCACAATTAAACAAATAATTCATACAAATTGGTGTTTTGAGGTTTTGATTAATTATTAAAAACTAAAGCAATATTAAATTTAAAATTAATTAAACTAAATTACCAACTAAAACTAAGAGCAATAATTAAACTAAATTAAATTTCTAAATTAATTATCCTAAATTATCAACTAAGAATTAAAAGTAATTAATCAATTTAAAAACCTAAACTCAATTAACTAATTAATTATCTATTGATTAACCTAATTAAAATTCAAAACTAAGCATAAAAATCATTAAACGAACTTAATTAATCCTAATAAATCTACGATCATGCATGAAATAATAAACTACGAAGCTAGCAAAACCTTGAACCATGAAAACAAAGCAATAAAACGTAAACTAGATCGCATGAACATTATCAACCAACTCAAGTCTCAAATATCCAAGACTATGATATGAAAACTGAATTAAAACAGAGAATAAATAACGTATAAGGTTCAGCGATTTCAAAATACGAAAGCAACTTCAAGAACAATAATTTAAAACTAATTATCTAAGCTTAAAATCTAAGGTTTAATCTAAAAAAACAAGTAAAAGGGATAGAAAACTTATTAAGCTACTGGAAAGCAGTAAGAACTTCGGCTAATCCGAAGAGAGTCGCTGCAAATCGGATCAAAAACGGCCGAACGGCATTAAACGGGCTTCGAAACTCGTCTTCATCTAATCTTCGATTTCCTCTTTGATCTCAGCATTTTGGTGTTTAAATCTGACTCTAAACCCTAGGAATATGTTTTTGGTATGTTTTTGAGCTCAAGTGCACGCCTGGAACTCGGATTCATGAGGGGTTTATATAGATTTCGCATTTCTTGGGCCGCAAGTCTTTTAAGTCGGTTTTGGGCACAGTAACGGTAACACTAGCGGTAATAGGTAACGATAAGGTAGCGGTAAGAGTAACCGTTATAGTAGCTACCGCCAGTTCTTCATTTCTGCACTTCGATAACGGTTACAAGTAGCGGTAGGGGTAACCATTATAGTAGCTAGCGGTAATAGCTACCGCTAGGTCTTCAATTCAGCGCCTGTGTCTTTTAACAATGGTTGTGACCAACGGTAAGGTAACGGTGAGTAACCGTTATAGATTAGCGGTAGCTACTAGCGGTAGTAGCTATCGCCAGTGGACTGTTAGCTTCTCCTTTTTCCTTCAATGATACTATAACTGTTCCAGATGGAATAACCGTTATAGAAAACTGTTAGCTACTAATTCTTACTACTTCTTAGCTGGAAAGCTCGATCTTTGACTCTCGATCATCATACTTCATTTCTAACGTGCTGAACTCTTTCGGTTACTTAGCTATAAGGTGCAAAACAACAAAATATCACTTAATTGTATCAATCTAGATCAAAAAGCGGTAAAATAAGCTGGAAGTACAAATATACGAATTTAAGCTTAAACTATCCAACTTATACCAAAAACAAATAGAAAAATAAACTAAAATACTAATAAAAATAAGGATAAATATGTGCTAATCAACTACCCCACGCTTTATTGGTTTGTTCGTCCTCGAACAGATGATAAATTCAAAGTATAACAAGAAAGATAATAAGCTCAAGAAATGAGTCGTGTCGTGCTACCTAGATAATTTTGAAAATATAGATACAAGTCACGCAACTTCAACCACTCCACCCTTATTACTTTGTCGCTGCAAAATCAAATCATGCATCCTCACAAAGTGTAATATATATGGGTGTACGCTCAAAAGCACTCAAGTATTATCAGCATGGGACGTCTATATGCTCAAATCATACAAATACAAGCACAATAAATAAGAACCGAAAATCAATCTCTTTTCAATCGCATATTAAGTGTGTTATCAACAAAGAGTCAGAAAAGGTCTTTTCGGGTTGTAATGTAAGGCTCTTTGGACGGGTATGGAATATATAAGTCGTGTGGCTAACTCAAGATATAACGTGATCAATAACTCACTCAACCTAATCTAATCACGAAGCAATTTGCTTCACCTCGTACAAAAATAAAAATACCTCACTGAACACTCATAACGTAGCCTTTAAATTGAGCTATTTCTCAACTCGTAAACCATAAAACCGACTTGTCGTTCGAACCACTTAAACAATATAGAAGCTCATAATATGCTTCTTTTTCAAACACAACTCTTGCCTCTTAAACATTAGGCTTCATAAGAAATTCAACACTAAACACAAGCCTTTATTAGTGCGTAGGCAATTACATAACAAGATTCACCATCCCTTTTTTCTTATTTTATCCCCCTTTTATTCTTTTGGGAAAAAAGCTCTTTGCCACCTGTACTTGTAGCGTTTTTATGGTTTGCAACCTAGTGTTTTTTTGTTGATATTAACAACCCAAACTATGCGAGTTTTTCTCTTTGCAACCTTCAGGCTATTTTTCATTCAAAAAATGGTTGAATCGAAGCATGTAAACCTCATGCTTCATTCTAAAAATATGAAAACATTACCCAATATAATAATTGGTGATGAGGGATGAGGTTCACGTGCTTCGATTCAACCATTTTTTGAATGAAAAATAGCCTGAAGGTTGCAAAGAGCAAAACCCGCATACTTTGGGTTGTTAATAACAACAAATAAAACATTAGGTTGCAAACCATAAAAACACTACAAGTAGAGGTGGCAAAAAATATTTTTCCCTATTCTTTTATGGGGCCTTTCTTGTTTTTTCTTATTTTTTTAAGGATGGTGATCCTTTATTACAACTTTTCATAAATCCCTAATAAAATCTCGAAAACACAACTTACCAATAAAAATAACTAACTCCTACCCCACGCTTTTAATGGTTGTAGGAGTCGACTAAAATCACTCATGGCTAAAGGAAATGTATTATTTGGCTATGATTGGCTCATTCGGAATTTATAGTGGCTAATATATATGGATATGGCCGGAATAAGGTTTTTTTTGTGCCTTAACGTCATTCTCAAAGTCAACTACACACAGCGGTTTCAAAGAGATCTCAAAATAGAACTCACCCAAGTACATGCAAAGATGATAAACACTTAGGCTACTCACTGGCTTTTGCATGAAAAGTTTTGAATTGATGCTGCTTTTAAGGTTTTCCGAAATCAATTGCGTCCAAGTACCATTTTACAATATATAAACAATAATTTTGAAAAATATTATGCACTTATACACGCTCAAATACAAAAACATCAAATCATACGTAGTTAATTTCGATAGGCAAGCCAGACAAACACAATTTAGCGCGGGAATAACAGTCAATCACGTTAAAATTTCTCAAATTGCACAATTTTCAAATATAAATCATACTCAACCATCCCCTTCCCTAAAAACTTGGCAATCTCCTGATTGTCATAAATATAAAAGAAGATAAGAGCAAGGGAGATAAGAAAACATCCCTGAAAATTCAATAGTCGAGTCTCTCAAAAAATGCTTGTGCAATTAACCTATATCTTAGATCACGTGATTGGATTGTCTTAAACAAACCTACAAAAATAAAAAAAATAACAAAAACAAACCATCTAATATTTTTTTAGCTTTTTTAATAAAAACAATTTAAAGATACGGTTGCGATCAATTTCCACGCGCAAGTGCCCGGTGGCATGTCTTTTGGGATTTGAAACGGCCGGATTGTGGCTCAACGTCCTAAATGGCTGGGTTGCAGCTCATCAAAATGTTGCCGGACTGTGGCTAACTTGGGTCGGATTGCGACCTCGATCGATGGAAATGAAATTCGTGAAAATTAGACGGCAGACGCTACTAGCGGTAACACGTAGCGGTTAGGTGTTACCGTTAACCATACCGCTACGTTCTCTATTTTAAGGTAAAAAATGTGCATCCTTTTTCAGCTAACGGTAGCTATTAGCGGTAGCTACCTATCGTTAGTATGTATTGTTATCCCTGGCTGCTGCGGCTAGCGGTAGGTTCAGTGGTGATTGTTAACGGTATGGCCTAGCGGTATGGACTAGCAGTAGCGACTAGCGGTAGCTGTTATCGCTATGTAACCGCTAAGTGTCCTGTTCGGCGAATTTTTAAAATTTCTGCACATTAATGCACACATAAACGAACCACGGCAATTGATACAAATAAAAGACAGAAATAAATAAATAAAAATCAAAAGAAATTATGGAAAATAAAAAGAAAACTAACGAACGCTTGGGTTGCCTCCCAAGAAGCGCTTGTTTAATGTCTATAGCTCGACGTAAGTTTCTTGATCAACATCTAGCTCGTGGTGGGTCCACGAACTCTCTCTTGGTATGATCTCGACTCTTAATATTTCTCATAATAAGGCTTAAGTCGATTCTTGTGGACTTGGAAATTCGACTTTTTGCTCTCGTCGCATAGCGTGGCTACTCCATACTCATCCATCTCCTTTATTAAAAATGGTCTACTCCATTCGCCCTTGAAATTGTTTAGATCAAATTCACAATCGGAATTATATTGCACTAATTGACCAACCTTGAACTTCTCATCATTAAACTTCATGTTAAAAACCTCGTTCGACTTCTTCTTCTTCGTCGTCCAATCCTTGCTAAACGCCTCGCCTTTGTTCTTTGCACGTTCAAAATTATTTTAAGGGTTGAGGGAAACATTCTTCGAACTTCTATGTGGTGGATTCGTCTTCTTCTTTGACTCATACTTCGAACAATCTCGTTGTGGCCTCAACTCCACTTTTGACTCGTTTTTAGGTGCGTCATTTTCTATGGGCATTTCATCATTAAATTCACCTACAATATCACATAACTCAATACCCAACAAATCCATCAAATCCTCCCCGCTCAAATGATCCTCGTCATCAAGCTCGTCAATAGTGCTAATTCTTAGGAGCTCATTCACGCATGAATCTACTAAATCAACAGTAGAACATTCATCTTTCACAAACGGTGTAGGAGTGTTGTTGATATCTTGAAGTGCAAACGTCACCGTTTCTCCTAAGACGGACATCATCATCCTTCCCTTGTTTACGTCGATCACCGTGCGCGTGGTAGACATAAATGGACGTCCCAATAAAATTGTATGTTCTCGATTCTTGCTTTGTACTTCTCCAACGTCCATAATGACAAAATCCACCGGCACAACTAGATTGTCTACTTGTACTAAGACATCCTCCACAATCCCCAAGGGTAGCCTTATCGTTCTATCCACCAATTGTAATCTCATCGTGGTTGGCTTCGTCGGTCCTAGGTCAAACTCCTTGTAGATAGAGTGGGGCATCAAATTTATGCTAGCTCCAAGATCGAGCATCCCCCTTTCCATTTGTCCATTCCCGAGGGAAATAGTTATGTAAAAGCTTCTGGGATCTTTCTCCTTGGACGGTAGTTAAATAGAGTGGGGCATCAAATTTATGCTGCTTGAATATTGCACTAACTTCTTTGGTCAACGCCACGTAATGGTTGGATGCTAAAAGCCTTTCTCTCGATGCCAAATCCTTGAAAAGCTTTACATAAGCGAGCATCGTCTTTATAAGGAAAGGTTAATGTTCACATTTTTAAATAAATTGTACAACTCCATAAACTGCTTATTTTCTTTCGCCGGACGAAGTCGACTTGGGAAGGGAACATGATCATACTAGTCAACTTATTTAGGGAATCAATGGGTTCGTCAGTTGCTGAATTGTTCCTTCTTTTCAATGCTCCTGGTAAATATGTATTGGTCGATTTATGCATAAGATCGGCCGGTTTGGTTGCATCTACTTGCAGTTGGGTCTCGACTTTTTCCGTGTCTTCTTCCTTTTTTAGCTCTATACCATTATCTACCTCTTTTCCACTTCTCAGCACATGAATAGCGGAGACGTGTTCTGTTTGGCTCGGAAACTTATTTTTCTCCTTCGGCAATGTTTCTACAGTCGTGGACAATTGTTCTATAATCATATCCAAATGTCGCTGCCCCTGCTGCACAGCCTTAACAAGCTCCTGACCTTACTGTACAACCTTGACTAGTTCATCAAACTTTGACTCAAATTTCGCATTGAGATCCGTTATTTGGTTATTCACTTGTGAATTTAATTGTGTGAGTCTTTCTAGATTCCGTACAGTATCCGCTACTTGATTTTGTTGCCATACTAAAAGTTGATCATTTGTTTGCACAAGCGCAGGCGCTTGTCCTTGTTTTTGAAAATTATTATGAGGAGGCGGTGGTAAATATTGCTGATCAGTTTGTGAAGGCGCGGGAACGTAGTTGGGATTACTGGAGCCATATTTGAAGTTTGGATGATTGGGAAGCCCTGGATGATAAGTATTCCCCGCTGGAGGTTGAGGTTGGAAATCTTGAATAGCTTTGACCTCCGTTTCTTCCACTTTATCAAACACAGTTGTGCACACGCTCGCTCAATGTCCTTGTAATCCACATCGTGCACATAACTCAACAGTCTTCTTTGATAATATATATTCGTCATCTTTGCTTTTAGGGCAGCCAACTCCTTAGCCATCTCATCGAGCTTTATTACTCTCTCATTTGGCATCTCGGAAACTTCTTTAGCCATAATCTTTTGTGGTCGAGAGTTAGTTTGTCTTCATTTCTCGCTCAACCTCTCGAATAATGCCTTGGCATCGCTCGCCGTCAAGTCTCCAAAGTTGCCTCCGGACGCAGTCTCGATGTGATCCTTGTGTGCCTACAATAAACCATCATAGAAAAATTGATTGACCATCCAGTGAGCGTAATTGTGATGTGGGCTCGCTTGCAAAAGAGTCTTGTAGCGCTCCCATGTTTTATGTAAAAGTTCTCCATCCAATTGCGCAAAAGTCGCAATTTGTCTACTTAGGTGGCCAGTCGTTTCCGCTGGATAATATTCATTTACGAATTTATTGCTGACCATATCCATTCAGTTAGTGATCTTGGTTTTAAATAGAGAAACCAAGATTTAGCCTTATCCTTCATACAACTTGGAAAGAAAATCATCCTTACTTCCTCCGCATGCAGTTCGTTCGAAGAAATTCTACCTACTTCAATATAAAACTCTTTCAAGAACGCCAAAGGGTCCTCGTGATCATGCCCATGGAAACTCGGAAGTAAGTTGAGGTGGTGCGGTTTAACTTCAAAATCACGTGCAGTCCTCCCTAAAACAATTACTGAACTATAGGTGCCAACTTGAGGAGTCAAAAACTCTCGCTGTCGGGGCTCTCGTACGCCCCTTGGTTCTCTAACTCTATCATTTCTCTTTTGTATTGATTATCGTACGTATTTCTCGCATAGGGGTCTTCGGTCACATATCTCCTCTCCAAATTTCCTTGGTTATATTCTTGGTTCAAATTGCCCAACCACGCATGGAGTTGTCTCTCTCTTTCTTGATCGTCAGCATGCTCGTTATGTTGAAGAAAATCATCGTTCCTTAATGCCACGTTCTCGATGTTGTGTTGATGATTGACATCATCGTTTCTCTCTTCATTTTGTCTTATATTCGCCATGTTGGGTTGATGATCAACTACGTTGTTAAGTTGGCAATTTAGTTCTTCGTTATGCTGTTGATTAACTCCTATTTTTCTCACCATGTCTCGTCTCATTTTAAGCTCATTATTTACTCCTTCGTTTCTCTCCACGTCTCGTCTCATGTTCTCCACATTTCTCTGATAATCAGCCCAATAAGCTCGGGGTTGTGGTTGTCCTTGCATAATGATTGGTTCACTACCATACCCATTTCGAATGTGACGTGGAGGTGATCTTTGTGGGGAATTACTGTTTCTAATTGATTGTGCTCCTAACATTGTTTCGGGAACTTGGTTTTGATCAAAGGTAGTAGCAATGGATGGATTTATGGGGATAGGCCTTGATCGTGCTTGTTTTGGACGGTGAATATTGTCCAGTAATGGCGCACTTTTGGGTCTAAGAGATCGCCTCCCCTGCATCCACTCAACAACAACTCAGCGCACCAATGGCAAAAATCCAAGCCAATTGCAAAATAAAGAGAAAATAATAACTCAAAAAGAAAATAAAACAAAAAAAATCCTTAATTCCTACTCGTTGTCCCCGGCAACGGCGCTAAATCTTTGATTCAAACTTTTGTGCACCCCTTTTAAAGATATTTAAATTTAAAACACGCAAGCTTGCTCGCAAGAGAACGAGGGCGCTTGTAGGGTGGAAAGTTGACTCGTGTCGATCTCTCGAGGATAACTGTTCGTTATCTTAGATTTTTTTTCTCAATCAAAATAAACATATAATTCATACAAATTGGGGTTTTGGGGGGTTTTGATATAATTATCAAAAATTAAAGCAATATTAAATTTAAAACTAATTAAACTAATTATCTTAAACTGAATTACCAACTAAAACTAAGAGCAATAATTAAACTAAATTAAACTTCTAAGTTAATTATCCTAAATTATCAACTAAGAATTAAAAGTAATTAATCAATTTAAAAACCTAAACTCAATTAACTAATTAATTATCTATTGATTAACCTAATTAAAATTCAAAACTAAGCAATTACTCGATAATAAATCTAAAACGCAGCGGCATAAAAATCATTAAATGAGCTTAATTAATCCTAATAAATCTATGATCATGCATGAAATAATAAACTACGAAGCTAACGAAACATATGATATGAACACTAAATTAAAACAGAGTATAAATAACGTATAAGGTTCAACGATTTCAAAATCTGAAAGTAACTTCAAGAACAATAATTTAAAACTAATTATCTAAGATTAAAATTTAAGGTTTAATTTAAGAAAATAAGTAAAAGGGATAGAAAACTTATTAATATACTGGAAAGCAGTAAGAACTTCGGCTAATTCAAAGAGAGTCGCTGCAAATCGGATCAGAAACGGTCGAACATCGTCGAACGGGCTCCGGAACTTGTCTTTGCCGAATCTTCGATCTCAGCGTTTTAGTGTTTAAATCCGACTCTAAACCCTAGGAATATGTTTTTGGTATGTTTTTGGGCTCTAGTGCCCGCCTGGAACTCGGATTAATGAGGAGTTTATATAGATTTCGCATTTCTTGGGCCGCAAGTCTTTTAAGTCGGTTTTTGGCACAATAACGGTAACACTAGCGGTAATAGGTAACGATAAGGTAGCGATTAGAGTAACCGTTATAGTAGCTACCGCTAGTTCTTCATATCTCCACTTCGATAATGGTTACATGTAGCGGTAGGGGTAACCGTTATAGTAGCTAGCGGTAATAGCTACTGCTAGGTCTTCAATTCAGCGATGTGTATACAGCTCGAGGTCTTTTAGCCCGGATCTAGAATACTTGAAAGAGTTCGGGGCTCCAGCTCAGGGCAGAGTAGCAGAAAGAATAATCTGGAAGGGTGACATAGCATAACGGCCCTGATTTCACGGAAACCCTAGAAATGTACTTCTATAAATAGATAATCACAAATTACATAAAGGTAACTCATTCTCTAATCAAGCCCTTACTCTGCCAAATTTTCTCCATACGCTAACTTAAGCATCGGAGGGGGCTCGTCGGAAAACCCTTCCGTCCACCGTCTGACATTCTTTTATGATCGCAAGTTTTATTCATCTTAGAGATCGTGTTTCACCTTTTAGAGATCGGAGGTCATTAGTTTAGATCTTAATTTTAGGTAAGAAATAATTAATTCTGTTGTGCTTAGGCATAATAATCAACATGTAGTAGAATTGGCCTATTAGAGGTTTGGTCATGATATCTGATATTTGATCCCATTTTGGCACATGTTGCACCTTAACCGAACCCTTGATAACAATTTCTCCGATGAAGTGAAAGTTAAGCTCGAAATGTTTAACTCTCTCATTATTTATAGGATTTCCAGCTAAAGATATTGCCCCTAAGTTGTCCATCCAAACCATTCCAGGATTGGGATCATTTATTTTCAACTCATGTAGCTATGACTTAAGCCACATAATCTCACAAACTGCAATAACCAAGCTCTTGTATTAGGCTTTTGTTGATGATCTGGAAACTGTAGGTTGCTACTTGGCTTTCTATGATATCAGATTGTTTCTTATGAACATAAAAACACCTGAAGTTCATCTTCTATCATCAAGATTCGATGACCAATCAACATCTGCATAAGCTGTTATGTTGAAATTCTTAAAAGGACTGGTTCTCAAGCCAAAGTCCTTAGAGCCACTAAGATACCTTATGATCCTCTTGACTGCTATCCAATGAATATCAAGTGGGTTTTGCATATATTGACTGACTTTGTTCACTGCAAAGCTAATGTCAGGTCTGGTCAAAGTAACTGCAATGCTCCAACAATTTTTCTATAGAAGATGGGGTTCTCAATGGGCTGTCCAAAATCTTTTGATAGAGTGAGGTTTGAATTCATAAGAGAAGTTACACCTTTTGCCCCCTTCCTGCTTGCTCTATCAATTATCTCTTCAATATACTTTCTATGATTCAAAATGAATCCACTAGAGTCATGGCATACATCAATTCCAAAGAAATATCGCAGTGCACCTAAATCCTTAAGAAAGAAATGACTGTTCAAGGCCTAAATGAGGTTTTGGACCTCTGACTGATTGCTTTCTGTTAGGATAATATCATCAGCATAGACCATAACAATTATGCATGAGTTTTGAGTGTGTTTGATATAGAGAGATGTGTCAGATTTTGAAGAAAAGAATCCTAATGAGATCAAGTCATTCCCAAATTTACTAGACCATGGTTTTGAGGCTTGTTTCAATCCATAAAGGGCCTTATTCAGTTGGCAGACAAGTTCTTGTGTACCATGTTTCACAAAGCCAAAAGGTTGCTCCATACATATATCTCTATCAATGTCCCCATGTAAAAAATCATTATCCAAATCAATCTGTCTTATTGACCATCCTTTAGTGAGCGCAAGAGACAAAATGGTTCTGATAGTGGCTGGTTTCACAACTGAACTGTAAGTGTTTGTATAATCCAATCCAAGGCATTGTGTGTAATCTTTTGCCACAAGTCTGGCCTTGTATCTGGAAATTGAGCCATCTGAGTTCTTCTTGATCTTGAAAACCCACCTAGAACCAATGATCTTTCTGTTAAGAGGAGGTTTCACAGGTGTCTAAGTATTTTTTCTTGAGAGAGCTTCATATTCTGCTGTCATTGCATCTTTCCAAACAGGAATCTCCATTACCTATTTTGGTGTCTTTGGTTCAACATATTCAACTTTTACAATAGCTGCATATGTTTTTAGCTTGTGAATTACTGATTTGGACTTGGTCTCCATGTGATGAGTGCTTATAATAGGCTGCATATCATGGTTAGTGGCAACATGTATATTATGATCAATAGGTAAATCTATAGTGATATGACCTATTGGAATATATGAAGCATGTGAAGGTGTGTGACCGGTTGAGCTATGTGCAGGAGAGGACTGTGTTATAGGTGATTTATGTGTGTGATCAGGTATGTCATGGGAAGAGGCTATAGAATAAGCATGCACATATGTGTTATTAGAATGGTCACTAGCATATTGATATAAAGGATTGAAAATTAAATTATTTTGATCAACCTTAAGTAAGGGTGCATGATGAAAATCTTAGTTCATGTAAGTCATAGGAACTGAGAGCTCCTTTTTGAAAGGGAACATTTTTTCCTGAAATAAGACGTGTCTGGTGATGATGATTTTATTTGAGGGTAAAAGGACTTTATACCCTTTGTGACTAGGGATATATCCAATTAATGTGGATGGGAGACTCTTAGGCTGAATCTTGTGTCTAGAATAAGTTTTTAGAAGAGGATAACATAAACATCCAAAATTTCTGAGTAAGGTGCAATCTGGTTTGGTCTGAGTGGTTATTTCAAAGGGTTATTTATAATTTAGTAGTTTTCTAGGTGTTATATTAATAAGATAGACTATCGAGTTGAAAGCTTCATTCCAATACCTAAAAGGGAGGTTGGATTGAGATATGAGTGAAAGGGCTACTTGAACTATATGTATATGCTTTCTTTTTGCCATTCCATTTTATTCAGGTGTATGATGGAAAGAAATTTTGTGTGTGATTCCAAACTGATCCAAAATGCCTATTAAACTAATGAATTCTCCTCCTTCACCAGTTTGTAATGATTTAATGGTGGTTTTGAATTGGTTCTCAACTAAAGTTTTAAAATGCTGAAAAACTTACTAGTGTGAGCCTTAGATTTGAGCAAGTAGAACCAAGTAAATCTGGAGGCCTGATCTATAAAACTCACATAATATCTGAAGCCATTATAAGAAACAACAGGCGAAGGACCCCAAAGGTCACCGCAGTAAGTCAAGAATCTGATAATTATGTAACTAAGAATCATTAAAAGGGAGTTTTTGCATTTTTGAAATCATACAATCAGAACACAAGAAACCATTCTCAATATTATCAAGAATAGACAACTTATAACGTGTCAAAGCTCTCTTTACAATATCATAAGAGGGGTGACCAAGCTTATAATGCCAAAGACTCAATCCTACTTTATTTGTGAGCTCAGCTGAATTGACACTTGATTGAAAATAGTAAGGAACATGAGAATGATGTTCTTGATGTGCTATCTTGGGAGCAAGTTTTAATTACTGAGATTCCCTTGCACTAGCACACATTTTTGTTGCTTGATCCTTCACAAGACATAAAGAGAGGTGAAACTCAAAGAAGACATTATTATCCTTATCAAACTGAGAGACACTAAGCAAGTTTCTTGTAATGTAAGGAACATGTAAGAGATTGTTAAGTGTGAAGGTGTAGAGATGGTCATCGGAGGTTACTACAGATTTACCATAATGAGGACCAGACATACCTTCTCCATTTGGTGTCTGAATTGTTTCACTTCCTTGATAATCATAAGACATGTTCAAATTTCTCAATTCATAGGTTAAGTGATGTGTAACCAGAAATAGGATACCAAGAGTGTTCTTGATTTTCCTCAGAGACTGCAAAACTAAAACTAGCAACGTTGGTTATGAGATTACTACCTGTTTGATTCCCTTGCTGGATTCTATTGCCATTGCTTCCTTGTAAGTTTGAATCAAATCTATAGTAACACTTTTCAGCTGTATGATTGTTGTATCCACAGATTTGACACCTGGCCTATTATTGCCATATCTGCCTCCTCTTCTTCTGAATCCATTTCCTCTTCTTGAATTTCCTCTTCCCCTATTGGTTTGAAACTGATCCATGTTGCCTTGAAACTGATTGAAACCTCTACCTCTACCTCTCCTATTTCTAAGGTTAGAACTTAGAGTGGTGAGGTTAGCACTGAACTGAGGGTTATCTGATTCATCAGTGAAACCATAAATTGCCTCGAATTTATTCTCAAAACTCAATACAACATCATCCTTGAAAATTCTTCAGCTCTTGTGGTAAGAGAGACAATTAGAGGGTTGTACTCTGATCCCAAACCATTCAAAAGATACATAATTTGATCACTTTCACTTATTCTCTCTCCTATTAAGCCAAGCATGTCACAAATGGACTTGATCTTCCCAAAATAGTCTTTAACCTATAAATTTCCTTTCTTTAGTGACTGTAATTGCATTTTCTGCTGTATGATTTTAGCTTTGTTGTGACTAGCAAAGCTTGTTCTTAGACAACCCCAAATTTCTTTAGCATTACTCAAGCCAATAGTATAACAAGAATGTTCTCACTCAAGGAAGACAAAATCCAAGAAACAAAAGTTGATCTTGTTTTATGCACTTAATATATTGAGAGTTAATCATACCTTTATCTGTGAATTTGTTTGTTGCTATGTCAGATCCATTGATGAACCCTTTCTGTCCATATCCTCGTATTGCTGCCAGCACTTGTTGCTCCCAATGTAGGAAATTATTGTCATTAAGCTTGATGCTCACCAGTTGGCTCTGAAGCTGCACAGTTTCTGCAGTCTAATAAACTGCAGGTAGGCCCTCTCTGTTCATCTCAGTTTATGCAGCCACAAATATATGAAAGTGATGGAAAAGGGATCAGAGGCAGGATTGACCCGCTCTGATACCATGTTAAAAAATTAACAGAAACAAAGTATTGAACACAAACATGAAGAAGATAATTTATAGTCTAGAAACTAGGGTTACATGAGTTTGTTGGTGTAGTTAGGCCACAATGCCACGTTTCACACGGAATATAATCTCACAGTAAGTTTGAATTTTGTCTTCTTCTGCATTTGTCTCTTATGTTTTAACAGCTTAGCACCAACTTTAGCTTGCGATCTCAACTTTATTCTCAGCGACCTCAACGACCTTAATTTTATTCTCAGCAGCGACTTCAGATTTATTCTCAATATATATATATATATATATATATATATGTAGAATTAGGTTCAAATGAGAACCACGTCATTATATGTGAACCTAGGGACTCATCCACACCGTTAATTAAATAAGATCAATGGTTAATATTAAAAGGAAGTTTTGACTCTAATTCAAGCATAATAGGGATATTTCTGTCCTTTTCAAATCTATGCAATTAAGACATCCCATAATTATGTATATTCCTTTTCTATAATAAGGAATTAATCCATCTCCATTATATTTATATATCATCTAAATAGTATCTTCGTAGACTAAATTATCTAAACTATTCCATGCAAGTTGGGTTGAAAAACAATATCTATGTTACTATGCAGTTTGTTATGATTTATATTCCTTGTGTCATGTAGATAACTATTATTAGCAGTAACTCTGCAGTTAGTTTACCATTGCTAAGCTACAAATATGCATATCATTTTTAATTGGAATTAATCACCTAATGATATATCCGACTTACTTTCACAATACACATGGAATATAAAAGAAATAAAAATAAATAAATAGTTTTAGATTAACAGGTAACCTAGTGCATTATATTTATGGAGGATTAAAAGCTATTTTCATAAAAGTTAGTATTAAAATTCAACTATGAACAACAGAGAATGGTTGAAAACAACAAATGATAAGCTGCTAAATATCACTAATTATTCTTTGAGCTAATTGTTTTTGTTGAATTTCCTTTTTCTGGACCAGCTCGTTACAAATATTGAAAATAAATATGAAACATTTTTATGAATTTCTTTTTGCAAGTTTCAATATTAGGACCAAAATTAACGCTCGAAAGGATAAGTGGTGCGAATTTCCCGTCATAAATAATTAATATATTTAAAAAAAAACACTTCTGAAGTTAAACTCCATGAAAGGTTGTCGTGAGTATTCATCTACTCCTTCCCCCACCTATGGTAACACTTATACGACTCGTCATGAAGATCGTATTGCATTAACTCTTTTCGAGTAATTACAAACTTCAAAGAGGTCTCGATGAACCAATACCTCTTGTTCAATCGGGACATAGATCGCGAAGGGATCGTACTGTACATATAAGCTATATCACAAGATTCTTGCAGGCACTTCATTTGTATCTAGGGAATTATGATGCGTTGTTGCTAGGCGCCTCTCATAATTCGTTGGGCTCTGGTTTGACCAGTGATTAAGTAAAATGAGTTTTATTTAATCAGAGACTCTAAGGGACGAGTTCATATAAGAATAATACGTTGTTCGAATCACAATGTGTTGTGAACCCACGGCTAGCTTACACCTGAACCATTGAGGGTCACACCACGTGTTTCCTGATTATTGAAAATGATAGCTAGAAATTAATTGTTAATTTTAGCATAGTTGGATGTCAATATGATTGAATCTAAGGTTCGTAATTGTAATTATGAATTGAGAAAAATACGAGAAAGTTATTCTGAACGCGAAAATATAATTGTTATATTTTTCGGAGTTATCGTTTTTGAGAAATGATTTATTTAAAATTGGGTCGGCCCAATAAGCCTTTAAAGTTATTGGGCCGGTTAAATTAAAAGGCTTGGGTTTTGTCTTTTAAATTGGGCCAATCCTCTTTTGAGCCCATAAGGTTGGCTTAACTTTAATTAAATTGTTTGTTTTGGGTTTTACAAATGGGCCAGCCCACAACTCCTTAAGTTGGGCTTGTTTTAAATAAAAAAAAAAAACTTGATTAAAATAGAAATAAGAAGAAGGGTTTTAAAAAGTAGAACACAGACGGGAAAAACAATTTTTTTTAAGAACAACACACACGTTTTTAAAAACTTTAGCAACCGAGCCCAGACGTCCTCCTTCAGCCGCCGCCGCCATACCGAAACGTTCGGTTCTTGTGTTTTCTCCGTCGTTTTCAATCTCACGACGAAACTAGTGCGTCGTTGCGAGTACGTCGGGTAATACGGTGTGTGACACCAATTCGTCGGAGCCGCATCGCACCCGCCTGCAACCGTGTCGTTCCGAACGCCGTTCCTCAGCCGCTTCGCCGCTCCCAGACGCACCTGCTGTCGCCGGAAGCCGACTGCCCAGCTGCTTCGCCTCTCCCAGACGCACCTGCTGTCGCCGAAACCCTGCCGCTTCGCCGCCGGAGCTCCAGCCGCGTCGCTCCTCCTCCGCCGTGAGGTACAAGGCTATTAGTGTATATATATATGGTATATATATGTATGCAGCATATATGTATGTTATATTATTATACATGTGTGTTTGTTATCTGTTAAATATATATGATATGTATGTGTGTGCATAATTGTATGCATGTGTACTGTATTATATATATATATATATATGCATATGTTGTTTGTGTGTTGCATGCATGTATGATGCATGCTGTATATATATATATATTAAATATATGTGTGTTATGTTATATAATTATATATAATATATAAATTTAAAATATATGATTAATATATTAATATATATATAATTCTTTAAGAATGAGGGATTTTAATTTTATATCTCATCCGAAATTTAGTTATGATCAATTGTTGATTCTTTACAATTTAGGATCATCATCGAACTTAGTTTCATCCATTCATCATATGAACGATAAACTAAAACGATTCAGTTGGTGTTCTATTAATTTCAAATTAATTTAACAATTTAAATTAATAAATTAATCCAGCACCTATTTATCGAATTCAAATTGATTTGAAAAATCGATTATCTTATTGGGCTCTAGTTGATTTTAATTTCATTAAATTATGGATCAACTGATTTTTCTTATAGAGACTCGAGAATATTTAAGTTTT
This sequence comes from Phtheirospermum japonicum, assembly GCA_014905375.1. Classification (NCBI taxonomy): domain Eukaryota; kingdom Viridiplantae; phylum Streptophyta; class Magnoliopsida; order Lamiales; family Orobanchaceae; genus Phtheirospermum; species Phtheirospermum japonicum. The sequence continues at coordinate 204,640 of BMAC01000983.1, read as the reverse complement.
AGGATAAGACTGTCAAACAGTCTGACACGTAAGACTGTCGGACACTCTGACACGTGATTTCCCGTGAAATTCTAAGGCCGACCAAATATTCAGCTATAAGAAATTCCCAACACAAGATAATATCCAAATCAACAACTCAACAAATTCAACATGCTCTCGAAAGCAAAAACACATAAGCAATTAATTGATTTAAAAACCAGTAGCTCTGATACCACTGTTGGGATTTGATGGTGCCGTCGCGCAGCGGAAAACAAAAATTTTTAAATAATTTGAATCGAATTCA
>BMAC01000983.1:176114-194879 GCA_014905375.1 Phtheirospermum japonicum | reverse complement strand
GGTGGAGGTTTTGCAGTTCGGGGCGACAGGCGATTTGGATTGTCGGGTTGATTCAGATGGCTGCGATGGTGAAACTCAGCGGCGATGTTGGCCGATTATTTTTTCATTCAAAAAAAGCAGTGTTTAGCGTAGTTCAAAAGCACCGTAACAATATAAGAAAAAGCACTCCAAATATTTCACATTGCAATTATGTCCAGATTCATTGTGGTTTTTATACAGTACTGTAGTGCTAAAATCAGTCATGTTCGATGCTTTTACTATCCAACTTTTTTAATTTAATTATATATATATATTTACGTTTTAAAACATGCAATATGTATCTTAAATTTTGGATCTTGAGAATGTGATTAATTTGATATATATTTCATTCAAAACGAATAAAAATTGAAAACGTTATGGTTTGTTGAAGATTTGAGTTTTATTTCAAATTTTTGAATTTGCAGTTTATAGACGAAATTTGCGATGCTTTTTGTATACAATCGTAGTGTTTTTTCTCTTAATCTATTATGTTTTCTAAAGAATAATGTAGTGCTCTTTGTACACGTTGATACATGTCCAAAATACCTTTTTAATTAATTAATGCATTTTTTTACATTATTACCATGCTAACATGTCATGATCTCAACTATCAAGATTATTCAATCTAATGGTCAAGACGAGTCCCTAGATTCACATATAATGACGGGTTCTCATTTGAACCCAACTCTCTCTCTCTCTCTCTCTCTCTCTCTATATATATATATATATATATATATATATATATATATATATATATAATACATATTTAAATACTACTACTAATAATAATAATAAGATATAATTATAATTATAATATTAAAATTTATGAATGTAATTTATAAATTTCAATAATATATTTAATAAATATAAACATATAATATGACTATTTTTGCAATAGCAATACCAAATTTTTTTAACCTTTTTTTTCATTTCTAATTTATTTGTAGAAACATAATATTATTTGTAATATATATATATATATATATATATAATACATATAATTCAATTATAATACACTTTCAAATAATAATATATAATATAAAATTATATTATATTTGGAAGTGTATTATATTATAATATAATATTACTTGTATAATATTATAATAATTATTATTTTAAGGTGTATTATAATTATATTATATGTATTTTAAATTATATATATATATGTATATATATATATATATAAGTAATATTATATTTCAACAAAAAATAAGAAATGATAAAGAAGTTACAAAAATTATTGTAAAAAAAAAATATTTATTATATATTTATATTTATTAGATATATCAGTTAAATTTATAAATTATATTATTTGTAGTAATAGTGGCAGTAGTAGTAGTAGCATCATCAGTAATAGTAGTATTTAAAAGTGTATTATAATTATGTTATATTTATTAAAAATTATTATTTATATTTTAAAAAATATTAGTAATATATTATTGTTATTATTATTATTATTATTACTATTATTATTATTATTATTATTTACCTAGGGTATCATTCATTAGTTAAATTCCACCGGTATTTGACTTTATTTTTTTTTTGCCCCAAAAACTGGTTTGAGGAGGCAATTTTTAAAAAAACTAATATTTGATAAGGCAATTTGATAAAAAAATATTTTAGAAGGCAAAGTAAGAAAAAAAAAAGAGATAGTTGATGAGGCGAGAAAAAATATGAAAAGAGGTATATAACTAAAAAGACATTTTTGCCCTCACGCGTAAGTCACGTGAACGGTGTCCGATAACTTTTTGGCCTGAATTGTACTTGAAAAGGAAAACTAAAAAAAAATGAAAATTTCAGGAGGTAACTTAAAGAAAAAAAAATATTTTAGAAGGTAAAATCAAAATTTCGAGATACTTGAGGAGTCATTTTTTTTTTTCATTTTTTCTTTATTCTGATATTGAAATTTTAAAATGATAAGAAAACAAAGGAAAAATACAGCACGATGTAGATTAACCGAAAAAGTGAACGCAAAATTAGAAAATATTTCAAGCAATTAGAAATCCACGATATGAAAGTGGCAGGCCTGACCAAATGGCCCATTTTATATTCTTAAATGCTCATATATAATCCTCCAAATAAAGTTGCCTTCTCACAGCTTCAGGAGAATCCACACGAGTCACAGATAACTATAAAATTTGGAAAATAAAAATATTACCAATTTACACAAGACCAAGAACAAAAAATTAATATGGCTGGACTTTTGTTGCTGCGACTCTGCAAATGGAAAGATCAAGATTCAAGTCATTTTTCACAATCCATGAATGAAATAAAAATTAAATGTAACTGGAAAGACAGCCCCACAGCGTGAAAGATACCTTAAAACCTTAATGTCATCATCCCATGCTAGACATGACTGATTAAGTCTTAATTCCCATGATTACTTATTTATTTAATAACACTATAATTTTAACCAGCAATACATTGGAAGATACTCCACATTTCGTGTCTAGAAATGAATAATGAAGAGAGCAATACGAATGAGTTCCTAGGTTATTTTCATAAAGAGTGTCCAGCTCTAATCTTGTTAGGTATATTATTTGATTTTCAATATATAATACAAAACAGCTTCCAAACACAAAACCCTCTTTCAATCATTGAAGTCTCAAATCACGTGAGTTACCTGGGCCATGTCATTGTAATTCCTACCAGCCCATCAATATTATTGAAGTAATGTTTAAATTTTTCTTGACCGCCCACATCTCACACCGTGAAGATCATGTTTTCATATTGAACCTTCTCTACATTGATACCTGCATGCAAGCAACAAGTTTGATCATCTTTTGAGTTGTGCCTCAAAAGAACCCACTCCCAATTATAAGAAATTATGATGTACTACCATGAAGAAATAATTAGAGTTCTAAGTATGTTGTAATAATATATATGGGCGCTATTGGACATTTTTATCTTATGAAATGAGGGATTATAAAAAATAGAGCCAAAGCTCAAGTAGTTCCTTTTTTTAATTTTGAAACTTCTCCGGGTCCTCTTTGTAAACATCTCATGTTTTTGTGATTATACCTCTTTAATATGACAATAAGTTTTAGGATTTTTTTATTGATGCCAACAGCTGGTAGTAAATGTAAATAAAAGCAGAATATATCTTAATTTTTTGCTGAAGATCTCAAATAAAATTAGTATGGACTCGGTGTCCTTTTAACTTCACCTATCTAAATCTAGTTACCTTGAGCTGAACTTTGTCGCCAAGCTTCGAATAGCACAAGAAGTTGTTGCACACCTTGTTTTTTGAAGGGTCTTCTTTTCCGGTCTCGGGGTCGTAATAGACAACACGCCGAACACACAAACTCGTTGTCTTGCCATCGAGAATGTCTCCATATCTACTCGATGCTATCATAAAACAATGTCAAGTTAGGTGTTAAAAACACTAGAAATAACACTGAACAGTTTGAGAGTTGTAAACGGCAGATTAATAACAGATATTAAGACTGGTGTTAATAACACCAATAGTAACATCAAACAGATAACACCGAAATATGCAGCGAAATAAATATTAAAAGATAAATACAATAATTTAAATTTCGTTCACAAGCAAACGTGCTTGGGAGCTTGGGTATACAAACCTAAAAACTATATTACTTTTCTTGTTCAAAATCAAATACAAAAGTAGTAAAGTAATATATGAAAATTAAAGTATCAAACACTATGATACTAAAATACTTGTCGCCTTGAAGGATGATATTCTCCGTTAATTACGCAACTTCAAAGATCTTCTTAATCTCGAATAGTGACTACAAGTCAACGTTGCTTGTATTCTTCTTGCGTTGTTGCTTGCGGCGTCTCCTCGCGTCTTTCTTCTCCAAAACCGCGTGCAAAGATGTCTACAAGTATTGTCCCCTTCTTGTCTTAAATAAACAAGTCATAGAGTCCTAAACTTGGTAAACAAGTAAAACAAATTCTAAACATATTCTAAAAAATTAAATAAAGTCATAAACCCAATTTAGGAAACAAAATCTAGAGTCTCAATTTATCTTGAGCCCAAGAAAAGCAAACAACTAAAAAAGGAAAGTTTGTCAAAAATAAAATTCTCAACAATCTCCACCTTTTGCCTTTTTGGACAAAATACGACGACGCAACTAAGACTCCTCCCAAATTAGAAACTCCCTTAAATAAATACCATTGTTTAAAGTTATAAACAATAAGAAATGTTTTCAAACACAAAACAAAACAAAAATAGGTATAAGGACTTAAAGATTACGAATCATCTTCGACTGATGAGGAGACGTCGACGTCCCTTCATCCTTAGCCTTTCTCTTCCGTAACAGCCTCTTCATCTTCTTCAACTTCCTATTTCTGGACCGAATCCTCTTCCTCCTCTTTTATTTGGCTAGACTAGCCAAAACCTCGGCAGCATCAGTATAGCTATCATCACCACGATCAGCTTCATCAGTATCTACATTAGCGTCATAATTTTTACTTGTTTCTCCCCCCTTTTGTTCGGAAAGCAAGAGGGCCTCCACGAACGAGCCCCGAAGCGCCCGAAGATGGGCAATCTGATTGTCAATCAAAGCTATCTGGGCCCACACAACTGGAGTAGAAAAATGCACCATGTTGGAACTGGTGTTAGTACACCAGAACAGTCACCAGACAAACCATCAGCTCGAGAAGGCGTTTGCCAAAGGAGATCAATCACGGGTGCTCCAGCCAAGTGCTGACCACGCAAAGAGAACCAATCGGTCTCTCCAGTGAGCACATCATCTCTGGTAGGCTCAAAACCTTGATTTTCCAATAAGCTATAAATAAGAGACGAAAAGCAGAAAGATGACGCGGCTTTAGTCGTAGCAAACCTGGTGATGGTCTCAAACACATGTTGGCCAAAGTTTAATTTAATTCCACGACCAAGCCCGTACAAAAGCAGCACTTGAGGATGCGTCACAACTATCGCATTTTTCGTTGGCACCGAGTTGTAGACAGCTACCTTGTGCAGTACTGAATAGAGAGAGAATAGCCGTGTGACTGGTAATTGCTCACGCCATTCATGAACCAAACCATCAGACAAGAAACTAACTACCTTGCTCATGTCATCCACGTTTGAATCACCGTGGTAGTCCTCAGTCCCCACAAGAACATTGATCAAGGCAGGAGTAAATGCATAAATAGAACCATGTAGAAAAACTTTTCCATAATTCACAGACGTGGGATCAACCACAAATGGCAACATGTTTGCATAAAACTCTAGGATAACATCACGCACAAACGGCATAGCAGTAGTAACGGTGAATACATACCTCTGTGCTTAAAGAAAGCAACCATATTCTGCTGCTCGGAAACATCAACTGGAACCCGGCGTTTAGCAATCATCCCTCGAGTTCGATAACCATCAAACAGCTCTTTCGCTTCCATAGTCAGGAACTTTGGTGACATAGGCACCATGTCCTCGATTTCAACGCCATGAACTTCATCTTCATTAAATTCATCAGATAACTAGTCAAATGAGGGCGATGCATGTTCATGGGCAGCAATATCAGCAAATCCGGAGCTAGAAGAAGAGGCAGGGTCTTTTGCAGGGGATGTTGGTTTGAGTGACACATCACCAGAATCAACATGGTTTGATTGAGAGGCTGCAGATGATGTTTATTTGGGTGACACAACATTGGAAATATCAGTACCCTTCTTGGCGGCTTTGGTCTTCTTCTTTTCCCTCCTTATGGCAGACAAATAATCACTAAGGGGAAATGCATCGTCAGAATCAGGTGAGTAGTCGAATAACTCAGGCTCAGGTGCAGGTTGAGCCAAATGAATATGAGTGAAGGGGGGAACAGTAGTCATAGGACTAGAGGAACTTGTAACCTCTCTAGTGAAGATATCAACAATTTCATACGGGGGACTGGAATAAACTGTCTCAGAAGACCATGGTGAGGTTTTAATTGACACTGGTGGATTCTTCTTGTCAGCCAAGCGGACAGTCTCTTTCCGACGAGGGGTCGTGGACTTCACGAAAATGTTTGATAAAAAGGGATGAGTACACAACGACTCAGTACAGATATAGTTCATAATTAATTGCGTAATATATTAAGTATCAGATTAAAACATGGCTAATAAATATTCTGTGCAGTACGGTGGGATATTTCCAAGGATCCGTAGACCCCGGACCTACTTACGGTCCCTGACCAATTATTGTTCTTTGCTGTTGCACGACTCTATGTATACGCAGTCAAATGCCCGAAGGCCATCATTGTATATTTGTCATTTAATCAAAATAAATTATAATATATCGAGCAATTAATGTGAGCTTGAATTTAAAAAGATCTTGAGTTAAGTATCCCCACTTTTAAACTGTTGTTTGTGATCTTGAAATATGCGGATGGTCGTATTTGCAAATCATAAGTCTCAAAATCAATGCTCCTACATGAAAACGTAATTTAACTTATTATATGAAATAGGGCTTATAAAACTTAAAATAGGAATAATTGAAGTAATTGATCGGTCAAACCTTCAAGACTAGTCAAAGGGGATGTTTTTGTAAAGTTCATGAAGTTGGAGGGTGGAAAGAAGATAATTTGAAAGATCTGTGGGCTGAATGGAGTTTTTTTAAGTTTGGAGGCTGAATTTGAGGTTTAGATTAACTGGGGGCTCAATCAAAGATTAAAAGTTATTGGGGCTAATTGGTAATATTCAGAAAGTTATTGGGGTACAAAATCAAAACCCAACTCTCTATTTTCTCAATCACGTCTCCTTTTTACCATCTTCTTCTCCATTTCTATCCAATCGGCCAATTGGCCAAGTACCCTCCGTCGACGGCGACCGTAAATCAGAAGCGTGTAGGTGGTAGAAATTCGTCGAGGGTAGCGGCAATGAGGCGGCCTTGAGCGGTGGAGGTGATGATTCCAGAGGTTGCTACCGGTGACCAAATTTCCTATCCTCCTTCGAATCATTGCTGGCGAAGCTTGGGAAGGCGACAACAATAAGTCATGATAGAGGGGCAGCGCATACGGGGTGTTGACTCAAAGTCCCCATCCTACAACCCCTACTCGGTGGCGACTCGGCAAAGAAGGGCGGAGGCCATGGAGATTGCTTTCGGGCCTTGACTTCGGGCTGTGAGTTTGGGAAAACGGTGGCAGTGGGTTTTAATTCGAGCCCTGATCCTCGGGTTCCTAGGTCCTGTTTCAGTTCGTGGGCCCTAAAAAGGGCTGAGGGTTCATCGCGTCTTGGTGGCGGAGTTGGGAAACTGTAAATTTGATGTGCTGAGAACTTGAACTAGGTTTGTGAGTTTGACGGTGGACAAGACAGTTCTTGTTTCAGAGTTGTGTGATTGCAATTAGTTTAAGATTAGTATTTAGTGTTAGAATTATGGGTATAAATCCCAGAAGTTTAGGAGTCTGTAACCGATTACGAGAATTTGAGAACCATAGAAGTATTTTGCGTAAAGAAGCGGAAATCTGAAGAGTTCTAGAATGCTTGTAGGCTTTCTTTAATGGACCAAATTTAAATCAAAGAAAAATGGCCTTTAAAATAAATGGTTCGTAAATTCGCGTTTACGCGGACATTGTTAAAAAATGCATAAATTTTGATTATTGTCCTTCATAAGCAATAAAATATTTTTAAAAAAATTATAACCCTTAACATTTTATTAAAATAAAACACTGATATTAAACCTCAAGGATTTTTTATTTTATTTTATTCTTTTTGCATATTTTGTAAATTTTCAAAATCTTAGGGGTTCTTTTCATAATTAAATGAAACTTCACGTGCCATCCAATCCGCCACACCAAGATATGCGATGATTTTCAAATGCCCGACCCATTAGCTCGTAACGAAATAAATCACAAAAAAATATCACAACAATTCATTTTTGAAAAATACAACAAAAAAAAAGAAAGAAAGAAAAAGAATTAAAAAAGAAAAGAGGGTTGTTGTTTTGAAAACACGATATTTTTTATTCTTAGTGTAAAAATACTGATTAAAAACTACTACTTTGATCTAAATAATGAAAATTTGATTAATAATCTCTCCATAAAACATTATGATAAACATTTGTTAGATCAAACATTTTCAATTATAAAAAATGATTCAAATCATCAATTGATAAATTAATTTCCTTGATTTGTCTTTTTTTTTTTCCTTAAATACTAAATGATAATTTTTGGAAATTATTAAATGCAATCAAAGAGAAAATAAAAAATTGTAAATTTAAATAATTAATCATGGTAAATATGTTTTCTTAAATATTGAATAATACATATTTTTTAAAATTGTTAATTTGGATCTCCCAAGAATATAAAAATGAAAAATCTAAATAACTATACCATTGTTTCTTAAGATCATGGAGTTTTAATAATAATAAAAAATGCTTCCCAAACACATAAATAATCCAATTTTGATAATAAACGAATTTTATTATAACTCTACATTTTTAAATAATAAATGATAATTTATTATTAGTTGAAATGTAGAAGTTTTTTTTCCTAGGGTCTGTAATTAGACAAAACCCCACATGATGTGAAAAGAAAAGGTAATTACAACATGATAAAGTTGCAATCAGCAACAATGAGATAAAAATCCTGAACATGTATAAATTATGTGGAGCATAAATGATTGTCTATATACAACATGATGCATAATCACATCTACAAAGAAACCTTATTTGAGTTCTCAAGCAGTGGCGGCAGCCGCTTCTTCGTCCATCTGCGACACCGGCAGGAGCGTGTTACGATCACCGTACACATTGTCAACACGTCCTGTGGTCGGCCAAAATTTGGCAGTTTTGAGCCATGCGGCAGGATAAGCTGCATATTCTTGTGAATATGGTTTCGTCCAGACATCGACCATTAATAGGATGGTGGATGAGGAGCTCCCTTGATAACATTGTTGTGAACATCGGCTTGCCCCTTCTCAATCAACAAATTTCATCTCTGATAGAGATTAGAGCATCACAATACCTATCTAGCTCCGCCTTGCTTTCACTTTCAGTTGGTTCGATCACGAGTGTACCAGGAACCGCGACATAGTGGTCCCGTGAAATCCGTAGTCCACGAGACACTTAGCAACATCTTAAGGCTCAATTCCAGCATTATTCTTAAAGCCTCTCAAACCTATAATGAACTCATGGGCGAAAATCCCATTGACACACGGAAAAGAACGAGATACTGCTTCTCCAAACGCTTGACAATGTAGTTTGCATTCAAGATGGCTATCTTTGATGCGTCAGTTAATCCTTTCGACCCCATCATGGCAATWTAAGTGTACGATATTGGCAAAAATCAGCGCGGAGCCCCACAGTGCAACTGAAATAGCGCTAAGCGGTTCGGATTTCTCAGGCGCTGGTATGCCTCCAGTTGGTACCTAAAATAAATAAATAAATAAATAACTGGTGCTAGGTACCTCCACGAAAGAATTGATTATTGCTAACGCGTTTTAGATACCACGGGATGCGAGGGTAGAAATGGCGCGAGGTGTTTCTTAACCCCAATGGGGCCCATACCGGGTCCACCTCCACCGTGGGGGATACAGAACGTCTTATGGAGATTGAGATGGCAAACTTTAACAAAAAAAAATCCATTTCTTCTTTAAGAAAAAACCACTATTTATTTTGAAAAGTTCAAACCATGTAATCCAAAACACACTTCAAAACCGATGATAATATAAAAAAATCTTGAAAAAAACTCTCTCTTCTTTCTCTAGAAAAAGAACTGCACATACCAATAGATAAAATATACTAAACAAATACCATTTCTCTTAATCAATCAGAAAAAGAACTCAAGAAATAAACCAATCAATAAATAGGAACATTTTTCTCAAGTTTCCTAAGAAAACCCACCTCATTGATTTTTCTCAAGTTTCTTAAGAAAACTCACCTCATTTCAAAAACATAAATAACTCTCCACCATCACCGACCAACATAAACTACTATAAGAACTCAACAAACAAGGTATTAAGAAAAAACACATGCAACAAAAAGAAAATTTAATAAAAATCAAAAACAGAACTCAAAATCTTACAATGTGATGGAACAACTCCAAGACCTGATGGACAACTCCAAGACCTAAAAATGAATCACCAATTAATACAATTATTTTCAGAATTGTATTGCAAAAATGCCAAAATARTTTTATTAACAACTAATAAGAATCATATATTAAATTATCCCATACAAAATGAATTTTTTTTTTATTATTTGTCACAACAAATACAAAGTCGTTTTGTAAAAGAAACCCATAAAAAACATTTATACAAATATTTTCGGAATTAACCAATAACTTTGAGCATAATTTAGAATAAAGAAACAAACATGAGTTATTCATCACCAAATAATGAAGCAGAACCAATAAACATGAAATAAAGAAAGAATTAAATAAAAATAAAAAACTCCCGATCATTACCAAACAATGATATAAATCCCATGACTCACGGGCTTAACTAAGAAAATTAAATCCTTCCTATCAATAGAAACCCTAACCCAGATGCAACCATCCCCTGACACAACAATAAGGGTAGTCACTTAGAACCCCACCTGAAATTCCTTCTCCTGACATAATAATAATCAACACTATACCTGAGAAAAAGACTTAGTGACAAAACTAATCAAGCAGATCCAACCACTGGGTTCAAAACAATTAATCTCTACTCCTAGATTTCAGTTACTGTATATAATAAAAGATTATTTTTTTAAATAAAACCCAATCACTTTCATCAACCATTCAAGAACCTAATTCACCAAAAAGAAAAAAAAAATCCCAACTAAATAAACAATAAGACATAATCAACATAAATACTAAATAAACACACTGAGTTATTGTATGGGGATTGATCTTTTGCGCAAAAATATTTTGATATTCAAGAGTTTAAGAAAAAAAGACAGGAAATTAAAATTAAAAAGAATAAAATCCCAAAATGATCCAGCAAATATTAAAGTAATTAGAAACAACCTTATCGAGACGTTCTTTGGAAGCAAGATGATCCTGACATCAATACTCATAGCAGACCCAAATCACGAAAAAGCAAAAAGATTATCCAAAACCCTGCATAAGAACAGATGTGACATCAGTCCGCTAACATATCGAAACATCTAAAACTAAACGAAAAAAGCAAACAGGAGAATAAAAATACCTCACAATCTTATGCACCTTAAATTGAAGACCCCTTTTGAGATTTCCCTATCCGTGTTTTCTCAAAGAATATAAAACTTTTTGTAGAATTCAGTAAATTTCAACTGCCAGCATTGATTCAATGTCGAGAGGCAGTAGATAGGCCAAACCCTAGAACAATAGTTTGCAGAAAAAAAATTAAATTGAAAGAAGTGGAGATGGGATCACTAACCCTATAATTTTTTTGGGATAATTATCAATTTGGTACAACAATTAGGATATAGAAATGGTTTTATTTTGTAGATGATGAACAAATGAAAATAATTCTTTCAGCAAATAATTATATTTTTTCGCAGATGCTGAACAAATGAGGAGGAAGCGGTGCAATAGAGAGAGGGTGTTCTAAGTAAACCCTAAACGTTAAAACAAAGGCATATTATGAAAAAAAAAATACTACTTTATACCCTTGATAAATTTATAAAAAGGGAGGCTTTTTAGAAAAATGATGTGAGAATGCCACATCAGATTTCCAATACACCACCAGATAACACATGATTGTGAGGTTGACACCTAAGTAAGGTATCAACATAATTAATATATAGGGTTGATGAGATAAAATAACTTAACATAAATATTTTGGACCATTTTAAACTAAATCACAAAATTGCCACACGAAAGTGTAACCAAAAAGGGCCTAAAATCTTAGAAAAGATCTTATATAAAACTTGGGATGTTACATAACCCTAGCTTCTTAGAAGAATGAAAGATATGAAAAATAAATTGTTATTTATACATAGGCCAAAAATCTCAAAAAAGTAGCATTTTAACACAAACCACCATAAGATGACAACTCAGCATTCGGATCTATCAAGTGATGACACATGTCATCCGAACGAATGACTAGCTGACACATAGGCTAGGGTGTCAACAACATTAACAAATAGGGTGGATTTAGACCAGATCATTAGTTTGGTAGAAAATATTCTCGACATCTATATTTAGCATATTTCCCTTTTGCATTAAAAAGGTAAAAGAAAAATTGAATTTACTTGTTCACAACTTAAAACAAACTAAACATGTGAATTTTAGCACGCAAGTATGAAAAAATTAATCTATATATATAGTATATAACTAGTTTAACACCCGTATATTATGCAGGATTTGAAAAACAGTAATATTCTTTAAAAATATTAAAAGAATAATATTGAAAATGGTACATACAAATCGTAACATTATTTTTTACGTCCCTTTAGCTATGGGATTCAAACACAGGGTACGCCATATTGCGGAATATACCCAATCTACGACCCAAATCCTGCCGTCGTCTCCGACCCGACCAGGAACAATGGGAATAGGTACCACGAGTAGTCGAACAATAACCACAGGCAACCTGCTCGATTAATTGCCCAAACTACTCTTGCTTGACAGACAGTAACAGTGACAGACAGACAGTAACAGTAACAGGCAGTAACAACCGATAACAGACCGTCAACAACAACAGTCCAGTTCAAATGATACCTTTGATATAAAATCATATAACTGAACTTATGATTAAGCACAAGGGCAATGCACACTTGCATATTTTCCCTAAAAATATAATTTTTCAAGACTTATACAAACATAAAAATATGGTTAAGCAACAAATGTTTCTTGATTTGGAAAATCTCAAACTTTTCAGTTAAAAATATTTTACACGCAGATAAGTACAAACAATGCATTATAATTTGAGAATTTTCAGACTCTCCAGTTTAAGGAAGTTTTACTCACCTTCTTTGAAGTTCTTTCCAGAATCAAGCATATAACTACGAGGGCTTTACGAGGTTCCCGATCTAGTACATGAAATGCCTCGTCACTTTTAGATAAAAGCCCATGTACAGTCCTAAAATATAATATAACTATATTAAATTAATATATATAAGGTCGTAAGACACTTAGAAATGAAACTAATATAATAGTACGCGTAATAGTACAATAAAGACGTTTGGTCTTGATTCTTGAATTTAGAAGTTTAAAGGGTAAAATTGTAATTTTAGATACGTCTTACGTAGGAGAATGTTATAACGAATTTATGGTTCAAACTTGAAATCATTTGGAATTCATTTGACCCATTTTGGCTAATAAATAAAAGAGTTGTACGGTTTGAAAAATTAATAAAGTAATTGGGGTCAAAATATAATTTTACGAACTTTTAAAAGTTTGTGGGGTTAATCTGTAGTTTCAAAGAATCTAATTTGGAGTCAATTCAGAATACCAAACTTAATTTCAGGGGACTAAATTGAAAACTAGAGGGTTCAAATTGAAGTTTTAAAAATCTTCAATTGGGTCCAAAACTATATCTAATTCTCAAAAACCCACCCCTTTACTTTTGGCCCATTTCAATTCAGCCCCAAATTTCTAAAAACCTCCTGCCATGCTCGGTTTTTTTCCTTCGTCGGCCCAGACCCTCTCCGGCAACCACCGCGACATCAACCACCATCCCCAAACACACAAAACACGCGGCCACACACAAAAATACTTACATATACGCACAACCTTTCAAGCTCAAAACCCCAGCTGGATAGGACCCGGAACATGAAATTAATTATAGGCTTTTGAAGCTGAAGTAAATAAGAACAAATTGATGTATTATATGTTAAATTTGGACCTGCCTTTCGCCGGAAATCGGCCGCCAAAGCTCGACGGCGCCAACCTTAACGTGACAGCGCCCAGGAATTTCGCCGGCGTTTTGTCGATGATCCAGAGCACAGATCTCGATAAAGAGATGGTTTTGGAAACCTTATGAAAAGGGCTATCTACGGTGTAAATTTTGTTATGATCCGACGGTTAGATTTTTGTCACGGTGCCGACGAAATCAATGGCCACAAGATGGCTATAAAGGGGAAAAATGAAAGATAAATGTTTCTGTCGTGGCTTCCTGTTTTATTTGATCAAGTTGTCGATGGAGTTGAAAGAGAAAGATAAGGACTGATAGCATTCCTTACCGATTAAGGAATTTAGTATTTGGGCTTGGGATTCTCAAAGTATTGGAATATAATTGGTATGAGTTTGAAATATTTCATGTCGATTTAACACATCAAGGCAAAAAAAAAATACACAATATGCTTTTGATTTCGCTTCAAAATAAAATGAATAGAAATAAAATTTCATAATTTACAAAATACATTCCAATAAAATATTATTCTAATAAAACATTTCATTTAAAATGAAATAAAAATAGTGAGATAAGGAATTATAAAATTTATTTAAATAAATTATAAGAGTAAATAGGCGGGGTTTCACAGTTCTGATTAATTCATGATCAATGACGACCATGACATTCGACTTTTTCTTTAGTTTGCAATACTATACGTCAAAAAACATAAATAATAGTACAATTGCTTAAAGAGCTTATTCACCAAAGATCATACAATGCAATCCTTTTATTAATAAACATCTCAATAAAATTACAAAGTAGATAGTACTATGGACTTTTGCAAGGCGGGCTATCTCTCTCTCTCCAGCTTAAGATTTATCAAGCCTTTTCTACTCATGAAGCTTCTTATCCTGCGTCGTTACTCGATTTCTTAATCCACGGAGCTCCCTGATCCTAACGGAGTGTTCCCCACACACCTCTTCTAATTCACTTGTGTTCGTCATTAGAGATCCATTTGAACTCCAGATTTTTTCATCTTTTATTTTCAGCTTAACCTCAGTTGTTTTAAACATCTCGACAAATGTGCCATATGACAATGGTCGGTGCATGTTCACTAATTTAGACATCACAGTTTATTAAAATAAAATAAAAAGTCAGTCTCAAAACCAAAAACAAAACCATAAAACCAACAAGATTAAATTTTGGAAATCATTAAAATCAAATTAGCTTTTCACACTTTCATCAGTTCTAGTACAGAGTATGTAATTGCAAATTTTCACAGACATAATCCATAATATCTCTTGTAATATGTAAACTACAAACTACATCAATAATACAAATCCCATGAAATTGTAAACTACCTACTAAACACTATCAAATTGCAGACTAACTAGCCATCATTATTTCAAAAAAATAAAACTTATAATAGTCACATAATTCAGACTTTTGGTCGTAAGTAATTCCATACTACCCTATAATTTAGCAAAATATACTCACACAATTATTATATAGTCCATATGTAATTGATACTGTCAGACTGAGGGTATTATGTAACTTATACTTTCAGACTTATGATAATACATAAATATCTATTGTACTACATATAAGGTGTAAGGGTGTACTTGTAAAAATGGCAAAGCAAAATTTCTTTTTTTAAACCCCACATAAATTCATTAAACTAAGCAGCAATCTACCTACTGAAACAAGCAATCTACCTACTGAAACAGGCCCTCTTGAACCAAGTTGCACTAAAATAATTTATTCCAAAATTGTTGTTTTAGTCTAATTCTGCCAAAACCAGCTCCAACTCATTACACCAAATGAATTTCATTCTCTCCTTTCGCATTTTATTATTAACAAACTTAAATTATATACTAGGATTACGTTTCATAAATAAACATTACAATTAATACCATGATAAACAAAAACACTACATTACATACCACATATAAAATTGTTAATTATAATAGTTATATGCTAGATACAATTACATACTATGTACAAATCAAAAAGTCTTGCACAAACAAATTCAATAAAGGTACCAAAATACCCAGCATACGAAGCACATACTATACACAAATTAAAAAAAAAACTACACAACAAATTATGGACTACATACTACATCAAAACTGAATTATGTACTATATACAGATAAAAAAGTATACACAATCTAATTCACGTGTAAAGAAATAGCCGGCATACCATGCGCATACCATACACAACTAAAAAGAATACTACACAACCAATTACGCTCCATACTACATCAGAACTGCATTATTAACTACGTACAACAATTAAAAATATATTCGGTGTATTTGGGGGCACCACATAACAAAACAGCCGTCAGTGCAGATATTATGGACTAAATACTACATCGAAACTGAATTATGTACTATATACAGATAAAAAGTACTACACAATCTATATCACACATGTAACAAAATAGCTGGCATACCAAGCGCATACTATACACAGCTAAAGAAATACTACACAACCAATTACCGACTTCATACTACATCAGAACTGCATTACATATATACACAACTACAAAAATACTACACAACAAATACGGACTCCATACTACATCAGAATTGCATTACATGCTACGTACAAATGGAAAAGTATTACACAATCTAATTCACAAAACAAATTTAGCTGGCATACCAAATACATACTATACACAGATAAAAAATACAACACAGCCAACATCGGACTACATACTACATCACAACTGAATTATATACTACCGATTACATACTAGTTATGTACTAGCAACAATGGATTCCATACAACATCAGGCCTCAATTACATACTAGTTAACTCGATTACCAGTATAAAAAAATTAAAAATAATTAAGAAAAAAAAAACAGAAAACTTACGGATGCTCTTCGCAGTTCGTCATCTTCAGCAGCGGCTACGGGAGAAGTGTTGTGGTGGTTTCCGGCCTAAACAAGTACAAATTCGCAAACCCTACTCCAGTAATTTATATATGAAATTGCTGAATATATTGGTTCAAAATTAACGCAAAGCCCCTTCAATCACGCGATTCTCTGATGCATTCCACTCGCCGAATTCGGTCAAAATCACCCCCGCCCATAAGATAAATGAAACCCTAGATAGAAAAGTGAAGTTATCTAGCGGGCTGATTCGATTGTCTTCAAACAAATCTTCAATCACCACTCAAAATAAAGAAGTAGCGATTTCTTCCAATCTTCTATGATTTTTCCAACGAGTATGGAATACAAAATTGAGGGTTCGAATCTATTAGCTAATTTTGTGGTATGAATTGTGGAAGGCAGAATTGGATTTTCGCCAATTCGTTTGCTAATCTAATTGTCCGAATTCGTGTACACGTGAGTTAGTTACTTATAATTGGATTACTTGGAATAGTTTTATTAACTATTGGCCTAGTTGGGAATTGTCCATAATATATTTGGTCTGATTGCAATTTTTTTTTTAATGTATTGTTATTTTCCACCTTTGGGGAGAATATAAATTAAGTATAATTTATTGTATAGAATTTATGAGGCAATTTCTAATTCTGAATATTATTCTAATATATTTTCCAGTTTCAACATTTCTTTTTATTTTTTTATGTTTATATTCTATTTATTTTATGATTTTATATTCTGTTTATTTTTTTAAATATTTTTATTAAATAAAGACTTATTCTGCTGTTTTTTTAAGTTTCTATAATTTCTATTTTCTTATGTTTAGGTTCTTTGGATTTTTTGTATTAAAATCTATCTTCAAAGTTATTTTATATTTATATTTTTTGATTAATTGAAACATAAAGTATTTATACTTTTTTTGGTTTATAGATACTGTTACTCTATCGAATTCGTTTGAGATGACGAAGTTTATTACTTCCGATTTTGTGACGGAATTTGCCAATTTTAAAAGAAGGTATGTATTTTGAAATATGATTAGTTCAATTAGCGTCTAATAAATACCTTATTTATTATTAATGCAACATATTTTAAAATGCGAATTTCAATAAATTTAGAATTACTAAGGGGTCCAATAATCCGACCAAGAATATTAGCCGTGGTAGTTTAACGCTTTCGCGAAGTGAAGTTGATGAGATTACCTCCGACAATGCCGTCTTCCACCTCGTTGATTATTTGTATATCGATGAGGTACATTTATTTTAGAGTTGGGTTGTTCTTCGACTTTGTTTTTTTTTTATGTTTAGTTTTTTATTAGTGTACTTTTTCAAATACAGCCATGTACGTTTTGGATATGTGCGATTATAAGTTCTTTTATCAATGATTGATGGTACAATGCATGCACAAAGTGCCATAGAAAGCTTGAGGAGGATGAGAATCAATTCAAGTGCGGGGGTTGCATGAGAAGTTATTCTCCGAGCGTGTTTAGGTAATAAATTAATTCAATCAAATAAAAGAATTTACATTGTATTGAATCTATTAGAAAATTATTTAAAATTATATTTTTTTAATATGAATGTACAAGGTAAGGATTGAGGTTTTAGACTCTACGGCTAATGCATCTATACTATGTTGGGGTTGGGAGGCTGAGAAATTTATTGGAAGGTCATGCCACGACCTTCAGGTCAAATTTTTGGAGGTAGGACAAAAATTTTAATAGATTTTGAAGTGAAATTTTTAGTTTCAGCAACTTATAAAAAAAAGTCTATTGAGCAGTAGTATACAAATTTAATGTGGAATTCTTTGGCAATGTAGAGTCGATCTGATGAAGAGCTACCTGAAGATTTGATGAAACTAATCGATCAAACGGTTCAATTCAAGGTGAAGGTTAATATGGGTGAAATTCATAATGAATCAAGCGCTTTTTCAATTGTGCGATTGATGATTCAAGCTTTTGTGTTGCCTACTTATGAAAATTTGTGAAAAGATTAGTAGCTTGCCCGCAAGAGAACGGGGTCGCGCGTAGTTTGGCAACTTGACTCGAGTCGTCTCTCGAGGAACATACAATCGGACTAATAAATTTATTATTGCTGATTTTTATTTTTATTCTTATTTATTTTTATTTTGGTTGTTATGTATTGAGGGACGAATCCATTCACGTGGCTCTGGGAACGTGAAGTTGCAC
>BMAC01000983.1:123594-169565 GCA_014905375.1 Phtheirospermum japonicum | reverse complement strand
GACTTATTTTTGAATTTTTTTTGATAAACCGTCTATAAAAGCCTGCATGACCAAGAAAACTCCTAATCCCTTTAACATCTCGAGGCGGAGGGAGAGTTTCAATTACATAAATTTTTGCCTTATCAACCTCCAGCCCCTTTCTAGAAACAACATGGTCTAGAACAGTGCCACTTTTTACCATAAAATGGGATTTCTCCCAACTCAAAGTCAGATTTTTCTCAATACATCGTTCTAGAGCTCTTGACAAATTAGACCAACAATGATGAAAAGATGACCCAAAAATTGAAAAATCATCCATAAATACTTCAAGAAAGTCATCAATAAAATCACTGAAAATTGAGAGCATGCACCTTTGAAAAGTCGCTGGTGCGTTGCACAGGCCAAAGGGCATCCTTCGAAAAGCGAATGTGCCAAAGGTGCATGTGAACGTTGTCTTGCTCTGATCTTCCGGAGCGATGGCCACTTGATACTAGCCCGAAAGGCCATCCAGAAAGCAGTAAAATTTGTGTCCCGCAAGATTGTCGAGGAGTTGGTCGATGAACGGTAGAGGAAAATGATCCTTACGAGTGGCCGCATTCAACTTCCTATAATCGATGCACATACGCCATCCAATAGTTAGTCGGGTTGGCACTATCTCACCCTTTGCATTTTCGGCGATGGTGATACCTCCTTTCTTTGGAACCACATGGATTGGGCTCACCCATTTGCTGTTGGAGATGGCGAAAATGATTCCTTCGTCTTTAAGCTTAAAAATTTCTTTCTTAACCACCTCATAAAGCGTTGGCGTCAGTCTCCGTCGACTTTCCCTCACAGGCCTGGCATCGGGTTCCATTTCGACTCTATGCATGCAAGTCACAGGGCTTATTCCTTTGATGTCGCTGATGCTCCATCCTATTGCCTCCTTGTGGTTGCTTAACACCGCAACTARTTCYTTCTCCTCGTGCTYCGAYAAGGCTGAGTATATGATGACTGGTTTTGTTTCGTTGGGCTCGAGGAAAACATACTTCAAGTGGTTCGGTAGCGGCTTTAACTCTATCTTTGGACCAAGTTCGGGTGCAGTGGCTATTTCACACAATTCTTCATCAAAATCGTCATTCTCTTCATGGTCTTTGTCGATCTCATTCAAATCTATCTCTAACATCTCGGCCACCCTGTTCAAAAATCCTCTGTCGTCCTCGACGCTTAATTCATCTAGCACGGTGATCCCCTTAAGCTCGTGAACACAAGAGGCAATCGGGTCCACAAACGAGAAATCTTCATTCATGTATGGCGAAGGAGAGTTGTGGATATCTTTCAGCGATCTGTTTCTCAATGTCTCGGTGACTTGGTTCTGTTGCCAAATTAGCAGTTGATCATTTGGCAGTATAGGAACAGGCGTCGGCCCCGCTGGTAGTGATTTGCTCGGTGGAGGTTGTGTTGATTTATTTTGTGCTGGGGTGTAATGTGAATTCTCAGGGCCCCATTTCAAGTAAGGAGAGTTACGATTTGCATTAAATTTGGGATTTGTCTGAGGCCTGTGCTCATAGGTTGGGAGATCTATGTTGCGTAATTGGTCTTTATGGCGTGTGCTTCAGCGTCGGTATCCTCGTGATACCCCATTGTACATGAATCCCCTGAATGCCCTTTCTCCCCACAACGGTTACATGCCTCGAAGGTCTCGTTACTTGGCACCTCAGTTGCCTCGTTAACCCTTATCTTCCGTGGTCGAGAGCTCATTTGCCTCGACTTTTCGCCCATTCTTTCAAATAGTTGCTTGGCAGCCATCGCTGTCAAATCCCCAAAATCTCCTCCAGCAGCCACCTCTACGTTATTCTTATAAGAATCTAGAAGTCCCTCATAGAAGAGTTGATTCACCATTCTCGGAGAGTTGTGATGATGGGGGCAAGCTTGCAATAAAGATTTGAAATGTTCCCACGCCTCGTGAAACAACTCCCCGTCTTGCTGGACAAAGTTGGCTATTTGTCTCCTTATGTGGCCCGTCGTCTGAGCTGAGTAGTATTGATTAATGAATTTGTCGCTCACCATGGGCCAGTCGACCAGAGACCTCGGTTCCAGTGAGAGTAGCCAAGACTTGGCTTTATCCTTCATGCAACTCAGAAAACACACCATTTGAAGGTCTTCGTGATGAAGTCCCGGGGACGGAATCCTACTAACTTTGGCATAGAACTCCTTAAGGAATGTCAGTGGGTCTTCGTTGGCGAGACCGTGAAATGTTGGGAGGTTATTGATGATATGAGGTTTCAACTCGAAGTCTCTCGCAGTTCTACCCAACACAATTGCCGAACTATAAGGACCCACTTGAGGGGTCGTGAACTCTCTTTGTCTCAATTCGCGTTCCTCCCGTTGGTATCTTTCTTGGTTATCTCGCCTCGCGTATTCGTCTCTCTCATGGTACCCGTCATACGCGAGCCACTCATTGACCCGTTCGTTGCCATGGTACGATCTCTCGAAATAGTTTTCCGGAACATGGCGGTAGCGATTATCTCCTCTTCTTTGGCCGTCATTCTGGTCTATTAAGTTTTGTTCAATATTCTCCAAGTACGCTTGAGGTTGTACTGGTCCGTCGGGACGAGTTGGCTCACTCCCTTACCAATTTCTTTGTTGCACGGGTGGATGCCTTTGTGGCTGATCGTCCTCGTTGTTGTGGGCTTGGTTGTCTAGTCGCAACATCGTTCCCGGAACAAGATCACAAATAAAATCAGTCGTGGCCGACGATTCACTTGTGGATGAATGAGGTGGTCTCACTTGATTAGGACGATGAACGTTGTCGATGAATGGTGCGAGGTCGAGCCTAAGCAATCTACGACCTTGCATGAACTCAACAACAAATCAAACGTATCGACTAGAGAAAATAATTATACAAATAAATGACTAAAATAAAAATAAAAATGAACAAACATATTTTTGAAAACCTTTGTATATTCCCCGGCAACGGCGCCAAAATTTTAATTCAAGCTTTTGTGTTGCCTACTTATGAAAACTTGTCAAAAGATCAGTAGCTTGCCCGCAAGAGAATGGGGTCGCGCGTAGTTTGGCAACTTGACTCGAGTCGTCTCTCGAGGAACATACAATCGGAGTTCTCAAATAGTTCGTTCAATTCAATATCACATACATGGGGGGGGTTGATTGTTTTGATTATCTAGAAATTTAAAACACATGAACTATAATTAAAACTATGTATTCTACTTCAGCAACTCAAACATATAAACTAGAGAAATTATTCTAAGAACTCAAGCAAGATTAACTAGCATAAAATCAAGCAATTATCAAGAACGCAATACTAACRAAAYGAAATAACTAACAAGAATAAAAACCAAGCATTAATTAAACTAAAGATTACGAATTTAATAACAAGAGTATCTAGGGTTCTAAGCGTAAACAAATTCAAAAGCAATTATTGAAGAACAACTACTTAATTGCATAAATTAAACTACGAAAACGAATGCAAGGTTTAGAGTACTTATTAAACTAAAAAGCGTAGTAAATTCCCCAGCTAATCCGGAGAGTTGGTTGATCTCGGTCGAAGAACGGATCACGAACGGACAGTTGGAGCTTGGCGATCCTCGAATCTTCGATCTTGATCAATTGTTGTTATCGGGATGTGGATGGTGTTGTTCTCGAGCCAAAATATCAAATATTCAGAGTATGGGTGCGAGGTCTCTCCTTTTGGACGGACTTAGAAGGGTTTTATATAGATTTCCCTTGACTTGGAGCATAAGAAACCCTAAAATCCCGATTCTGGGCCGTCGCGTCGATGGCTGCGTCGACTGACGCGTGCTGGTGCTCGGCGTCGGTGCGGCCAGGGCGTGCGCGTCGGCTGGGCGGGTGCGTCGACTGGATGGGTCGACATCGACGCTTCAGCAAGTTGCGTCGACGGTGCGTCGACATCGACGCTTCAGCAAGTTGTGACAGTGCGTCGACATGGTGCGTCGACATCGACGCTTCAGCAAGTTGCGTCGACGTTGCATCGACTGACGCGGATCATGGCTCGCGTCGACGGAGCGTCGACGGTCGCGTCAGTCGATGCGGCTGCGCGTCTGCCTCCGTCTCTCTCTATCTTTTGCTACTCGTTTCGCCGGAAAGCTCGTTCTCCTATTCTTGAACATCGAACTTCATCTATTACGCGCTGAACTCTTCCGGTTACTTAGCTGTAAGGTGGAAAACAACGAAATATCACCTATTTGCATCAATTACGATTAAAATATGGTAAAATAAGCCAGAACTATAAAAATACGGAATTATGCTTAAATCGTCCAACTTATACCAAAAACAAATGGAAAAACAAACTAAAATACTACTGAAAATAAGGACAAATACGTGCTAATCAATTGATTGCCGACCAGTCTTTAGTAGCTAAATACAACAAGTGGACTCTCGAGGAGGACATGAGTTAGCCTAATTTTGAAATCTTTAGATTTGATAGATAGTAAAAATATATCTATTTTTTGAATTTTTTTGAGATGTTAGAAATATTTTGAAAATGTTTCGTGATTCAACTAATACTTTATTTTTTTTTTTTGAAGGAATTGAACTTTATGACACTGATTCAAAGGGAGGAGACCGACAATGGAATGGTAACTTAGTGGAACATTTATAGTTTTGAAAAATATTCACAAATTTATTTTAGTGAAATTACATGCATTGATTTTAAATCGAAACTATTGTATGCCCGTTCCAAGGATGAGGTTACTACTCATATTAAAAGAGTCGAAGTTATATAGCTGGATTGTGAGAGTTCAACTATAAAGAAATTGATGTTCGATGGTGCGGGAATAACTTCCACTTCGTCAAAGACATCTAGGGTTCTGTCTAATAATGGAAAACCGGTGCGAAATAATGTCCTAAACTTCGAAGAAGGTTGTGTTGCTGGGATTGATGAGGAAGATGAAGTAAGAATTGGTGGAATTGTGCAGGATGACGATTGAAAATAAAATTTCTAATTTATTTATTTATTATTATTATTACCTTTTCTATTTTTATTATAATTTAGTTACTACTGCTTTTAGTATTGCTATTGGGATTTCATATTTGAAGTTTATTATTCTGTTTTGATTAAGTAGAGGTTGAAAGCATTTTATGCTCAAACAGTATTCATATGGTATAGAATCTGATATTTCTCAGATTTATATTGTTTAATAAAATCGCATATTATTAACTTTTATGTTTAGATAATTATTACAACAAGTAATCTTTTATGCGCATGTGTATTGCTTCATTTGTATACATATTTTGCTATTACATATTAATCTTTTATAAAGTTCATCATTAATAAAAATCTTTAATAAACACTATTGATGTAGTTTAAAAGATTATTGCCTAAACTTTAAGTACACTGTATTCATTTAATATTTTCAAAATTTTGATTACTATTGTGTGATCTAAAGCAAGAATTATTAATCATCCAGCACATACATCAAATAAAAGAAGTAAATAAATTACAATCACTAAAATTATAAACAAACACATTCGCATAGTATAAACTAATAAAATATAGAATATAAAACATGCACTAATCATCACTCATATTAACGAATGATTAATGTAAAATAAATTGACAGACTAAATTGAGTTCACTTTTTAAGTTGTGAACGTATGAAGTATATTTTATGAACGTCGGCCTTTATACGAATTTTCTTTATTTAAATGATAAATTAAAATAGTTATTTGAACTTTTTCCCAATATATACATGTTTTTGAAAAATAAAAAATAGTTAGATATGTACAACTTATTTAGAATTCAATAGTGTTAAAAAAATATGCTAAATTTCTTTTCGTAAAGAACATAAATTATTGATATTTCTTAATATAAAAGTTGTATAATCTCAAGAAAATTATTCAACATTATGTTACATATATTATAGTAAATATAATAAAAGAGATTCTCAAAATATATTTTCATTTGGAATTTTATAGATAAATAAATCATATAGATATATTAATGAGAACTTTATGAAATAATATATTTAAAATTAGAAAATAATTTTTTTATATTTTGAAAGTACATCATCTTGGTATGTTAAATAGTAATTTTTATTTTTAAGAATCCTGATAACTGAAGATTCTATTTAGCAGATAAGTAATATGCTTAAATTTTAACTATTAGATATAATGCGTACATTTCAGATTTGCAAAAGATTTATTTTAAATATATCCTTTTGTGCCTGTAAGATTATCTATATTAAACCTTAACAACCTAAATTTAATAGATCCGGTAGCAGTTCAGTTTAATAGGGTTTACTATTCTTAAAAAAACAAACACGCATACACACACAACTGGACATCCGAATACAAACATAGGATCGGTAATCAATATTAGAGCAGCGCATTGTGAGTGATCAATATGAGGAGGAAGACAAATATCACATGAAAAAGAGCACAAACAAACATCACAATGGAAGGTAATTCTTTTTTGTTTAACTATGCTTTAAACTGAATATCAGTAAGATACTGTCATACCTGTATTTCCTGTAAATCATTTACATCTGCAGTTTAGAACTACACAAATTAATATTGTATTTATATGTTATTAAGTTTTTTGAAAAACTTAACAGGAGTCAGATGTATAGAATGTTTTTTACTTGTTTAAGTGCAGTCCTATGAGTTGTTTGCCCGATATGTGGAAGGTAGTTTTTTTTTTAAAAAAAATATGCTTTAAACTGAATATCAATAAGAATCTGTCATACCTGTTTTTCCTGTAAATCATTTACATCTGCAGTTTAGAACTACACAAGTTAATATTGTATTTATAAGTTATTAAGTTTTTTGAAAAACTAACAGGAGTCAGATGTATAGAATGTTTTTATTTGTTTAAGTGCAGTCCTATGAGTTGTTTGCCCGACATGTGTGTCTTTGCCACCTGTGATACAGCAAAGACACAGTTAGTAAGATTATCTATAGTTTATTAAGTATAAATTCTATTTGTGTATAATTATATTAGTTTGAAGTCTATTACTTATATTTTATTATTTGTGTGATCCCCTTGTGCATTGATGCTTCTTCAGTTGACCTTTTCCAAACTTGAGATACAAACAAACCTCCTTTTAGTTATGTGAAAAGAACATATAGTTAATACTGTTTTTTATTCAACTAAACAATGTTTTTTTTTTTTAATTTTAAATGGCAGTGTAAGTTCAATGTAAGGATGACATTTTGGTACTTATCTTTTTTCATGCTGTGTTTGTTCTCCATAGTATATGTTCCTTAACCTGCAATATTAATGCTATAAGTTTTAGATTCAACATATACAAATAAATATTGCATTATAAATATAAAAAGTAGATTATATAAAATCTCTCCAGTTGTTAGTTTTTTAAAAGATATATCTTCATTCGTGGAATTGTTACACCTACTTAGACCCTGAGCTCTATTCAGAGGCATTATCATACTATGATAGGTCATGTCAGGTTTGCAGCCGATAAACTTAGACATATCAAAAAAAGTTCCAATTATAAAAGTATGAAATGAGTTATGTTCAAAGTTAATCTGTATACTTATCTTTTGATATGCTGTTAATAATCCATTGCATTATCTTGCTTCCTTCCTTCCTTCCTTTTCTCAGCAACAATTTACATGTTAAAGGAAAATAAATTAACATAAAATAACTTAAGTAAATAAAAAGCAAATCAATTACAAAGTGTAACATACTCAAAGAAAAATGTTAATGTGTTAACATACTAAAAGCAGAATGAAAATATTTATATTTTAAAACATAAATATTTTTATCAGAAAGATTGTTTTATAAAAACAAACCACATTTCAGTCTGCCTCATAGATTAATCATTCAGTGATAACATAATCAATTCTTTCCATGTAGATCAAACAACATGCAAAATCCGATAAAAGAACACACTCCACATAAATCAAGAAACAATCATCTCTGTTTAAAAATAAAAATCTTCTCATAAAATTGTACAAACGGTGAATGGTTAAAGAAAAAAACACTAAACAATAGCAATCATACAACATTAAACATGCAAGTAAGTTACATATAATTATTGCCTATCAGTATATAAATCCATATATATATGTACAATTTCAAGATAAAGCAAACCCTTCAGATAATTGTTCATGCAGCAACCTGAAGATTTTTTTATTCTTTTTTTAAATTTAGAAATTGATAATTTAATAGCAATTTTTTAATTAAAAATTAAATAATGTTTAAAAAGTATTTTACATGCATCATTTGATTTATTTATTTTGTATCCACTTCTGAAAACATGTTATTTTTTAGAAAACGTGTTTATCATTATAACCAGATTATATATCAAGCAGAACTTTCATATATAAGTATGGATGTAAATTAAATCAGAAGATAATTGAGGCTTTTACCTGTTTAAGATGGAAATCCATCTGGATCATTCTTTATCTTTGTTTAGCCTGTGCTTTAAGATTAACATGTTCGACTGGGTCCATCGTCAGCAACCCTTTTTGGTAAATAAATCCTTGAACGAAATGAGATTCAAAATAAACAGGGAGATAAATATTAGATTACAAAAAATATATATTTTTTGAATGGATCTAACACAATAGACTGAATTTGAACCAGACCGATATATATTTTTAATAGATCTAACACAATAGACTAATTTTGAACCAGATTGACACATTTTTCGAATAGATCTAACACGATAGACTTATTTTAAATCAGATCTATACATTTTTTTGAATAGGTCTAACACGATAGACTCATTTTTTGATTTCATGAATTTCATGCAATAATAATACTAATAATTGATTTGATTTGCGGATCTCTAAGGAAAGAATCGAGATCTGCAAAATCTTATAATAGGTATCATTTTAAAAACATACTGAAATCAAAAAATAAAAAAAAATGATTCGGAGGTTTACCTGATAAATTGTTCTCAAAATTTGAGAATAAAAGTCACTGCATGTGATCCAAAACCCGTTAGGACTTTAGATCTGCCATAGATCTGGTCTAATTTGAGTGATACTTTAGAATCAAATTGGAGATTTATGTTGTTTACTTGGTGTGTGTGAATGCTTATGGGGTACGAGGGAGATGGCGGATGTAAACAGAGATAGGGTTTGAAACTCATAGTGTTTTCGTGTTGTCGGTGAACGGTGAATTTTAGTCAGACGGAGATGGCGAAGGAGTGGCAGAGATAGACTGCAGACTGGAGAGATGGTGTCGTGTTGTGTGTGAGCGGTGAAGTTTAACGGTGGAAGTAGTTGGCTTCGGAGTGGTGGGTTTTGGTTCTAGTTTCGACAGACTGGCGGAGAAAGCTAAGGTTTGTGGGGGCGGAGTAAGCTAGGGTTTGGGGGTGGCGAATGAGGCGAAATTTTAGGGTTAGGGTATTTATAGTAGGTTTAGTTTGGTGAGGGTAGATTAAGACCGTTGGATGTGTTGTGAGATTTATGGACTGTCCGATTTCGGATGGGTATAAATGTGTAGGATTCTGGAACGGGTTAGGGCCTTTTGTTTTTGGCTTTTACAATTGGGCCGAATTAACTGCAATTTTCTTTATGGATTGGGCTTTTAAAAATTATTTTATTTGTATTTATTATTTAAAATATTTAAATTTAAACTATTATCTATACTAAATTAATTTAAATTATTTATATATATAGTATAAAGTTTGATTAATATGTCTATGTATTTTATTTTGTTTTGTTTTGTTTCATCAGATTTAGTTATTTATTTTAATTATTAACACAACAACATAATATTATTTTTTATTACATTCAATTATAAAGTTTATTTTATTTTTTTAAAACTCATTAAAAATAAATTTATTTTTATTTTTATCAAATGAAGATCTATTATCTATAGAAATATAAATTTATTTTCTTTTTGTATGTGTATGTGTATGTGTATGTATATATATAATTTATTAATTTTAAAATGAAATAGGATATTAGAATAATAATTTTGGATATTTCTTATAATTTTTTATATAATTTAGAATAGAGATAAGATATTAGAATAATAAATTTATTCATTTTTTATGTATATAAAAAGAACATGTATGTATATGTGTATGTATATATATACTTTATTAATTTTGAACTGAAAAAAGATATTAGAATAATATCTTATTATAATTTTATGTTATATACATTATAATAACTTATTATAATGTTATGTTAATTTAAGTTAAATCAATTATCTGTTAATGTATAATTGATATTCTTAATTTCAAAGTCAATGCGTGTAGATTAGTTTGATTTTGTTTAGAGATTTGATTATCTATAATGTAGGGTATTTTATCAGATTCGTCTATTATTTGTTTGTATTTAACTTAAATTTTATTTATGGTATTGCATACATCTGATTTTTTTTCCTTTGAAATTTGAATCTATCGATATAAATTAATTTAATTTAATTTTCTTATTTTATTATATTAAATCTATTTCGAATTATTTGTAATTGTACAATTAGATTGAGATATTGTAATAATATATCCATCATTTTCACCCGTATGATAAGATTAGATTGCGATATTTATATATAGATTATTAATAAGATTTTTTTATTTTTATCAAATATGTTATTATTTAATGAATTATCAATTGATTTAGTTGTAGTTGTGTGATTTAAGTAGGTGAGTAACTATTTAATAAATTAAATATATATTTGTATATAATATTTATATATAATTAAAATTTTGAATTGAGGTAAGATATTAGAATAATATCTTATTCTAATATTATGTTAATTTAGATGTGTTATCTGATAATGTTATTAAATGTGTTGTGTTTAATTAAAACCTGCATATGGTTATGTATAGACTTGAGAATTTTATTTCAATTTTCATTCACGTAGAGTAACTTTTTTTGCTTGAATCATTCTTTTTATGAATGAATTATGTGTACTTTAGATTATGAGATTATTTAATTTTTAAACAATTAGGTTAATATTAAATAAACGTAACAATTTGAAATTATTTGATTATTGTATTTGTTTTCTATATATAAATAATAACATAGAGAGTTAAATTATTATATTGTTTGGAATTTTTTTTAGAACAAAAATCAATTTCAATAATATATGTGTTTATGTAAAATTTTAAACTTATAAGTTCAAGGTCCATTCATGTTTATGAATTTAATTTTACTGTTTTATGCATTTATTTATGTATTTATGATTTGTTTGTTAAATTTCTACCATTCAATATTTATGATTTGTTCTCTAACTGTATGGTTTTCACAGGCAGTGAGAATATGTCAGAGAATACATGCCCGTGCGTAACCTCAAGAGTGTTATCAAGCGCGAGAGCAAGTGAAAATACGGCTCAATTAACGGATTTGGGGCTACATTGCCAGCACAATTGTATATAATTCAGCACATTGGATTCCATAATTTATATGTTGTTATTGTTAATGTAAGCTAAAAACCGATGTTTGTCTTATTTTATTTATCTGAACTCATGTCTATCCAAATGAGAATGTAACTATCGAGTCGAGAAGACATAATTAAGAAAAGTATATACAAATGATTTTTCAATAATAATTAGTACTTTTATATTTAATGTGTTAATTTTTTATTCTTATGATATATATTTTCCTTATGTGTGTTGTCTTTTCTTTTTACTATTATAAGAATTCTTAGTTTTATAATTATTTTTATTAAAATTCTGTATGGAATAGAAAGATTCCAACCCCATAAGTAAAAAACATTTGTCAAGTATTATACGGGACTAGTATAAATGAGGGGAAAATTATTTTTTCGGTCCATTATGTTGTCCACTTTCCAATTTAGAATAAAGATATTGTCCACTATCAAAACACATACACGAAGTGGAAAAATCATCAAAAGAGGTACAAAATTATCCCGATCGAGCTTTTTTGCTGATGTGGTGTGATTCAATAATTTCTTATAATTTTTTTTATTTTTAAACATTAATTGAACAAAAAAAACCTGAAAAATAAATCAATTTTGGTCCATTATATTGGCCACATTCCAAAAAACGTACGTGACATTGACCATCATCAAACCACATCTACTAAGTTGGTTAATTCATCAAAAATGGTCCAAAAATATTTTTTATATTTTTTAAATAAAAAATATATATTTAATATATATTAGATATGTAAATTAACTTATAAATTAATTTATAAATAATTATATTATTATATTTATTAATGTAGATTATATTTATGAGTAATGATATTATAAATACATAATATTATAATAAATATTATATATATATATATATATTATAAATATAATTATTCATAAATAATTATAAATACATATTATTCAAAAAATATATTATTAATTATAAATACATAATATTATAATAAATATTATATATATATATATATATTATAAATATAATTATTCATAAATAATTATAAATACATATTATTCAGAAAATATATTATTAATTATAAATAGATAATATTATAATAAATATTATATATATATATTATAAATATAATCATTCATAAATAATTATAAATACATATTATTCAAGAAATATAATATTAATTTAATATGTAAATTAGTTTATAAATTATATTTATAAATAATTATATTATTTTTATAAATGTAGATTATATTTATGAGTAATGATATTATAAATACATAATATTCAAAAAATATAATATTAATTATAAATACATAATATTATAATAAATATAATATATATATATATATGTATATTATAAATATAATTATTCATAAATAATTATAAATACATATTTAATATATATTATATATGTAAATTAATTTATAAATTATATAAATAATTATATTATGTTTTATAAATGTAGATTATATTTATGAATAATGATATTATAAATTCATAATATTATAATAAATATTATATATATAATTTATATTTTTATATTTATTTCTTATTTTATTAATTTTTTATTAATTAAGATCTTACCAATAAGAATTATATATTTGTAAAAATTATATATCATTATTTGTATATAATATATATTTATAATTAATAATATATTTTTTAATAATATGTAATTATAATTATTTATGAATAATTATATATATAATATTTATTATAATATTATGTATTTATAATATCATTATTCATAAATATAATCTACATTTATAAATATAATTTACATATCTAATATATTAAATATAAATATTTTTTATTTGAAAATTATAAAAAATATTTTTGGACCATTTTTAATGAATTGACCAACTTAGCAGATGTGATTTGATGATGGTTAATGTCACGTACATTTTTTGGAATGTGGCCAATATAATGGAACAAAATTGATTTTTTTTCTCAGGTTTTTTTGTTTAATTAATGTTTAAAAATAAAGAAAAATGATAAGAAATTATTGAATCACGCCACGTCAGCAAAAAAGTTCGATCGGGATAATTTTGTACCTTTTTTTGATGATTTTGCCAACTTCGTATATGTGTTTTGATAGTGGACAATATCTTGGTCTTAAATTGGAAAGTGGACAATATAATGCACTAAAAAAGCAATTTTCCCTATAAATGAGTATTAAACTTATCAAGATAAAATAGCGTATTTTTTATTAACTTCGAAATCTAATTAGGAACCAAAAACATTTTTCAATTATTCGTACAAATGTAAACTAATATAATTTCCAACACACATTTATTTATTTTATTTAAGCCCACAGCAAGGGCAAAGCTAAGTTTTACTTGTAGAATTATTGGAATATTAAATGAGAATTGAAATATATATATAATGCAGGACAATATTTGTCTAGGCGTTCCCAATCCAGGTCTGTGACAGAAGACGATTAACCGCTTTGCTGTCGAGCTGGAAAGATCTAACAAGAAGGTCAGGCAAAACCGGAGGATCCGATCCGAATATAGCCTTCGATATGGTCACAACTCCAGGGTTTTGGCTGCTTAGACTAGCCACGGCAACTGCGTTTTTGTCTCCAAGATTGTACTGAAAATGAATGAGACCCTTTGGGAACAAGAAAATGTCCCCTGGTTGCAGGATCTTTGTGTAGAGCTTGTTTTCGTCGCTCGGGTTCATAGGGTTGGAAGATATGAATCCAGCATAGATTGTGCCTTCTAATACGAGTAAAATCTCGGAAGCATGGGGGTGGACGTGGGGTGGATTTGCGCCACCAGGCGCGAAGTCGATACGGACCATAGAAATGCCCAGAGTGTTGAGACCTGGCATCTCATCCACGAAAACAAGTTGAATTTTGGTTCCAAATGGACTTGTTATGTTTCCGGCCTTGTTCAGGCCCGAAAAGTAGAAGTCCTCTGCGGTCACAGTTTTCGGGTCCTTGCAAATCTTCCCATTCACAAATACTGCATCAAAATTAAAATATTACGCTTTTCTTTTATTTATTGATGGGATAAAATTGCAATTTTGCCGATATGCCATGCCCTTGTACTTACTTACCCAACAAAACTGTTTAGGCATTGAATTAAAGTCTACATATATAAAAACTGGGAATTATGGTATTTACCAGAAGTCTTGGAATCATTGACAGCGACACAGAAATCCTGTAATGGTTCAGGATCATAGGCATCCGCATGTAAGGAGACGACAGAAAGGATGGTGATAATTAATAGCATGA
Organism: Phtheirospermum japonicum; assembly: GCA_014905375.1. Classification (NCBI taxonomy): domain Eukaryota; kingdom Viridiplantae; phylum Streptophyta; class Magnoliopsida; order Lamiales; family Orobanchaceae; genus Phtheirospermum; species Phtheirospermum japonicum. The sequence continues at coordinate 155,054 of BMAC01000983.1, read as the reverse complement.
AACGAGTGGACGACATTATGTTCACGTAATTAAAATATAAGTATATTCAGAGCTTCTCTAATTAAGCTTTAGCTGTTTTTTGCTTTTAAGTTGTGTTATGCAGCTAAAGAAATCAGGGTATTATTTATAGTTGAATTGAAAGCCAGAATTGTTAGTTAATATGGATATCAGAATCAGTTCGTAGCAAATTTCTTCATTCAATCCGTCAGTCAACATTCATTTTAAATGCTGACAGACCAAAACGGGGGCTGCTGGAAAAGACAAACTTGTGGTTCAATTATGAATCTATGATTAAAAAAATTAGTTCATATTGCAAAAAAGTATTTAACTTGGCAGCTAAAAAAAAAATTCAATTTTGTCAATCAAGTGGTGGAACATGTGGTTTATTCGATACAAAGCATACAACTTTTGCCGGGCATAGCTATCGAGTCACGTATTTTTATACATACTTTAATAATTAATAATTTTTTATGTCGTAGTTAATATTTTGATATTTTTGTTGAGATTTAATTGGTTAGAAAAATTTGATAAGTAATCATCATGTATATTATTTAGTCTCTGATTATGTTGTAATTCACTTTCTTTTATATAGAATTTGTATAAATTTATATTATTTAAAAGTTTAAGATTTTATCTCGTTTCCTTTATATTAACCTTACTAATGATTCTTACTTACTTTATTTTGTATATATCTTTTTTTTCTTATTTTGTAGATCTCTTATACAACAATTAGGGGTGTGTACAGTTCGGTTAACCGACCGAATCCGAAATCGAATAAAATATTTCGGTCGGTTTTCGATTGTGGTTATTTCAAAAAATTGGTTATTTTTATATTTTTCAAATAAGTTTTAAAAACAACCCTCAACTACCAAAAGAAAAAAAATGACAAACAAATGATTGTTTTTAACTCAAGAAATATATATCACTCTTTTCCTCAAAAAAAATTTTCATCGTTTCTCTCATTTATTTCACTAATCTCTCTTATCTCTCAACTACTATTAATTTTATATCACACAAAACATAATTTTATTTCATCTTTCCACTATCATTAATTACCACCACACAAAAACTTTTGTGGGTCCCACTTGAAATTTTATTATATATCACTTTTTCATCAAAAAAGTTTTTTTTATAATTTATCTCTCATTTATTTCCTTCATCTCTCTTATCTCTCAACTATCATTAATTTTCTACCACACAAAGCCTTTATTTTATTTCCTCCTCCTCTCATCTTTCCACCATCATTAATTACCACCACACAAAAACTTTTGTGGGTCCCACTTGAAATTTTATTATATATCACTTTTTCCTCAAAAATATTTTCATCATTTCTCTCTCATTTATTTTCTCATCTCTCTTATCTCTCAACTATCATAAATTTTTTACCACACAAAACCTTTATTTTATTTCCTCTCTCTCTCATTTTTCCACCATCATTAATTCCCACCACACAAAAACTTTTGTGGGTTCCATTTGAAATTTTATTTTACAAAAAATTCTATATCCAATCACTTACTTAAAAAACACAAATTATATCCAATCATTATTTTACCAAAAAACTTTATCTCCTAAAATTTTTATTTTTACTATTTTCCATGGTTTTGAAAATCGGACCGGTCATCAAACCGGTGCAGCAACAGATTCAATGGTTTACATGTTCGATCGGGTCGAACCAGTAGTAATTTTTTTAATATTATATAATATTTTAATATTAATATAAAAATGAAAAATCATTTTATATATATATATATATATACACACCATAATCCCAATCAAACAAGTAATGAAATAGTAAAAAGCCCAATTCAATAATATCAACCCACTTCAACAACTAATAGTAAAAAGTCCAATTCAATAATACCAAACCCACTTAAACAACTAATTAATTCCTCAATAAATTGGCAACCCTAGTAAAATGATTCAATAAAGGCATGAAATGAAACGCAGGCAATTGACTCAGCCGCAACTTTTCCAATTCCACACCTCTCCCTCTCTCTCTCTCACTTCTCTATTGTATTCACACATATGGACATGAGCTTTGAAGACTTCGGTGGTCTTTCTTATGCGTGGCGATGATGGCGACGGTAAACGGCAAACGACAAACGGTACAGTGGTCTTTCTTATGTGTGGCGATGATGGCGACGGCAAACGACAAACGATGAGTGACGCCGTAAAAAATAAATCGGGATCTAATAGTCTGGTTTGAATCAAATTCTCGAACAATTGAGATTTGGAAAGAAAAAAAATACAGAACAAACGACAGCGTTTGGCTGACTCGCTCGATCGCTCAAACCGGTACAGGTTTATCGGTTGAACCGGTTTATCCGGTTTTTTACCGGTTTCACGCGCATGCGGTTTTCTGAAGTGAACCAAACCGTCTTTTGACTGGTCCCCGATCGAACCGGCCGGTCCGGTCCGGTTTTCAGAACCATGTTATTTTCTAGTGAAACGAAAATGATATCCAATCGCACCCTAAGTATTAAGCTATCTCATAAAGTGGCTTTCTTCTTATGAATCCACCTTGTCTCTCCGTCTTCGACCAGGCGGTCTTCTTCACGCGAATTTCCATTTGCTAATTTGTGGACCACTAATTTTGAGTAAGGTATTCTATAAGGTTACTAATTAAAACACCTAATCCCCAATATATATCGAATATGTGGTCTTCTTCTAATACTCGTGTTTTTTATATTATTTTAATTTTAATTTTGATTTTTTTTTTCTGGGAGAGTGGATTGAATAAGTAGTTGGTTTTTTTTTATCAAGTACGAAAAATAATTGCAGAATGAGCATGAAGCAGGTAGGTTCTTTCATTTTTTTCAATTTCTTTTATATTTTTTTGAATAAACTTCGGTCGACCGAGAACCGAACCGAATAAACAAAAATTTAGTTCGGCTTGAACTGAATGAACCATGTATTATGGTTCTCATATCTCCACACTTGGGTTTCGGTTAATCGAAATTTCAGTTAGGTTTGAACCAACGAATACCCCTACAAGCAAGGTGTGTTTGTATAAGCATAGGGATTCCTCACAAACTGATCACACTTTAAGAGAGATTAATCAAAGCAAAAACATTTGATAGCAAGCTTTATTCTCGCTGCAGTTTTTGAAATTGGTGGATGCGATTGCAAATGACTTCGACATCCGAAATAGCATCTTGCAGCCAAAATTATTTTCTTCCATAGTTTTTACTGTTTTTGCTAATAACCAATCTTGTGATTGCGAATCTTAATTTTTGAAGAGTTATACCGGTTTTATCATATCCAATCTTAAAGAATTTTTAGTTTATCTTTACTTAATAGATTACGATTTTGTAATCATTGAAATTCATGTTTTAATAGTAAAGATCTTTGCCTTGTTGGTTTGAATATAAAAATAAACTATTTTCATAGCCAAAAATTTTATGCGTGTCTTTTATTTTTTGCTACTTTATATTTTACACTCTACACAACACACACGTTGTATATTGTTTAAAGCTTTGAATCGAGGTCTTCAATTCTTTCAAGTGGCATTAGAGTCGGCACTTGATTTGACTAAGTGTTGATCCTCTTTTGCAAACTTATTGATTCAGGTGGGTACATTTTTCGTCCCCCAATCCTTGATGGATCTAACTATGGGACTTGAATGATCGTGATGTGTGTCCACATAAAACTAATGGATGAATTAGAATGGTGTGTGATCCTTAAATAGTGGACACCTCCGCAAATCATTAATGCGGATGGTAATCGTAGAGTACAAGATGAGAAAGTTTGGAATGATCCTCTCGATAGTAATTGGAATTCGAAGGCCCTCCATGCTATTTTTTGCTCTTTAAACTCAAACATGTTTTAAATTGTGCCTAAATTTGAGTCTGCAAAAGACTCTTGGGATGCGATTCAACTCCATTGTGAAGGTCTCATTTGTAAAAATCAATTTAAAAGGATGTTTTCACTCATAACTCTATAATTTTAAAACCTCAAGAAAAATCAAACTCCATGCTAAAATTTCTGAATTATAAAACTATTGATTACTTGAGAAATATTGTGAGTATTGGGATTGGTCTATGTGTTAACGAATGTCAATCTTTAAGACATTTTCCTAGTTATCTAGTGAGTGATATTGAATCTGAAGTTTTGGAGGAACATTTACCTCTTACTGGTCCAGAAATGCAACCGTGAATGTTGATCAGAATGTGACTGAGAATGTCATTACATCTCAACTCGCATCTGTAAGCGCATATGTGTTAGGTCCTTCAAATGTCGAGACTCTTACCCTAGAAGATTTTTCAGAGTCTGAGAATAGCTGTAACGTGGTCTATATATCTCTCTAAAACCTAATATTCAAGGGTCTTCGTACTTTGATGGTGGTTGTTGTCATCATAAGACGGGTGATAAGATCAATTTGAAGGATCTTAGGTCTTTTAATGGAGGAAAAATATACACTGCAAAAGAACACGAAAATGCCGATGGACATTACCGATGGAATGCAATCCGTCCGCAATTGCCCGGTCTTACCAACGACATCACTGATGGCAAGAATTACCGATGGTCGTAACCCCTCAGTAGATTAGTCAAACGACAAGTTGGCGGGAAGTTGGGGCAATTTAGCCTGCCCAATATGCCGACGGAAAATGTCCGTCGATAATTTTTAATAATAAAATAATCAGTTTTTTATTTTTCGACGGAATGGTAGCCGTCGGCAATATTAAGAAAAAATAATAATTATCTGATTTTTATTTGTCGACGGATAAATAGCCATTGGCAGTTTAAAAGAAATAATTAGATTTTTATTTGTCGACGGACAGGTAGTCGTCGACAATGCCGGATTCATTTACCGATGGATTCTATCCGTCGGAAAAGCCATATTTATTTTACCGATGGAAATGGGTCCGTCGGTAAACTTGATAAAACAGCAGCCTAGCAGCCAAACTATTCATTCACGTTTTCATAGCAAAGAACAAATAAATAAATCGGGAGAGAGCTAGAGTTCGCCACCGAAAGGAGCAAACACCAGAGCACACACCGGAGCACACGCCGGAGCACCGTCACCATCACAAATTAAGGTAAGTTAGCCTTTTAATTCAAATTTATTATTTTTTTTAATTTAGGGTTTTAATTTGATTTGAATTTAGGAATTAGGTACTAATAAATTTAATTGGGGTTCAATTTAGGAATTTAGGTTTGATTTATGCAATTGTGAATGATTTTAGGTTTAGTCCATTTATGCAATTAAGGTTTATTTTAGGGTTTAATTTATAATTATTTATAAATTGGATTCGATTATACATTTGTATAAAATTAGGTCTAATTAGATCGTCAGTATTCATTTCTGCAATTAGAGTACATTTTAGGGTTTAATTTATAATTATTTATAAATTAGATTCGATTATACATTTGTATAAAATTAGGGCTAATTAGGTTGTTAGTATTCATTTATGCAATTAGAGTTTGTTTTAGAGTTTAATTTATAATTATTTATAAACTTTTGGGTTTGATTTGTAATTAGGGTTCAATTGTGCAATTATCTTTGAATGTGTATGTGATGGTGGTTTTTAAATGCCGTGATGATCAGTTTTGTTTAATGTATGCTATTGTTTTTTGTTATATATACATTATGATTGATTGATGTTGTGATTGGTTGGGTAGACGTCGGTGATGACGTGTTGTACGGTGTCGGCCCGGAGGTTATGTCCTACCAATAACAGTTTTCAAAATTATTTTAAAAAATGATGGTGGTTTTAAGAAATTTTAAATTATTGGGGATGGTGGTTTTGAAATGAAATGGTGATCAGTATGATGTTGTATTTAAGATATGTTATGGTTTGTATATATTGTAGGGGGAATTGCCAAATACTCCCCCTAGAAAAATGTGTTTGTCAAATACCCCAACTAGTTTTAAAAAATGCCAAATACTCCATACATAATTGTATAATTACTAATTTGGCCTTCCTTACAATTACACCATCAGATTACCAAACCTACAAACACAAGCAACAACCGTCTCAAGCCGCAACCAAAGTCTTCTTTTTCTGGGACGATGATGGATGAATCTTCACCGCCAGGACCCAAACACCACCGCCGAATTGTCGTGGCTTCACTGCCGGTCTCCATCGCCGCCGACTGTGACGCCTGGTCTGCTCAACACTGCTGCCGTCGGATAAGGCGAAGAGGAGCTTCGCCTCGCCGGTTGCTGCCAGATGCCGCCGTCGATGCCGCCATGGTTCGGTAGTCGGATTGCCACCGCCGATTTGCTGGTGCTTTCCCGATTTTGCCTATTTCTGATTTTGATAATTATCGTGTGCTAGGGTTTTAATGTGTTGAATTCATTTGCTGAGTTGCTTATTTGTTAGATCTTTTTAATCATCAATGTTAAATCGTGAGTAATTACTGTGATATTAGGCTAACATTTGGGTATTTTTATATTAAACAKTTATTTGGCTCTGATTAACAGCAGCAAGCCCGGCGGTGATGTAATCCGCGATTGGCTARCGCAGGCTAACTGTTTGCCGTTTTACGATAGGCAAAACGTGACGAACGTCAACGGGTTGGACTCAATATACTGGGATTTGATCGTGGAGCTCTCGTGTACGGTGGAGCCGCCGCCGGTGAAAATCCCGACCGGAAAGCTCCGGGCGACGTTTGTTCTGAAGAGAGACGAAATAAATTCACTCAAGGATTTGGTACTAGCGAGATCATCGGGCCCCACCGACGTGGCCCATCTMTCGTCCTTCACAGTCGTCTGTGCRCTCGTGTGGGTTTGCTCGGCGAGAGGTGTGGTGGCGGACGACGACGAGACRGAGTATTTCGGTTTCGTGGCGGAGTATATTAAACCAATACTATCGATCGGGTGTTTTGTTTCGCAGCTATACGCTTCCGATGATGTGGTACGGTGATTTTGAAATCTTGTTTCTATGTCGTTTTGTGTTAGTATTTGCTTATGATAATTCTTAAATGTTCGGTTATATTGGAGTTTTGTTTTAGATCTGTTGTGATTGTTTTGCTTTAGTGTGTTTGATATACGATTTTGGTGTTTGTAGATATTCAACGAGTCGTTTGACGAGAAATTCGAGGGGAGATGGATTGTGTCTCAGAAGGAGGAATATACAGGTCAGATTTTTATCCAATCTCTTCAATTTTATCTATGATATTTGTCCCATCTTAAATTTATTACTTGTTTCTTTTTGTATGTATTATAGATGTAGCTCGTGTGTTTATTTAGTTTTGGGATTCTGAAATTGTTGGCTTGCTAAAAACTGAATTGAATTAGTAAGTGTGGTATGAGGCTAGGTACTCTATGTGAGGTGTGAATAAGCAGTTCAGTCATTAACATTTTTGGATCAGTCTGTTGATTTGACTACTTTACAAATAAGCTCAAGCGAATTTGGTTCATGCTAATATGATTGCAATTCCTTTAAGCTCTCTCAGTAAACTTGATGGTAAATAAAGTAGAAAATAATTTTGTTTAGTTTAGATGGTGTGTTTAATGAGTTCACTCAGTGGTTAATAGCATTGGCTCCTTATGTTTTATAGTTTCATGAAGAGCTTGTTTGTTACGAATTCTTATCCTCAGTAAATAAAATTTGGAAATAGACATTAAGATTCTGAAATAAACGTATATTTGCTCGTTTAGGTGTCTGGAAACATGAGAAGAGTGAGGGACACGATGACTATGGACTTCTTGTCAGCGAGAAAGCCAGGAAATATGCCATTGTAAAGGAACTTGATGCTCCTGTTGACCAAATAAGAGCCCGGCTGGAACCGGCAATGCCCGCGAATTACTTTGGAAATTGTGTGGCGCTGGTGAAAGCGGAGCTAAAGCACAGGGAAGTGAAAAGGGTGGGCCCGAGGGGTTTGTGAAGGCGGCGAAGGCGATTGGGGAGGCGATTAAGGAGAATGTGTATAATGAGAATGAGATTTTGTGTGGTGCCGAGAAGTGGCCGGAGGAGTACGGGAAGCTTGTCGGAAAGCGGCAGTATGGGGTGGCGGGATCGCCAAGGTTCGACTTCTACGCAGCGGATTACAGGTGGGGAAAGGCTAAGAAGCTTGAAGCACTATTCATTGATGATGGTGCAGTTTTGTCGTTATGCAAATCCAGAGATTTTGAGGGTGGTCTTGAAATCGTCTTGTCCAAGCCCATGCCTCAAATGGATGCGTTTTCTCGAGTGTTTAGGGAGGTTCTTAGCGAACTGTGTTGCAGTTCAAACCAAAAGGCATGATTGTTTTGAGCTCCAACAAACAGTTATAAACTGAAAGGGTCTTTTAAGCATGCTCTTAGTCATTTGTCATTCAAACCATGATATATTTTCTTTATCCAAGAATTTTAATTTTCAATGAGTTTTTAGAAATGAATTCAGGGCATCAGATTTACCAGAACTGCATTGCGTTTATCTAGGTGACAGATAGAGGGTTAAATAATGAAGTGGTTGGAGCAAATGCAATAACTGTTTCTCATCTATTGTTGTGACAGAAATCAATGAGTATGTGTGTTTGTGCTCTGAAGTATTGGTTTTCTGTTTGTGGAGTATGTGTTTTTTGTGCTATGAAGTATTTTGTTTTCTGTATGTGGAGTATGTGTGTTTGTGCTCTGAAGTATTCGTTTTCTGTTTGTGGAGTATGTGTGTTTGTGCTCTGAAGTATTGGTTTTCTGTATGTGGAGTATGTGTTTTTGTACTATGAAGTATTTTGTTTTCTGTTTGTGTAGTATGTGTGTTTATGCTCTGAAGTATTGGTTTTCTGTATGTGGAGTATGTGTTTTTGTGCTATGAAGTATTTTGTTTTCTGTTTGTGTAGTATGTGTGTTTATGCTCTGAAGTATTGGTTTTCAGTATGTGGAGTATGTGTTTTTGTGCTATGAAGTATTGTGTTTTCTATATGTGGAGTATGTGTGTTTGTGCTCTGAAGATTTTTTTTTTTTTTTTTGTGTGTGTGTTTTGTAGCGTGATGAGAGACGTTTGTTGAGAAGCCAAGTATTGTGCAACACTTCTCTTGAGTGATGTCAATCACATGAAGAATCAGTTGGAGAAAGATGTACTCGATTTCTCCAATTCCAGGAAGTAGAGGAGTTGGCAATGGGCGAAAAAACATGTCTTGGTTCTTGTGCGTTTTCTAAGAAGTATTTGTGAAGTTTTTAGCCTTTGACATGTTAGGTCTCTGCACGTACAATTGTTGTAGTGTTTTGCAAGTTGTGAAATGTAAAATGTGGATGGTATTAGGTTGTGCATACCAATGTGTTGGTTCCTGTGCTGCGAGGTATCGATATTTGTTATACAATGTAGGGGTATTTCAAACCTAATGACATGTGTTGGTGTTTAACATGAATAGCTTAGCTCCTTTGCTTCTTTCTTTTTCTCTTCTTTCTGCTATGTATTTCTTTCTTAAGTGGTAGGTGACGTCGTAACTAAGAAGTATTAGGTTTTTTTTACACTGCAAGAAACCAATACTCCCATACACAATAACCAATACTCTTCTGTTCAGAAACTAATACACTAACCAAGATCCTAGTGTTTGTAATGTGATGTGCTGCTAGTGGGCAAAAAAAAAAAAAATCTCGCCGGAAAATTTTCCGGCGGGCGGGCGGCGGCGGCAGCGGAGGCGGCGGCAGGTGGTGGCCCATTTTATTATTATTATTATTATTATTATTATTATTATTATTATTTTTATTATTATTAGTTATTTTGATAGTAAGGGTATTATAGTATATTCATATCACAATTTTGGACTATTTGGCAAAAAGGAGGGACCATTTGACTTAAATCTACAAGTTGGATTATTTGACAAATTCATGTATGTCTTAGGGAGTATTTGGCAATTCCCCCTATATTGTATACATGTGATTCATTGGTTGATATTGTTGTTTGTAAATTTTGTATGATTAATATAGTAAGAACAATAGTTATTTTTGACTCGTTTAATTCGGTTTAGTATCAAATAGAGAGTTTGATACTAAAGTTTGAATTGTTCCCTTCTAGAATACGTACCTTAGACCCGTTTGGAATTTAATATCAAATAGAGAGTTTGATACTAAATTTTGAATTGTCCCATTTTTGGACAGTTCGAGAATGTGGGTGTAATATGGTTATATTATGCATCTTTCTTGTGTTCTCAGGTACACAAAAATATATGTGTATTTAGAGAACTAAGGGGAGATGCTGCGAAAACTCTGAAGCCAACAAAATGCATATTGTAAGATAATACATACTACTAGCATTCTTGAATGGGATAGAAGTCTTACCAATAATCCAAATTACTCTTCTTCCTTGTTATGCTGCCAGAATTTCGTCACCCACATTCTTTTCCTCTCACGAAAGAACGATCGATCATTCTAACTAGTATCACAAATAATTAATACCTTAAATTATAGGATGGATAGTACTGATAGTAGTTGGATGTACAAACGACAAGGGGATGATGGATTTCTTTCGGATACATTCGTATAGGGATTAGAGAGTTTTGTCAAATTTACAATCACGCATGATTCTACAGAGAGGGATGTCCAAATTAAGTGTATGAATCATAGTTACCGCGATATCGATGACCTCAAACATCACCTATGTGCCAAAGGGTTCTCGATTATCATATTTGGACTCATCATGGAGAAGCAGTAGATCTTGTGCCATCACGTTGTAATTTTGAAGTCGGGGCACTAGTGAAAAAAAGCAAATTAGAGTCGTCTCATAAGTGACGGTTCAAAAATATACCACTGCGAAAACTATAAAAGTGGCGGTTTTTAGGTTTTAACTGCCTCATATTAACATTAAAAAATATCCGGGCAGCGCTTCTTTATTATCAAGCGCTACTTAAAATAATAAAGGTGACGCTTCCTTAATAAACGCCTCCAATATTGTGAACCGGGAGGTGGTCTTTTGTTGAAGCGTCACCAAAAGTTAATCAAAATGGGAGTYGGTCCAYTAATTCTCAACCCTCTCTGTAGAAATTGGAAAAATCGAAGAACCCTAAAATCATCTCCTCCCACGAAATCCCAGTCGACGAAGACCAGTGGCCTTCGATTGGTCATTACTACGAATCTCAATCCAGAGAGAAGAATAAGTTGAATTCGGAAAGAGCGGCGGACTTCAAATGGCAGGCAATTGATGAGCAGATGATTCAGTAGGGCCAGATCGGAACAATGGGTTTGGCTCGTTGTCTCTCTTCCAAAGCTACCTGTGCCGATGACCCTAATTCGCTAGATCAGGTACCGAATGAATCTGTCGGCCATGCTTCTTTACCTAGTTCTACTGAGGCCATTTGTCATCGATTCTGGGTAATAGAACCTGCAGTTGAGTTGTTATTTGTTTTATTTTCCACGGGGTTTAAAGAAAGTGAAAATAGTTGTATCTTGGGTATATTTTTGAGTTTGCAGGATTACTTGGCAGATACTTTATTCGACATTATTCGCTCTCATTTGTGAAATGGCTGGTGCCGGAAAATGCTTTCTCATCACTGTTTCTCCGGTAATTATGTATCTAAAAACTTTCTCTCTATAAATATATTGTGAAATATTTGCGCATTTGTTGTTTGGTACTTTTTGCAGTGAGTGGGCAAAACTACTTTAATTGTTCGAGTTTTGCAGTCCCTTAAACAATCGAATACCAACTTAAATATTCAAGGATTTTATACTCGTATGCCTCCAAGTTCTCATTCTTCCATTGCCGCAGAATGAACTCGATTGGTGATGACAGCCATGGCATTGAATTTTGAGAAGGAGGGATTTATGTATTCCTATTTTGTCGTAAGATTTTTATTGAACATTATACAATTAAATTACGTAGGTGAGGTAAGAGAAGGAGCTCAGAGGGTAGGGTTTGAAACCACAGAAAGGATTCAAATTGTGCTGTACCAGAGGTACTTAATTGGAATATGGGAAATTTGGATCGAGTCTTTATAAGCACAACATTAACACCACCTACTGTTTTTGGTATTTGGGGGTATTTTCATGTCTATGATTGTGTTGAAATTTAAGATCAAATTCAAATTCAACTTGGTTTATGGCTACACTGCTAAATTCTCTATTTATTTTTTGTGAAAAGTTTTTACAAAATAAAATAAAATTTAATATTATTGAGTATTTTATAACTAGATGATGGATGATGCTGTTGTATAACATAGAGGTTCTAAGATTTGTCTGGGAAAAGGCAAAGAGGAAATAAGAATGCTCAAAGAGGTTCCATTACAAAAATAATCCCAAGGCTGTATTTACTTTACTTCAAAACCTGACCAAGACACTTAATGTCCTACTTCACAAAACCTGTTGCTAATTTTGCTCGCAACTTCTCCAAATATTTGTATGAGATATGGAGGAAAAACAAAGCTTAACATTGTCGTAGAGAACAATTTTTTCCTTCTGTAGAATAATTTCTTGTATATTAGTTATCATTTACCATGCTTTGTGTTTTAAATGAATGAGAAATATTTTAAAGCCGACAAACAATGTGTTAGATTTACCTACTTTTGTATAACTCGAATTAATTAACTTGCACGAAACATTCCCCCGACTGAATTAGCAAGTTAATTTTATTAGTAGAGAAGAATTAGCAAGTTAGTTTTATCTACTGTTTATTACATACTTAAACTTGTTATTGTTATTTCCTTGCAGGAAAAAGTAGGTATAACATCACCCCCGCTCGAGAAAGGGAAGTGGAAGAGTAAGATGTCAAAGTACACTAAGCACGGATACCATTTGGTCGAGGGAAAAGTGGGCCATGCAATGGAAGATTATGTTTTTGCCCAATCCAAAGAAGTTGGTGACAATGAACTGGGCCTCTTTGCAATATTCGACGGCGACTTAAGCCGTGAAATACCCGATTACTTGAAGTCTCACCTTTTCAATAACATTTTGAATGAGGTAAAAAAAAAAAAAAAGACAAACCCTTCTTTATCTTCTTTTTGTCTTATTTCTAATTATTTATTTATTATATGGAATTAGCCAAATTCTTGGACTGCGACTGAGATTGCAATCAGGAGAGCTTATCGAATAACTGACAGCACTATATTGGAGAGGGCCAAGTATCTGGGGAAAGGTGGTTGGACAGCTGTCACGACAATATTGATCAACTGTCAGAAACTCGTGGTCGCAAATGTAGGGGATTCACGTGCAGTCATCTGCAAGAACGGTGTGGCCAAGCAATTGTCGACCGATCACGAGCCCGAAAAGAAAAGAGAGACGATCGAGAATAGGCTGTAATTGAGGCCGGTATAATTTCCCCTCTTGTCCTTCTACTTCAAAATGCTGAATTTGAGATAAAGAAGGAAGCCTCTTGGGCCATTTCAAATATTAGGCTAAATATTCTCATATTTACTCGTGTTGTCATGAAAGGTCTAATATGAGAAATTTATGTCAATTTCTTTAAATGTGTCTGCCAATACTCTTACAAAAATGGAATTGTGTATAGGGTGGAGGTTGGTGCAATTCTATATCATCTTGTGTTGCTTGAAAAAGAACAAAACTAGGTTCATAAAGACGCATAGAGCGTGAAGTTCCGATTGTTTTGGCTGCCTTCATATATTTTCAAATAGAAAAGGTGAAAATACGTTATTGTGATGGATCCTCATTTTCCAGTCACCCTGATAGTGAACTTTAAGTAAACCATCATTTATAATTATTGAAATGTTTAATTCACTACCATGCCTGTCCGAGAAAATGAAATAATTAGTGTTAATACATTTCCATTTACCTATTCCCCAGAATGGAACAAAAATGGTCTTCAGAGGCCAGATGTCTGAGTATAAATACATTTAATGTTAATACATATTAATCTTGATTGTATAAAAAATTATATTTTCGTCTGATGTCTGAGTAAGTTAATTTCTGCATCATCTCAAGGTGATGAATAAATATCCTGTGTTAATTATTACCTTATTTTGTAGGCTAATCGTCTCTCCTCTCGCTTTACAGTCAGATCAAAGTGTTCGTGAAAAGATTTTTCTGCTCTTATGCTGAATGAGCGACTTAACATGTTCTTACAAAAGTTTGTATTGGTAGATCCCACTTTCACGTTGAGTCGATGTTGGCTTAATTGTGTTTTTTTATGTTTTTCTTGTGAAATTGTAATGTAAAATTTTTTTTTAAGTATATTGAATGCTTGTGTTAACATTTGATGTTGATTAATTTTAATTTTCATGAAATATGAATTAAATTGTAATTGTTTTGTATTTATAAGTTGGGACGAGGATTGGTAAAATATAATCGACATTTAATTCTTTTTTCAATTATTATTTTGGAATTAGATGGGTTATATTAAAATCGATGTTAATGTTATCTTTGTCAACGACATCGGTGCTTTAAGAAACTGATGTTATTTCTCAGTAATTATTGGTGGCGCTTCTTCACTAAGAAGTGCCACCCGGTCCTGTTTTTGATGGCACTTGTTAGCTAAGAAGCGCCACCCGGTTCTGTTTTTTGTTGTGGTTCGAGGTAAGAACCACCACCTGATGTCGTTTTTAAGCGGCGGTTCAAACTGCCATCGGGCTTTTCTTGACTTTAAGCATCGCTGCTATAAGAGGCGGTTCAGAACCGCCTCTTATAGCTATTTCGAGCCGCCTCTAATCGCCTTTTTTGCACTAGTGGGGAATCATCTTCCGTCATTACTAAACACTCACCAAATGTGTACATAAATATGTGCAAGATGGTGCCGGACCTGATTTCGAGATGAATGATGATGTAGAAGAACAACCTAATATAGAGGCGCAAAAGTTTTTCGATATGTAGGAAGCTGCAAAACAATCTCTGTACCCAGGTTGCGAGAAACACACCCAACTCTCTTTTGTTGCCCGCCATATGAATTTAAAGTCAACAAATGGCATTTTTCATAAGTGTTATGATCGATTCATTAATCTAGCCAAAGAGATTGTGCCTTAAGAGAATAAAGTTGCAAATTATTTTTACGAAAGTAAGAAGTTATTGAGGGGTATGGACTTACCTGTGCAGAAGATAGATTGTTGCAAAAATAATTGTATAATCTACAGGAAGGATGATTGTGAACTTGATAGTTGCAAGTTCTGTAGAGAACTTTTTGAAGATGGCATTAATGAATCTTCAAAAGGCAGCACTTTGATGTCGCCTTGGGCTCAGGACAGGAACTATTTAGTTTTCCCAATCAATGGAGTTCTCAAGTGTCATCGTCTAGGAAATCAGGAAAGAAATGATTCAAGTGTTCCTTTTGAGAATTATGGGTATTGTTTTCATATTTTGGAGATTATGTGTGTATTTGGTGATTAATGTATGGATATTTTGGATATCACGTGTGCTTTAGAATTCAAACCCCTAAAGCAGGGAAACGCAAAATGACATAAGTCCAAATTAGTTGCGTACAAGAAGATGTACTATTTTCCCTTGACTCCACATACCCAAAGATTGTACGCATATCCGGCTACAACGAAAGATATGCGGTGGCATGCTGAACACGTAGTCGACGATGGTGTCATGCTTCACCCGTCAGATTCAGAATCTTGGAGATATTTTGATCAAACTCATCCAGAGTTTGCCGCCAAATCTCGAAATGTCAGATTGGGCCTATACACAGATGGATTTCAACCTTTTGGTAGTCTCGGCTTGAAATATTCATCATGGCTTGTAATATTCACACCTTATAACTTTCTGCCCTGGATGTGTATGAAAAAACAATATATGTTTCTAAGTGTTCTTGTTCCAGGTCCCAAAAACCCTAAGGACAAGTTGGATGTTTTCCTACAGTCTCTAATTGCAGAGTTGAAACAGCGATGGTGCTGACTCGTATGATGTGTCCAAGAATAAGAATTTCAAGTTGTGGGCAACCCTTATGTGGATAATTAGCAATTTTCCCGCATACTCCATGTTGTCGGGTTGGAGTACGGCCAGTCGAACTGCTTATCCATATTGCATTTAGCGATCTGATGCATTTACTCTTAACTTTAGCGGAAAATAATCTTGATTTGATAACCACCAGAAGTTTCTAGAATGTGATCATCACTTTCAGATAGACTAAATAAACTTTCGAAAAAATAGGAAGGTTAATGCTCCCCCGCCAAACATTCGTTCAGGAGTAGAGATATTGGTTGATATAGATAGACTTGGGATTCTGAAAGTCACTGAGGTAGAAGCAGACTGTGTTAATGCTCAAATCGCAAAGACAAGCGGTTGGAAGAAAAGAAGTATTTTCTGGGATCTTCCATACTGGAGAACAAATTGAATTCATCATAATTTATATGTTATGCACATTGAGAAGAATGTGTTCGATAATGTGTTCAACACGGTGATGAATGTGAAGGGAAAGACAAAAGATACGTCGAAATCAAGAGATGAGCTGAACGACTATTAGTTTCATCCATCGCTTCGAGCTGATGACTCGGGAAAGTATCTCAAGACTTCTTACACACTCGATAAAAAGTCCAAAATTGCTTTGTGTGTTAAGACTCTTAAAGTTCAGAGGAATATTGTTTTCCAGACGGGTACGCTTCAAGTTTGGGACATTGTGTCTATATGAATGGATTAAGGTTGCATGGGATGAAGAGTCATGATTGCCATGTGTTTATGAAACAATTAATTCCGATTGCTTTTCAAAAACTACTCCCCAATCCAGTTTGGAAAGCTCTAACATAGTTGAGTTTGTTCTTCAAAGACCTGAGTGCAAGAGTTATCGAGACTTGTGATATGGCTCGTTTGGAAAAATATATTCCTCTGATCTTGTGACAACTTGAGAAGATCTTTCCCCAGAGTTTTTTCGACTCAATGGAGCATTTGCCAATCCACTTACCATATGAGGCAAGAATTACTAGTCCAATGCAGTATAGTTGGATGTATCCTTTCAAAATATATCTTCGTAAACTTAAAGATAGTGTGAGGAACAAATCAAGTGTCGAGGGCTCGGTAGCAAATGCTTATCTAATTAAAGAGGCATCAACATTTAGTTCGTACTACTTTAAAGATCAAGTCTCCACTAGAAGAATAAACTTGAATCGTAATGAAGACGTTCAGAATGATGGAGAGGACGATGATGAGATTCCATCAGTATTCAAAAATTGTGGTGAACCGTTCTCATCCATAGCAGGAAAAAAATAGTTGTCAGATCAAGAGTTTGATGCGGCGAGAAAATACGTATTACTAAATTGTGATGAACTCGAGGATCTTACCAGGTATAATTGATTATAAACAATATTATACGTATTACTTGATGTAATTGATTATAACAATATTTTATTTCGTTAAATATGCAGCTTTTTCACGGAGGGCATTAAACACCAACATCATGATATTTCAGATGAAGAATTAAATGGAAAACTAGAAAATGAATTTTCCATTTTTTTTGAAACTGAGTCAGTCAAATTTTGTGAGGTTTAATTATATACATATATTACGTATTCTTATTTGAATAATATAACTTTACGTCATATATTATAGGTTCGGGATCCCTTGAATAGTGTAACCAATAATTACATTAAGAGTCTAGCATTCGGTCCATCGCGTTGTGTGACTACATTCAAAGGATGAAAGATAAATGGATACAGATTTCACACTATTGCATACGGATCAGAATGATCTACATCGAACCGTAGGGTCTGTATAAAAGGATCAACTTATGGAGAAGGTGGATATGACTATTATGGTCATTTGGTAGAGATTTTCAAACTTGAATATTTAGGGTATGTAAGCACACTCTTGTTCAAATGTGAGTGGTTTGATCCGACTCCAACTGGCACGACAGTGCACTATGAATATAAGCTTGTCGATGTTAATCATAAACGAAGATTCAATCGATATGAGCCATTCGTACTTGCGGCCCAAACTAATCAAGTTTATTCCCGTATCCGAGTTTGAGATGACACATGGTCGACTGGTTGGCATCATGTAAGATTAAGGCGAGATCAATAATAGATTTCATAGAAGAGCGAACGCCTGAACAATCATTTTAAGAGGATGTTGTTGAAATGCATGGTGTAATCCAATTGGAGGATGTTGATTTCTAACTTAATGGTCTACTTATCGATGATGCCGATGTTGAACTTGTCGATGATGTCGATGCCGAACTTTTCGATGATACAAAAAATGAGTTTATAAGCGAAGAAGAGACAAACGACGATGATTAGTTTGTAATTTATGTCGGTTAAGGTTATTTTAATTTTAATTGTTATTAATTTAATTTAAATATGGTCGAGGTCGTTTAGATGAGGTGGAAGAGTACTGCTGGTCATTCAGTATCAGCTGGTCCCTCAGGTTCTGGTTTGTTAACTCCTCGTCGTCACAACCAGTTGTGTCGACGACCTCTGATGATTTGATCGACGGTTTGGACGACGTAGATAAGAATGGACCGACTCCTTCCGAGACCGTACTGGAGAGACCTCCTATTTATGATGAGTGTTGTCAACTTTCTGGAGGCATCATTGTTTATATTGTCGGTAATTATTAGTATTTAATAATTTCTTATTAATAATTATATCTTTATGAATTGTAATCAACTTCTAAGAAAATTTTATTTTAATTTATATGTTTTTAGAGTGCGGAGTAGCTCAACAGATTTACCCGGGATTCTGATTTGTAAGTATTTGTCATAATTTTTGTATATGTTTTGAGTCATTTTTGAGTCGTTTTGTTATCCTTTTCAGGTTTAGATTAGGCTATTTTGCATAATTGCATTTTACAGCTTTTACTTAACTTTTCGACTTTTCGATCGTTAATTGGTTCTTTTGAGATGACTTCTGTGTTTTCTCATGCAGCTAGAATGCTTGACGAGCCTCAATTTCAAGTGGATAAATCTCGTAAGCCATTACGAGTATCGAAAGACAAGGACGAGAAAGTCAGCGCCAAAAAGTAGCTACGAGGACACTAATCTGGTTGGATGGATCTGACATCCGACCGAATTGACCGCTAAACTGGCCCATTACATCCGATCGGATGGATCGGACATCAGGTCGGATTGCCTGACAGAAGGCTCCATCTGGTCGGATGGACCTGACATCCGGTCGGATTGCCTGACAGAAGACTCCATCCTGTAGGATTCATCAGAACATCCGGCCGCATGCAAGCATTACAAAATTGATTTTTAAAAGATATTTCAGTTTCGAAATGATGTTTTGAAGGCTACAAAAGACCAGGAAGAGAGGTTGAGAGAGGGGCGATCCAGATCCATCATCCAGTTCGTGACAGAATGGGACGAGAACCACTTCTCGAACCTCTTGGGGATGACAACCCAAGAGTGTTCTTGAATCTTTCTTAATTTAATTTTCCCTTTTCGATGCTTGGCTAGAATTTTGAAGGAATCGACGTCCTCTTTTTTATTATATCTTATTAATTTTTTTAATTTCATTTTTTGTATTTTACATTTTATTTACAATACTAAACTTGTAAGGATTTCCCCTTCCTTGTTTATTAGAAAATTAATGATCTCCTTTTATGAAATTGAGTATTTATTTTATTTACCAAGATGAGAGAAAAAGGGAATAGTGCTAGTCAATTTACTTGTGCTTAAGTCGTGCATTCGGAAGTTCAGGATAATGCAAATTAGACCGGACCGAAAAAACCAAGATTGGATTAGACCGGCGACATAGTGATCCGGTCCAAGGTCCATTAATTTTCGCATTTACGGGTTACGATCTAGTTTTGTCCAAACCCATAAATTTACGGTTTTGACAAGATTGGACAATATATAATTTAACTATATATATGTGTGTGTGTTTATTTATTTTCTAATTTTGCTTTATGTTTTCTACCATTCTTTTTGGCCAATAAATCTCATAAATGGTACATTTTCGGTATGGACTAGACCAGACCGTAATGATCATGTTCGTTTCGCTTCGATCCACGGTCTTTGTTTTGAAATTTACTGTCCAATGATCGAGTCCGGGAAAAAAATGGTCCGGTCCCGACCTCAAGCACACCTCTAATATAAGCTCCGGACATTATTCAGGAAATATAAATCATTGGGATATAAATAACTTATTAACCTTAAAAAAAATCTTTTTTTAATAAGTTGGGTCAAGTGGTTGGAAAGTAGAAGATAAATATCAAATAACTTGAGAGGTCTAGGGTTCGAACCCTTATCAACACCCTTATAAAGGGTTAGCGATACCACTTGAACTACAAGCTCGTGGTACCTTAAAAAAAATCTTATTCTCTCTCTTTGTAAACACTCTCTTTGTAAAATCTATACACCATCATCTTATTCTTCCCCCATCTTCTCTCTCTAGGATGAGAGGGGAAACCATATATTTTTCAATATTTTATTATTATTAATTAATTTATGACCGTCTCCTTCACGTGAGGTTGTATTTTCTTTACAGGTATTTTCGTAAGTGTGGTTTTATTTACTCAATAAGAAATGTTTAATTATTTTTTGTGTTCTCTATTGTTTAAATGCAATCGATGGTCTTTCATTTAAATTAACGACCAATCCGGTATCAATTTCGTTGGTACGAAAATTTTCAAATACTAATTTTTTGTAATTACTAGTTCTTTTTTACATAGTTTTTTTTTTTTGTATTTCAGGTCGATCGATC
Source organism: Phtheirospermum japonicum (assembly GCA_014905375.1). Lineage (NCBI taxonomy): Eukaryota > Viridiplantae > Streptophyta > Magnoliopsida > Lamiales > Orobanchaceae > Phtheirospermum > Phtheirospermum japonicum. The sequence goes on along the minus strand of BMAC01000983.1, from coordinate 134,615 downwards.
TGATAAATATTATTTATCAAATCTGGTTGTTTTGACTGGATATTAGATATTGTCAATCAGTATTTCCAGTAATATTAATGATATATTTAGTGCTTTTTAATATATATATATATATATATATATATATATATATATATATATATATATAGAGAGAGAGAGAGAGAGAGAGAGAGAGAGGGGGGGGGGGGGGGGGTTCAAATAGAAACATGTCATTATATGCGAACCTGCGAACTAGTGCTTTTATTATATACCATCAATGCTTTTATTATACAATCACAGTGCTTTATTAATATTTTTAGTTATATAAACAAGTAGTGCTTTTATTATACAATCCTAATACTTTTGAATAAATAAGAAAATACACAATAAATCTGATCCATCCATTTAATTAGATCTAAGGCCCATAAATGGTTCTCATTTGAACCTAATCCTATATATATAGGGGTGGATTCACATTAGAACCAATTCCTAAAAATCTGTTATATTACATAGGATGTGATACTATTTATGAATCATTTACATGATATAATTAAGATAATAATAAAAACAAGTAAACATAAAATAGCAAAGTGGAAATATAAATAAAAATTTTTATTATTTAAATTAGCATTACATACAATATAATATAGCGGTTCTTAAGTTCCCACCTAGAGAATTGATTCTCACATGATGCCAATCCTATATATATATATATATATATATATATGGAAATTTATCTCAATGAGAAAGAAATTAAAATCAAAGAAAACGGTTCCAGCCGCCATCAAATTGGATTCTATCATATTATTGAGTTGTTCTTAATTCACCTTTCAGGCATTCAATTTCAATTTTGGTATTTCGAATTGTAGTGTAATAATTGATTGGCGGGGACATGTACCCTACACTTGAATGAAAATTTAAGCGTTGAAAATTAAAATTCAGGGGTTGTTTTGTTAGGTATTGGAAAAGTTTATAATTTTCTTATTTACAATCATTTTTTTATGTCTTGTGTGTGATTGTCGTATGCAATATAACTTAGTGTTGAGAATTTATTTTTTCTTCATATATTGTTATTTCTAAGTATAAGAATATTACTTTTATATTAAAAATAATAATTAAATATTAAATTAACATTTTACTAAAAGCTAATGAAGTCAGTTTCGTTAATACTACAGTATTACTTTTAACTCTAAAATTTGTTAATTTACATTTTTAATAAGAAATTATAAATTTTTTGAACAATTATTACTCATGACCTTACAATGTTAATTTGCCTAAAAATACAAACCATCAATTCTTTTTCTTTTTTGAATCTATCATTTTATAATATTACATAACAAGTGACACTTTTAGTTAAAAGTTAAACTTTTGTAGTTAAAAATGATAATATTAAAGAAAAAGTGAATCGAAATAAGATAAGTGTAACTGTCACAAACTCGTCTTTGTCTTCTTTTATAATATTTGGTAAATACTTTAACTTGCTCATGAGAGTAGATTAATCCTGGAAATTCCATAATAAAAACAAAAACTAAAGATCGTAATTTTATCTAATCAAATAATAGTAGATTGATTTTATCTTTTTATAATATTCTTCTCTAAAATATATATTTTTTAGTTTAGGGGATTATTATTTTTAGGTATAAGAAATTCTTTATTTATTAATATTTTTATTATCGTAGTTTATTTTTTTCTTAATTTTTATTTTTTAAGAAAGTTTTTATTTATTATTATTTTATACTCGTTGTTTCTTATGTATATTATTTTTATTTTCCAATTATGTTCATATCGCTAAATTCACTTTCAAACAATCATGTGCCAATCAACTTATTCATAAAATGGTATGACAAATTATCTATTAATGGCCAACTAAAATTCATTTACTATCAACTTATTTAAATTAGCTCTAGATCACCATGTGCATAGTGCTAATCACAAATCAATTTGGTGCGCGATATTCACGACCGGCATGATAAGCAATATTAATTAGTTGAAAGCGCGAATATATTTTTGCTTTCATGAAAAAGGGGGAAAACACTAAGGAAGGCACAATATATAGATAAAAAATGAGAATAAAACAAAAATAAATATCATTAATATTTTTAGAAATATTCTATATTGATTGATAATAATAAAAAATCATTAAAACAATCGTATATAATAAATGAAATTAATCATATCGATCTACTTAGACATACAAGATATACAAAGTAAAATTAGTAAATCAAAAAATTAATGTAAACAAATCTCGTACCAATTAAATTGATCGTTAAAATGCATCATAATATATAGAATTTTGACAAATTGTGTTCTACTATCAGTTTTCCGAGAAAAAAGTGGCTGGAAAATCAATTTTCGCGAAGGAAAATTTTATATTTGGGTTTTCAAAGGTTTATTGACATCGGTTTGAGGCGAAACTTTGCGTAGTGAGTCCCAAAAATGAGAGAAATCTAATAGAACCAATGAAAATTGGAACAAAGTACCAAAAATTAGTAAATAAATGTACAATTTGTAACTCGGTTAGGATTTAAGAGGAGTTATTTGCGTCGGATGAGATTGAATTTTGCGTGGTGGTTCTAAAAATGAGAGGAATCCAACGGAACTAACGACATTCGAAATAGAGCACCGAAAGTAGGTTAACTGGATCAATCTTTTAATTTTTTGAAATAATCACTAAACTGAAATATTGCTCTGGTAAACTTACTTTCGGTACTCCATTTTCAGCCTTCGTTGGTTCCGTTGGGTTCCTTTCATTTTTTAGAGCCTCCACGCAAATTTTCAATTCCATCCAACGTCGACAACCCCTCCGAGAACCTAACCTTAGTTATAAAATCATACATTTATTAATCAACTTCAGTTATTCTGTTCCAAACTTCGTTGGTTCCATTGAATTCCTCTCATTATTTTGAGTCAGCAATCAAAATTTTAGCTCATATCGACGTCAATTACCCCTCCAAAACCGCAAAAAAAAAAAAAGAATTCATTGCGTAAACAGCTTTTTGGACAAATTTTTTGCTGGAAAATCGATAGTAAGATGCAATCTGTCAAAATTATATATATCAGGAGGCATTTTAAAAGTTTTTATATTTTAGGAGGTAAAAAGACAAAATGCAAAAAAATTAGTAGGCAATTTCTTTTTTCCAAAAACAAAACACCATACATAAAATTCTATGTATTCAAGAGACATAAACATAACTAAACGAGCACCACTTATTAAATAAATAAAACTCTATTTATTAAGTTACACAAATACCTATTAAAAATACGACCTCTTGACTGCCCGTCGTTAAGCGTCAAAATTAAATATTTATTTTTCTTCAATTCTTCTCTACCAACTAGTAGTAGCGATAAGTAAGGGGTCGATTCCACGAGAAGTGTGGTTAAATTGTGATAGTTCGTATTTCATTAAACAAATGAATGGGGGAGAAATTGTAAATTAATGTAAGAAAACTAATTAAATAAAGAAAACAATTAAATAACGAGGCAAATCAATAAAGTTCCCAGTCCTAGTTCCGTTTCCACCCTCGTTTCACTTGTTCAACCAACCACAATATCATAATCCATTCATCATATGCGACTAAAAACCCTAAGTAGCAATAAGCTGTGCTACTCGAATTCACCCTTACTGTGTACTCAATTAAAATAAGCTCTTTAATTGATTCTAATTATTGAATAACCTAGAATAAGCTCTCTAGATTCAACCCAACAACAGCTTTAATATCTAGGCAAATAGGTTAATTTAAGCAATAAACACATAAGCTCGGTTTATTCAACCTATGTTGTGTTACCCCTAATGATACGCGACCATTAGTTGCTTCAGAGAAATCGAAACTACGACAATTACACGGGAAGCAGTTCTCTTTCTAGCAATTGATAACCAAATCCCTAATTTAGGTGATCAAGCCAAATTAAGAATTCAACAATCATGATATGAAATAAGCTATCATGAAATGTAAACAAGATAACACAAGCAATCTCATATGAAGAACGAAAGATAATATTGCATAAATTAATTAAAACATAGTTTCACGAGGGTTTCCACATCCCTAGAACTAGATAAAACAATATACTCACTCATGGAGTTCGTAGAATAACAAGAAAATAAAGAAATAAAACATTGTTCTTAAGATAGGGAAGAGATAAGAAAGCTTAGATCTTGAATCTTGAGTCTTCAATCTTCAAGCTCTTAATGGGTGGTTGAATTGGGTGTTTTGGACTCCTTTTTAGTGTCTTGGAACCCTAGGGTCGTGTCTCCTCCCTTTTTGACGAGTTTGGGTCGAGTTTATATAGAAATCCTATTTCTTGCCGCCCAAGATTCTCCCTAAAATAATTTTACCGAGTCGGCGTCGACTGACGCGAACCAGCCCTCGGCGTCAACGCGAATCACCTGCCTGCGTCGTCCATCGTGCGTCGACATCGAAGCTTCAGAGCATGAGCGTCGACTTAGCGTCGACTGCATGGGTCGACATCGACGCTTCAGAACATGAGCGTCGACGTAGCGTTGACTGACGCGAGCCAGCCTTTGGCACCACACCGCACATCGCGTCGACTGACGCGAACCATCCTCGGCATCGACGCGTCATCGACGCTGCATCCTGATTCTTGATTTTTCTCTCGTCGATTCGTCAATCCTTGTCTATCAACTTTCTTGTGAAACCTCATTTACTTATTATAGCACTAAATACTGCAAAATAGAGAAGAAATATACAATTGGTGCTCCTCCATTCGTAATAGTAAATACGCGAGAAATAAACATATATGAGAATATTAAGCACATAAAAACATAGAGAATGAACCATTGATTAAAGCACAGTTTCTCGCCTATCAAATTCCCATAACTTAAACCTTGCTTGTCCTCAAGCAACATGAGATTAAAGCACAGGACAAACATACAATTAGTAACTCACTCAGATTGGCCAAATGAACTTATCCGGACTATAGTCACCATCATATTTCTAGAAATCGCAAGCGTTTCATGTATTGACCTAAGTAACCCCAGCAGTTAGGCAATCCCTTTTCACATACGTCACATCAATGTACTATGGTGCCCCCTCTCTACTCGATGGTTTGACTCTATCCATCGTTGGTTACGATCAAATATCTCGTCCTCTCCCATTTATTTATTTATTTGTTTTATTTTTTTAATTGAGGCTCGCAGCTCCGCACTACCGTTCTTGAATTGACTTGATAATTCGGCGCTGGATAGGAGGATCGTCTTGATTTGGTATTTGATTTGTTGGGTTCACCTCCGCCATATTTTGAGAATTTGATAGTGTGATGCGCCTTTTGAGCACGTGCATGAATTGTTGAGCTACTAGCATCTTTGTTGGACTTCGCTCTTTGGAATTTGTAAGCGAATGCACTTGATAAATACAGATAGGCAGCTGTTTCGGCACCTCAATTCTTCTTGATTTTTTAATTTTCTACTTTCACCATGCCGGTATACCCCAACCGGACTTATTTGACTTCTGTTTCTACTAACGAGATATCATCACGCAATCGCCAACTTCAAGGCCCCACACAAACTCATATTAAGTACGGCAACCATAAATACACATCAACAACGCAATAATCTAGAATTGACGCCCCACAAATGAATCACAAAAGCACTAACATGCGTACCCTTGACCTCTAAATCAAATGATGACTAAAAATTTAACCGAAACATAATTCATCAAAGCAATTCAAGCAAGTACTTTTAACCTTTTTCTTTTCAATTCCCGGAATTTAATTGCAAAAATTTCAAAAATTTAGCAATTTTCAGCACAATATTAATCTCAATAACCCACTCCCCCAAACTTAAACTTTAGCTTGTTCTCAAGCATAAAGCAAGAACAAGCAAATAATAAATCATAAGGGAAGAGTAAGGGAAAAGAAATCACCGGGGTAAACATCGAGGGGTTTCTCGGTTCCAGACGATCTTTTTCAAAAATATGCCCAATCATCTAAATCAACCAAGCTTTCTATCCCTTCAACTGCAAAAATAAAAATCAAAATAGAAATAATGTAAACATTGGGTTGCCTCCCAACAAGCGCCTTTTCTTAACGTCGTTGGCTCAACGTTGGTACCCCTCAATTCCATGGGGGTTTCGGTGGAGGTCTCAAAGTGCATGGAGTGCCAACGACCTCATCCTCCATAATTCGCATCCGTTTCGATGTTGGATGCTTAACCGGATCTTTTCGACTTTGTGGTGACCTCTTATAGGCATTAGCAAGAATAGTCTCATCCAGCACCACGAACGGAAGATCATTGGTCTCTTTCTCAAAAACATCGTCTCGCACGCAAGTCTCTTCTTCATCCTTCATCACCTGACACACGGTCCATGGTGGCACTAGCTTTGGTTTGGCTTCGACCTCGATAGGAGAAACGATAGAATAAGGAACATCATTTGTAGGCTCAGGCAGACTGTGATCAATACATGTCTTCCTCGTTTCTTCTTCCTCCATCTCATATTCGTCCTCCGATTCAAATGTCGGGTCCTCCGCATCATCGATTTTTCCCACATCTTGCAGCATGATAGCATTCACGTTCTCCATGCGTTCCTCAGTTTGAGAAGACAACCGTTTATCTAGTTGGCTTATGTGATCCGCCATTTGACTCAATTGAGCTTCGAGCTTCTTGGTGTTTGTCATCATGGCCTCCATCATCTCTATGAGGACTGGGGACGGTACTTGTGCTTGGGGATGGTCATCATATTGTTTCGAGAAATTTTGTCCCCTTTGAAAATTTGGAGGGTCCCCCCACCTTGGCTCGTAAGGATTGTAGTTCCCCTCTTGCCATCTTCTAGGCCTCACTCCATAGGCGTTCGTTTCACGAATGGCTCGTAGCGTTGGGCAATCATCGATGACATGATCGAATGTATGGCAAAATCTCGATGAATTATCACGGTAGCCGAATTGCTGAGAATAAGCCGTCATGTTCGAGATCAACTCCCTTACTGCTGTCGGTGTCCTATCCATGAGTGAGCCTCCGCTTGCCGCATCGATCATATTTCTATCAGTGAAACAGAGACCATCATAAAAGTATTGTATTAATAACTCCTCGCCAATTTGATGTTGAGGGCAACTAGCGACGAGTCTCTTGAAACGCTCCCAATACTCATGCAATGTCTCCCCTTGCGCTTGTCTTGCTGCATAAATGTCCTTACGCAAGCTCGCCACTCTTGAAGCGGGAAAATATCTCTGCAAAAACACCCTCTCTAACTCCATCCATGTGGTTATGGATCCAGGAGGCAAGTAATAAAGCCAATCTTTGGCTAGACCCTTCAATGAAAATGGAAACACCCGTAATTTAATTTGGTCGTCCGTTACTCCGGCGGGCTTCATGCTTGTGCATATAACATGAAATTCCTTCAAGTGCTTGTGCGGGTCCTCGCTATCCAGTCCATGGAACGCCGGCAAATGATAGATTAATCCGGATCTCAACTCGAAGTTAGCATCCTCCAAGGTTGGAAATGTGATGCAAAATTGTTGTTGCGGGAGATCCGGATTTGCTAGCTCCTTCAACGTGCGTTCTCTCGCTCCTACCATAGTCATAGAATCTAAAAAGAAAATTAATGGATTTTTTTTTAAGAAAATAAAAACAATAAAATAAAGACTAAAAATAATAAAATATTAAAATACGTCAAATCACAATTTAAACGCGTCACTCCCCGGCAACGGCGCCAAAACTTGACCGCCCGCCGTTAAGCATCAAATTAAATATTTATTTTTTCTCAACTCTTCTCTACCAACTAGTAGTAGTGATAAGTAAGGGGTCGATCCCACGAGGAGTGTGGTTAAATTGTGATAGTTCGTATTTTATTAAACAAATGAATGGGGGAGAAATTGTAAATTAATCTAAAAAAACTAATTAAATAAAGAAAACAATTAAATAACGAGGCAAATCAATAAAGTTCACAGTCCTAGTTCCGTTTCCACCCTCGTTCCACTCGTTCAACCAACCATAATATCATAATCCATTCATCATATGCGACTAAAAACCCTAAGTAGCAATAAGCTCTGCTACTCGAATTCACCCTTACCGTGTACTCAATTAAAATAAGCTCTTTAATTGATTCTAATTATTGAATAACCTAGAATAAGCTCTCTAGATTCAACCCAACAACAGCATTAATATCTAGGCAAATAGGTTAATCTAAGTAATAAACACATAAGCTCGGTTTATTCAACCTATGTTGTGTTACCCCTAATGATACGCGACCATTAGTTGCTTCAGAAAAATCGAAACTACGACAATTACACGGGAAGCAGTTCTCTTTCTAGCAATTGATAACCAAATCCATAATCTAGGTGATCAAGCCAAATTAAGAATTCAGCAATCATGATATGAAATAAGCTATCATGAAATGTAAAAAAGATAACACAAGCAATCTCATATGAAGAACGAAAGATAATATTGCATAAATTAATTAAAACATAGTTTCACGAGGATTTCCACATCCCTAGAAGTAGATAAAACAATCTACTCACTCATGGAGTTCGTAGAATAACAAGAAAATAAAGAAATAAAACATTGTTCTAAGATAGGGAAGAGATAAGAAAGCATAGATCTGGAATCTTGAGTCTTCAATCTTCAAGCTTTTGATGGGTGGTTGAATTGGGTGTTTTGGACTCCTTTTTAGTGTCTTGGAACCCTAGGGTCGTGTCTCCTCCCTTTTTGACGAGTTTGGGTCGAGTTTATATAGAAATCCTATTTCTTGCCGCCCAAGATTCTCCCTAAAATAATTCTGCCGAGTCGGCGTCGACTGACGCGAACCAGCCCTCGGCGTCGACGCGAATCACCTACCTGCGTCGTCCAGCGTGCGTCGACATCGACGCTTCAGAGCATGAGCGTCGACTTAGCGTCGACTGCATGGGTCGACATCGACGCTTCAGAACATGAGCGTCGACATAGCGTCGACTGACGCGAGCCAGCCTTTGGCGCCACACCGCACATCGCGTCGACTGACGCGAACCATCCTCGGCATCGACGCGTCATCGACGCAGCATCCTGATTCTTGATTTTTTTTAAGGATTTTGCTTTAATTGATCATGTATCAATTTAAAGGGGAAATTGTCAAATAGTACATCAGGTTGAGGTACATTTGTCAATTAGTCCTCCATCCAATTTAAAGTTAAACAGTACCTACTTTTTACCAAATAGTCCAAAATTGTGATATGAATATACCACAATACCTTACTATTAAAATAACTAATAATAATAATAAAATGGGGCCACCTGCCGCCGTCGGAAAATTTTTCGGCGAGATTTTTTTTTTTTTTTGGCGCAGAAAATATAAAGTTAGCCGTTAGCCGGAAAATTTTCCGGCTGCGGAATTTTTTTCCGCTCACATTTTCTTTTCCTAATCATCTGAAAATGTTTTACGGCCACCGAACTTTATTTTCGGCGTTTTTCTTTTTTGCCCAAAATTTCTTATTATGTGTCTGAATTTCTTACTACATTGTCCATGGAGTCAATGCAGTCAGTTTTTTTTTTTCAACCTAGTTATTTTTCTTACTATATGTCTGGACTTTTCATATATATTTGTATTTCTTAATATATGTGCAAATATTTTTTACTATATGTCCAAACATTTTTACTTAATGTCCAAAAAATAATTCCGGTCACCGGAAATATTTCTTACTATCTGTCCGAATTTCTTACTATATATAACAAATTTTTTATTTAATATCCAAAAATTCATACTTGATGACAAAAAGTATTTTATTTGATTGCAAATGTTGTTATGTATTTTTTATTTATTACACACTTTTTTTAATACTTATTACACACTTTTGTTTTGCCAAAAAAAATAGAAAGAAAAAATTCTTGCTTAATAGCAAATTATTATTATGTATTTTCTTATTTAATACAAATTATATATTATTTTATAGTGAAATTTCATACTTTATGTTCAAAGAATTAATAAAGTTTCTTACTTTATATCCTTTAAAGTAAGAAAGTTTGTTATTTTATATTCGAAAAAGTAGGAAAAGTTCTTATTTAATAGTGGAATTTCTTATTTTATTTTCTAAAATAAATATATTATTAATTTATGTTCAAAAATAAAAAGAAAAAATCTTACTTTATAGTAAAAATCTCATATTTTATGTATGAAAAAATAAGAAGATTTCTTACTTTACAGTTAGATTCTAACTTTATATTTGTTGGGGAAAAAAAATTCTCACCGAAAAATTTTCCGACGTCAGGCGGCGGCGGCCGAGTAGCAGCGGAGGTGGGGGTGGCCGGCGGGAGGTGGTGGTGTACATTTTATTAATATTATTATTATTATTAGGGGTAACCTTGTAATTGTATATTTATGCTTGAATTATTTGATATTTGTATAATTAATCATATTATTTGACAAAAATATTTTTTTCTATGTAGTATTTGACAATTGTCCCAAATTTAAATAGTTGTATTTATTAGACTTTCAAAGGACTAATAGTTTTATAAATTTATTATTGTTTAATTAAACTATGAAAATCTGTGACACAGCGCAAAACCAATTTGGATACATACTCTGTTCTAGGTTGTTGCTAGTTAGAAATAATGAATAGATGAATTGTGAAATTAGTTGGAAATGTGCAATAACAAATTAATCTTCTTGAAAAATGTGTAAATATAATTGACGAGAAGAAGAAAAATTGAAAAGTGTACTTAAAAAAAAATCACACAAACACAATTTTAGAATTATCAAGTGAAATAAAAATAATGATATATTTTTTTTGACTCTATCACAACCTTTGGTTTGATTTTACCCATGCATTATATAATTGTATTATGAGACAATGAAGTTTCAGGTTGACATTTGTGGTCCTTATCTTTTCAAATGGTCTTAAATATAGGGATCGTTCGGTTTCGTGATGGGATAACTCTTTCCTAATTAAACCTAAGCTACTGTGTTGATTGAGAAGTCTTATCTGTGCGAACTGATTAGGTTGTGTTTGTATTTGGGATAAGGTATCTTTAATCCGCATTTTATTCGTAGGATTAAATACGTTACAATTGGTGAAAATACAAGTCAACCCTCGTAAATAAGACTGCAAACGAGTCGAGCGGC
>BMAC01000983.1:84570-121810 GCA_014905375.1 Phtheirospermum japonicum | reverse complement strand
GAAAACGTTGCTAATATTATAAATTACAAATATTTATTCACAATACAAAAAAAAAAAATAGAAAACGAAACAAAAGTTTGCTAATATTATAAAATTAAATATGAATTCATAGCTACAAAAAAGTACCATTAAATTATAAAAAGTTATTAACTAAATATAAAAAAAATCAGAAATTATAAGAAATATAATATAATATAAACAAAATTGGGAAAAAAATATAATGAATAACAAAAATATAAAATTTATAATCCGATTTAAAAAATTATTTAATAATTTCGTTAACTAAAAAAAAAAAAGATAGTATGAGTACAACTAGAAAATTAATGCAATGAAGACTTATAATAAGTAACAAGAACTTATCTTTTCTTCCATAATTTTATTTGTTGACCAGACGAAGTGATACGATGACAAACCTAATATCGTCATATCTTTCAATTTTTTGTATGTGACTCGAGTAAAACTCGGATGACCCAAACTTTGACTCTAAACGTTTCACATACTTGATAATGACACTTTTTTTTCTTTTTTTTCCATTTTCCTAAAAAAAAAATTAAAAATGTATATATGAATATAAGTGAAAGGTAAATAACTTTATACAATTATTTGATTAAAATTTGAAATCAAAATTATATGTGGGCAAAACAAAAAAATAATTATATAATCGCATAATATAAAGAATTCAATACATTATTTTAAATTTTTTAACTAAATAATTATTTATGAACGTTTGTATATTAATAATTTGTGACTAATTACTATGACTTTAAGTATTTAACGTTAGAAATCGACACATAAATGATTTATTACTCTTGGTTATATAATTACTTTCGTATAAACTGAAATCTATATATAAATTTTAATTTATTATTGGGTTCATCAACTGACTCGATGACTTGGTGGCTAATTACTCAGTGGTTATCTCGAGTCAATTACCGGTCTGATTTTAAAAAAATAATAATTATAGTAAAAGAGAATACAAAGGACCTCAATTAAAATTTTAATACGTCTCATTTATTTGGTATTTTTTTTTTCATTTTTGTTGTATTTTTTATATTTTTACAATATTTATATTTTTTATACTATATCTAGGAGATGATTATTTATAATATTAATTAAGTATATTACTTTCTATTTAAAATATTTTTAAGATTTATTTTATTATATTTTATAACTTCTTGATCATTGTTATTGTTTTATTATCAACTTTCAATAGAGAAAAGAATATTTAAAATTAAATCTTATATATTTATTTTATTTACTTTATCACTATCGCCAATTTATTCTTTCAATATCTTTAAAATAAATATTTAGAAATTAATGATAATTTTATTATATTTTTATCTGATTTTAAAATAATTTCATATTTATATTATTATATTATATTATAATATTTATATTTATGTTTTATTTTATAGATTATGAAGAACCATTTATAATTAAAATATATAAGTTATATTTATTTAACTAAATTCATATTTTTCTGGTTATTTTATTATTTATAGCATTTTAAGCGTGTTTTGTTACTTTTAGAATTTAGTAAATGATTTTTCAGAATTTAAATTATTTTTAATTTATTCTATATAATTATTGTGAAATAAGATTTGTTATATATTATTTAAACTCTTACTGTCTTCATAATTATTTTTCAAAAGTATTTGATAAGTATTTGTACATAAAATATATTTTTTATATATATTTAACATATTTCATATTCTCTTATGATTTATTTCATTATTTTATAATACTTCTTTGTTTTTCTTATTATTAAATAATTATTTGGAATTCATAATATTTTAACCCAATTTTAAAATAGTTGAGGATTTATTTTATATTATTTATAATATATATGATTTTTCTGAATTTTTTAATTTTAATTCAATTAATATATATTTATAATTTAAATACAATTTCTTGTATTTATTGAGTTGATTTTATATATTTCTTCAAATTTATATTAAAAGTATTATATTTTTATCGGTTAAAGGTTTGTTTAATAATTGTATAATTATTTTGATATAGTTTATATCTAAATAAAAAGTACAACAAAGTACGACTAAAGTATAACTAGATAATTCAGTTGTACTTAAGTTGTACTAAAACAGATTGATGTGATTGAATTATAACATAATCTAATGATAAACTTTCATGTACATGTTGACAAATAAGTACAACGGATACTGATAATTAGAAAAGTCTAAATTTATTATAGGATCTTCACTTTGTCTTTGATTCAAAGACTAAACAAGGAGATGGACTCAATGATTTGTAATAAAAGTGACTAATATGTTGTTTCGCGACTAACTAAATGGGAGAGTTGAACTATTGTCAAGTGAGTTAAACTATAATTTGACATACACTGTAGTATGTAAAAAGTTGTTTCATAATTTATAAATGTGGAGTTATTTACCTTTAATTTAGTTTAGGGCCCCGCACACACACACAAACACACACACACACAAAAATATACTACACCCCCAAAAACATCATCTTCTCTAACCTTCACCACCACTCCAACTCTGTCATTATCATCATCCATCACACCGTCGCCGCCACCTTCGATCAGGAAGAAGAGAAAACGCGATGGGTGGTGAAAGTTAAGTGATGGATTTGTCTCTGGTTCTCGAGCATATGTCATGTGTTTGAACTTTTTGACCGAACAAATACAACGTTGTTCGAAAAAGAAATTCGAACAAGCCTTAAAGGGGGCGTTTAGATCAATCTCTCGAACATGTATTTTGTGTACGAATCAATTTTTTGTAGTTGTATTTTGTGTTCGAAAGTTTGGTTCGAATGACTTTTTTCAAGGCATTTTTGTTCTTTTTCTTTCTTCAATGGCACAGTCGCGGCAGCGTATTTCTGTGTGCATGTTTTGTTTGTTCTTCAATAGACGGCGACCATGACAGTGGCGGCGGTGATGGGCGACAGCTGGAGTGGTGTTGGAGAGTTGAAGGAGATGAAGTATTTGAGGTTGTAGGGTTTAAGGATAATATTGATATTTTTGTGATAATATTTTTAGTAGGGTGAACTAATAAATAAAACGAGGTGCGTATATCAACGCCCTTTATTTTAAATTTGCTCGTGTTGACCAAATCGTGACTTGAGTATTTTAAGTTATTATATTACTTAATAAATTAATAATATTACACTTACATCGAATGAATTTACACCATCCGTTTCAATTCGCTCCGTGCATCGCACGGGTTAAGCACTAGTTATTTCTTAGCATAGATAAAAGAATTAAATGGGTTGTCAAAATATGTTGAAATGGGATGAGATATTTGCATGGTTAATATTCTTAGATTAATTAAATTTTATCAATATTTTTTTACATTGATTTTGTTCGTAGGGGTAATTCGTGTTCTCGAGTAGCGACTTATGTTTGTATGCAATCTTAGTTGAATTACATAATTTATTGTGCCTCTGCTATATGTTACCAATGATTAAACATGAATCACTATCTTCCCTGAATAGCATTTGGATTTCTAGCCTAGCTAGCTAGGCTCCCTCGATAACTTGTGATTGCAGTGGTAGATGAAATAGTTATTTCTCGAGGGTCGTCTTTCTCGAGTGCGTAGGTGGATAGGCTTTGATTTGTACATATTTATATATATATTTTTGTATCTTTTTGTGTCTTGTTTTATGTACTTTAATCAGGTTTGAGTCGTGTTTTGTCTCATTTTTTTTATTATTTTGCACTGTCATAGCTTTTGTCATTTTTTAGTATTTTTTATATTTTGTTTTCTTACTTTTGTGGATAATTATGTTAGTTTTGTTTTCTTGGTTTTAGAACGATCGAGCGGGCTAAAGCGCATACCCCAGAATCACAAACAACTCGATTTGACAAAAATACGACCTGAACCCACAAAGTGCAGTAGCCGATCGATGGCCAATCAACCCAAGTTTCCCACCCGCGTCGACCGCAAGCGTCGATCGACTGGACGAGTATCAGCTGGCCCCGTCGATAGATGGGCCATCGACGCACGCATTTTCGCCTATCGTCGATCGAAGGATTATCAACGGCCAATCGACACCCAGACACCATGGGTCGATGGCTAATCGATAGAGGGCCATTTTAACCATTTTTGACAAATTTTAACATTTTGCCCCCGGTTTCACTCTTTATAATATCACACTCTCCGAGCTAGAAGGGGGACTTTTTGCCACCATTCTGCTTGCAAAAGCCCTAATCAACCTAATCCATTCATCTTTCTCTAATTTTTCATGTTTTATTAGTTTTCTCAAATACAATGTTGATTTCCTTCAATTTCTTAGATTGTAGATGAACACTCAAGTATATGGTGTAATCTCTAGCTTGAATGTATAAAATTCCCTCTCTTGTTGTAGTAAGCTCTAGTTTCTCTTTCTTGCTTGTTCTTTTGTAGGATTCATAAATGGATTGAAACTTTTGATTTTCTTATCTAATGTTTTCTTTTGATAATGATATTCATCTTTTATTGTTAGTTAATCTCCATGCTATTCAAAGCTTGTTCTTGTTCATCTATGGTGTTTCTTTCTCTTTAAGTATGTTAGGTAAAGTGATATTGGAAAAGAAAATGGGCCTAGTCTTTTTGAGCATGTAGTCGACTTGTATTGTAAGGCTTTTTAGGTTTGTAGATGAAGAGGAGTAGATTTTTAACTTGTTTAAAATAGTTTGAATTGAATTTTCCTCTATCACTAGTGCAGAAACTGCCAATTCAAAAGGGTAATTCTGCCTATCCAGAACGCCTTTTTGTGCCTTTTGTAGTGTCATAGTTCTAGAAAGTCTGTACTTTCCAGAACGCCTTTGTTACCTTTCTGGATTGGCAGACTTTCTAGAAGGGTAAAAAAAAGGCATTCTAGAAAATAATCTTTCCGTTCTAGAATGGTATCATCCCATATTGATCCGCCACTTTCCAAAACGGTTTTTAAAAAAACCGTTCTGGAAAGTAGTACTCTCCATAACGGTATTTGAAAACACCGTCTGGAAAGTTATACTTTCCAGAACGGTTTTTTCAAATACCATTCTGAAAAGTCGCACTTTCTAGAATGTTATTTTCAAATGCCGTTTAGAAATTGCGACTTTCCAGAACGGTATTTGAAAAAACTGTTATGGTAAGTTGTACTTTCCAGAACAGTGTTTAATAAAACCGCTATGGAAAATAGTAAAAAAATAAAATTAAAAAAATTAAAATTCAATTATGCAAATACAAATTAACCAACAAATACACCAAATTGGCCATAATTTCTCATTCATTATAATCAATCAAATAAATTCACAAACACAGAGTGTGCATCATAGTACTTGCAATCTAGAATCAACAAAGTAACAAATATATATATCTACTAAAATCGAGTACAATCTCGAGTTATGTACATTCAATACATTTCATCAACATTACACTCCCCTAATAAAACCTTCACGCTTTTCTAATAGCATCAGTTTCAGAGCTGATTATAAACTGCTCCATGCTATTTTTTAACAACTTGCATGCTGCATTAATGAGAAACATAAATACCACTCCAATCATTCATCAAGACAAGTCCAAAGATATGATCTGCAGCCTCGTTAACATCCACACGTTTCCCCAATTCATTCCCAGGGCCAACAACAGCACCCGAAAATGCATTTTAACAACTCACTCAAGAACAAATAACGAGATTTCATTCCAATTCCAGCAGGTCATTGTAATAAGATCCACATCTTATAAACAGGAGAAAAAACCCGATGGGTTCTAGTTAACAGTTTGACGAAAGCAAACTATCTATTTTCTCTTTTTGAGAATAAAGCTTACCATTTCCGTTTCAAAGTCCAACTTACGAGAAGGTCAGAAATAAGGCGGGGAAAGTGGTAGTTAGGTGACCTTGTCCTCTGGAATAAACAACAAAATTTCATAAGTCTTGAACATACTTGTAAATGTTAAGAGCAAGAACAAAATCTTGACTACAGAGTTCAAGAAACTATGAGGTAGATCGCAAAATTTATAATAGCCTGTAAGTAAAAAAGGAACAGTGTTTTTTGTAACCTTGGCCTGATTATGTCGGTGCCATAGATGACAATATATGATGCACGTCCATGGTAAGCAATAGGAATGTGAAACCTGAAATGTATGCAGCCATTCAAAAGAGTGGAGCAAGAACTCTGAGAGCAAGAGAGAGAAAATATTGTAAATTCCAAAGTACCATACCAATTTGGGTTAATTGGATTTTCTGGTCCTCGAAATATAAGTCCAAAGTTCTTTGCATGATGCTTTGACGCAAAGAAGTCTGTATAGTCCCCAATTGCGATAGGAAGAATCATTTGGACCTTGTCCTGCCACTTCAGCACATATCGATTAAGCAAATAGAACTTGATCAATTTTATGCAAATTTAAAACTGCATGCATCTCATACAATAGGCACAAGTGCTTTCTCCCTTAAACTTGGCATTGTCCCGCAATATTGGTTCTGCAGCTGCATTATAAAATAACAAAGGAATAAATATATATAAATAAAAAATGAGCCTATATGATTCAATAGTGTGACAAAGGCCTCTTTTGTAGAAAAATCAAGACAACCAAATAATCGAAATTTACTTTTTACTAAATGATATCAGAAAATAGAAATACTAGAATCCACAATAGTTATAAAAGCAATGTGAGTAGCTAACCTGATAATAACTTCTGTAAAGTTATACGAGCTTCCTTCCATGCGAGCCGTCCGAGCCCCAAGAACTTATTGAGATTAGGTTGTATAAATACGTCATTTTGCCAGCATTAAGTACTAACCTTCTTCATGTTCTTTTCTATTTTAATTGTTTCAATAAATTTTTTAGGTTGCATTGCGATGAATTGATTTGAATTTTAAGGATAGGCTTTATATGGCTCCAAATGGGTGGATTTGAAATCCACCACAATAACTCCTAAGATAGCTTTAATGATGAGAACACATATTTGTTATTAATAATTTTGAATCATTAACTTCAAATCCTTCCATCAACATAACAAAAATATAATTCAACAACTTTTTATTTCCAACCAGCAAAAAAGCAAAGTGTAAGCAAGTTTTATCAATCAGTCACAATGTTAATTTCTATTGATCTGACGAAATTTGCTAACATCATCAAATAGTTTACAGTGTCACCACTTGACTTTTCAAAATATTACAAATCGGTCCTATGTAATATATAGAAAGAATGAGGGACGAAATATAAAACGCAAGACGGAAAGTTGGGTTATTTATTTTTAAATTTGAAGGGTGTAATTGTAAAATTATTTGATGACGTCAACAATTACTGTTAGCTCCACTAACTGACGTCAGGTGAAAAAGTGCAACCTCAAGGTTTTTTTTTTTGGTAATTTCAATGTGAGCTGTTTTTTTTTTTTTTTTTTTCTGTAGTTAGGCTTCAGGGGTAATCTTTGTAACTAACCCCATCTCTAAACTGAGGGGTGTAAATATAAAATGCAAGACAAAAAGTAGGAGTCATTCGTAATATTTAGAGACATCAGAGGATGTAGATGTAAAATTACGCTCGCCTTCTCGAGGGTGATTTTCGTAATTTTCAAAGTAAGATGTGTTTTGTTCCTCTTCTTTTGCAATTAGGCTAAAGTTCGGGGGCATTTTTGCAATTAACCCTATCCCCCAAAAAGAGTTAAAAATGAAATCACCTTGAGATGATATTTTCTCTGCAACAATTGGCGACCCAAGCCGGTGTAGATGCCGCAAACCCACCAAGCGAACAACAAGCATTCGGTGAGAAGGCAAACTGTGTCGGGATCTATACCATTGAAAGCCGCTGTGAAGACAGATAGCAATGCCTCCTTCAACACACACTACATGACCAACGCACGCACTTTGCTCGATTATTGTTTAATTCAAATTTAGTTAACAAAATCTTGAATGTTAAGGTTCTTGAGAAAACATAACCAAATTAAAACTGGTTAAAAGATCAGAGACATCAAGCCTTAGAGGATATGAGAAATAAACATCTGCAAGGCATAATTAAAATTGTGACCGAGTCAATTATGTATAAACCAGTAGCATGAAGTACATTTATTACGCATGCATGCATTTTTTTTACCTTCGAGGCGGATATCGCCTGACCGTGCAAGGCTATGCACATGGCTAGCAGATTTTAGGGAAGACATATAACCCGCATTCCTGGATTGCACTTTCCCGTTAGAAGCATTGATTAAAAGTGCTTCAAGGTTCGGATCATGCAATTTACGACTCTTTAAATCCTTTCCTAAAGCAAAAGCTAAAGCTTCATCAATTTTGGCACTAGATAAAACAAAGTTAATTCTTTCTGTAGCAGCTAAGGCTCCACGAAGATCACCAAAGGTTTTCACCACCTTAAAAAATATTATGATTAAAAAACAGAATTAAAAAAGAGAGAGAGAGAGAGAGAGTACTCACAGCAAATGTTTTATCATTGACAAAAAAATAAACATGTCCACATTCAGTTTTATACGACCCTGTGCAAGCAAATCATATCTCGATTCTCAACGTCTAGAAAAAATAATTGTATCTTGATTCTCATATCTAAGTTTTATATATTGAAATATACATGATGTCAGCATTAGGTTTGTATGAGGTGGGAAAAAAAAGTGAAGATAGAGAAAGTAGACCAACCGGCTAAGTTTAGGATCATCAACTTTTCCAAGTGTAGCAACAACACCGAGCACATCTGTAGTTAATGAATAACCAGAAGCCTGAGCTTCAGGGTTAGCTTTCATCTTACACAAAATGGCTGCTACAGAATTCTCGTACTTGTGAATATGCTGAAGTATTTCTCTCACGCTGTCCCAGAGACAGGCTCTCCATTTTCCTGTTTAGGGATACTACTTGTATGATACTTCCCAATAGCAACTGGAAGTTCAAGTATGGATAGAAAAAAAAAGTAAAGATTTATCACTTGAAATGTAATTACAATTTTACAAAAAATGAGACATATCTAGCAGTCAATTAAGGGTAAGTTTTATACATACGAGTGAAATATGTCAGAAATTCTGTTATTGTAGGCAACAACGTAATAAAAAGAAAATTGAAAATTTAGATACCTCGCATATCAAGAATCGAGTCCATTAACTTATTCTTCAGACTCTTCAAGTATTTGATATTATCCTCATGATGTTTACTCACCAAATTCCTGCAGATCGTCCTGAATTTTCTGCAACAATTACATCAACTTGTGTCATTATCTTCCCAAGATCTGTACTAAGAGAGGTTCAGATAACAGAAGCAAGTAATCATTTAATTCGAAAAAACAAGACATCAACCGATATCAGACACACTCGTACGCACGATCGCAAAGGAAAATTAAGTGACAAACCTTAGAGCGGTTCATCTTTGCCTGAGTGGGCTTACTAATCGATCCATTTGGTATCTCTTCTTTTGGAAACGGAAGATTTTGTCCAGCATGCTTTCGTGCTGCTGATAGGTCAGATAACACCGACGCACTAGAGTTGTTGATTGACGTCCGTCATAGTAACAACATTAATCATCCTTAAATACCACTAAAACACGTGCAAGAACAGACACGCGGACATGATATGAGCTAAAATGTTTCCTTATGTGGATAATAAACAGATGTAAAATTACGTAATCTTCGAGCCTATTTAGTTCCTTTGAAAATCAGAAAATTGAGTCCTTAAAAAGCTAAAGAATATTTATGATAATTTCCAAAGAGTGATAAATTGTTTTAAACCCGCTGGACCAGCAACAACAGATAAATAAGTAACTCAGTCTCATAAAAATGATGACAAACAAACTACACTGCAGCAAGCTTCGCCAGATATGTATATTACTCAAAACAAAATGTAATAACATTACCAGATATACAAACTTCAAGACATAAAACTGACTCTTACACTCCAACACCAAGAAAATTTTTACTACGAGCTTTAACATATACTAGTGATTTATCGAGTTTCGACATTTCTAGCATTGAAAAGGTCATTATGATTTGCACTTAAAAAATAATTAAAGTGTATCCAAGACACTAACCTACTGTAGTCATCTTGCATTCTAGTTCTGGAAATTGCATATATGATTAATGCAAAATTATTATAGACCAGAAGGGAGATTTTATAATAAATCCCAAAAGGAGATGGACTTTCGCAAAAAATAGTAGAAAAAGTACAACTTCTTAATTGCATGTGTTTGTAAAATAGGTAGACATTACTCACCGCGTACGTCAAAAGTGTGTTCAAAATTGATTCAGTATCTTCTGCCCCTGCATGATAATCAAGTAAATTAGACACCACTAATTTGTCTCAAACAATCATTCATCAAAGACACAACAACACCTACCATTTTCCTCAATGGCCCTCGACACCATTTTCTCTGGAAACCCCATCCCCACAAAATGATCGATTAACTTAAATCGAGGACTCGGAGATGAGCTTGCCTTCACATAGAATAAGGGAAAAAATCAATCATTCATAGTATTAAAGAGAAATGAATTTCATTTCAATCTAATAGGTGGCTGTTAAGACTTCAATTGCAATTGGAGTTCAACAGCTCAATTATGTCCCCAGTACACTCAGTATCATTTAGACTTAGAGCCATCAATATATGCATATATAGCTTTACCTTCTCAATATCTGTGCAAGAAACTAAAGCAGGCTGAGCAGTGGTCACCGTTCCCGATAAAATTTCAAGCTCGTCATCTGTATTCCAATCGACATCGAAACTTTCATCTCCAAAAACATTTCCATCCTGCATATGGTTATTAATTAGAAAGAAAAAGAAATAATATGAAATGGAAATCCAAAATGTTTAACTGGTAGTATTATTCAAAGAAAACTTAAAGACAGTAAAAATGGAGGAATTTTTATACAAAATAAATTCATCATTGAATAGCTACCAAAAGACAAACCCATCAGTTACCTAAAATTCATAATATCAGGGAGGAATATGTGGCTAAGATATGGCGAACCTCAGAATATATTTTTTCTGATAAATTATGAATGTTTGTCATTTGAGGTTCAAGAGACATGATTTTGAAAGTCAACTCCTGCTATTAAAATGGACTTAATTCTAACTAGCCTGATACAATGATATTTCTAATGAGTTATAAACAAGTGTTCTACTTATCAAATTACATGGTAAAATACTTTTTTGCGGGGATTCCAAGTCCATGACAAAGTACTTTGACACTTATTTAAAAAAGATTTAGTAGTTATGGTTCAGTTTAACAAAAACTTGAAACTCTGGAACATTGTTCGTACTGAGTTTGGTTCATTTCATATGATCTCCACGCAGACATATAGTTATAGATGAGATTATATTAGAAACTATTTATAGGGGACAAATAGGTTTACAACTAATTTGACGCAAGAATATTTGACATCTTGTATAAAAGAGTAACAGACAATTAATTGATAGTTTTCATATAAAGGACATTAAAATCGCATCAAGGACATAAATCTCTTAGCAAATTGAGTACACAATTTCAGCCCTCAGAATACTACCAAACAAGTCATCCCAATTCCTAAATCTGACGGACTTGAAATTACAACAGGGAGCTTCTAGTTTCCTTTCATTTCATGGAAGTTAAAACTAATGGGGCCTTATAAATCCTATTATGATATTAACCCAAATATTTTTTTATCTTAGAACTAAAAAGAATTTCATGTTGATATTAACACAAATATTTTATATCCTCAACATCCAAAATCATCACCAATTCTTGATCTACCACTAAAATCAACAATGAACTGTGAAGAACAAATTATCAATCCCTCTTTAATCCAGTATAAAAACAAGTGAAGCAATTAATCAAACACCTTTTGCATAAGAAAGCGATATAACATTGCACAAAAGAAAATGACTCGAGCAAAACCAAGGTTAAAGAATTTGGGAAAACCTGAAGGCAGAAGGATTGTTATCTTCAAAAGCAACAAATTTACCATCCTGCATCGATCAAAAACGAATTACTTTTTAATATACACATAGGCAGCAAATAAGAGGATGAGGGATTTAAAAAAAGACCTGGTGAAGGACGGTAGTGGAGGTTGAATGGGCGGTTTGGCGGAAGATACAAGACGGCTTCCTCTGCCCGGCGCCGCTGCCTCCGTCTCCTCCGGCATACAAAAATGAGGTACCGCCCCACTTATAATGAGATTTGCCTTCTTCTCCCTTGCTAGGGTAGCGGGTTTCAAATAGCGAGCTAGGGTTTAAATTGAAAGTTATTTTGTGCAGATAAATGAAAATCGATAGCTGAGGTAAAGGTTTGATGTTGGAGGTGATGGAGGATGGACGGATATTTTGGTAGTTGTGGAAGCAAAGTCGTAGCGGACGGGAATGGCGGGCCGGAGCGAGTTGGGGGAGGCGGACCACTGGCGAATCTAAGCTAGAGATGCGGCAGAGAGAGATTTCACCAGTGTTGGAGCACAGGAGGCTGCAAGGGCTTTCACCTGTGTCGGAGTTCACTGGCGTCATGGAAAATGGAAAAATTGGATTAAAATATAAACGATTTTTTAATTGGAAATGACTTTCGAGAACGGTTTTATTAATAACATTTAGATTGACTTACATTCCAAAACGGTATTACATTAACGTTATGGAGTGCACACTTTCCAGAACAGTTTTACAATACTATTCTAGATTGATTAGTAAATCCAGAACAGTATTTCAATATCGTTCTAGATTATAATTTTTTTTTAGCTAGACTTTCCAGAATGGTAATTTCAACACCGTTCTGAAAAGTATACTTTCTAGAATGGTATTTTAATACCGTTCTGAATTGATGAACATTCCAGAACGGTATTGAAATTATCGTTCTGTAAATTATACTTTCCAGAACGGTATTATAAAACCGTTCTGGAAAGTCGTCATGCCAGGACGGTATTTCAAAATACCGTTCTAAAAAGTGCTGTCCAAAACAGTTTTAAAAATACCCTTCTGAATTGACTTTCTTGTCTGTTCTAGAATGCAATTTTTGCACTAGTGTATTTTCATTTTTTAGGTTTTACTATTCTATATACTTGCTTTATTGCTTGTTGAATATTAAATTTAATTATTGATATAATCATGTTGAAGCTTGTTCTTAGTATATGACATTACATTAATCCATGTGTTTATGTTAGAATTTATGGATTTATGGTCAAGATAATTTTAGAACCATCAATTAATGATTATCAGGTGTTTAATTGAGAATTGAGATTGACAATCTCGATTTATTATTTAAGTGTTTGATGAATTGTCAATTGATCGTGGAGACGAGTTTTGTACCTTCAATCCTTGTTTATATTGATTTTTAAAACTCGCATATTTGAAATTCTCATTTTCAATTGTTTTCCTTCAAATTTTGTTTTAAAATGCTTTCGCCTAAATGATTTTGATTTTTAACTCCGGTTGTAGTTGATAGCCTTCAAACCCAAAATTTGATTGTATGTTTAGGATAAAAACTTTTTATCCTTTTTTTCGTAATTCAAACAGAGAACCAATTCTGATTAGCATTTCTTGTGAGATACGACTTGATTCACCTCACCACACTATGATCGACCATGGTCTCTTGTGAGTGATCCTCGAGAAATTTGTAAAAATAGTGAGATCACTTCAAGATTTGGTGCCGTTGTCGGGGAAGGTTAAAGGTTTTGTGATTTTTATGTTTGCTCTTCGAGACTTTAGCTTATTATTATTGCTTGTTTTATTATTTTGTCTTGTTCGTGTTGTAGTTTTCTTTTTAATTCATTTTTCTTATCTACCTCCAGTGCATTTAATTTCATTTGTTGAGTGTTGTGTGTGCAAGGTACATATGCAGCCTTAACCACATCTCTTCAGACCAAAGGTTTGACAAAACAAAGATCACCAACTATTGGCCTCTTTATTCTGGTATTCGATTTCTGTGACTTTTCATCACATTTAGCCCCAAAATGCGAGCCTACGATATAGAGGATTTTCAATACGATCTTTACCCATTTTTCTATGGGTTCCTAATTAAGGACCCACTTGATCTTTTTTATGAGTATAACATCGTTACTCATTCGTTTCCTCTTAAGGACCTAACCATGAAAAGCCGGACTCCATGCTATCTTGGAACTCGATTTATGATCGTTTCATGAAGGACTTATATTATCCTCCACCCACCCCCCATTCCTCTTACTTGGGCTATGATTCGTAAGCTCCACCCGTTTCTAATTCCCATTCATCAAGGTACGAATCCTATGCTCCACAGCCTCGACTCTTTAGAATCTAAGTTTTGATCCTCACGCCTCACCTAAAAATTCTTACAATACGGGCATTTATACCACATATGCTCCACCCATTTTCTTTTCATCTTATCCGAGCTGTGATTCATAGGACAACCACTCTTAATTCTTATTCTCTGAGGTACGAATCTTATGCTCCACCCACCTCATCCTATTACAATAAGAGCTATGATAATTATGCTCCATTCATTTCAATTCCTATACGCTCAGTTACAAGCCTCAAGTCCCTCCTCCAAGAATCACAATTTGGAATATAATGCTTAATATCACTACTACAGAAACTGCTTTTTAAGGCTGTTAATTAAAGGCGGTTTACTGAAAAACGCCTTAAAAATACTTTTAACGGCGGTTGTGGCTAAAACCGCCGCTAAAAAGGTTATTTTACGGCGGTTCCCTCAGAACCGACGTTAAAATTGGATATTAGATTATTTTAACGGCGGTTTACTAAGAACCGCCGTAAAAGTGACACATTTTACGGCGGTTTTTTAACAACCGCCGTAAAATTGGAGGCCAGTTAATTTTAACATCGTTCACAAACAACCAACGTAAACACTTAGACACTCTACGGCGGGTATGTGATAACAGCCGTAAAACTCGCACATTTCTACGCGGTTTATATAAGAACCGCCGTAGAATGTGATAGCATTTAACGGCGGTTCCATTAGAACCGCCGTAAAAACTAGTCCGCCATGTCATCGATCCTCGTCTTGCTCAAGCAAGTTGTTTCAACCGTTGATCCGTGTCTCATCCATCGATCTACATTAAATATTAAACTAAAAAAATAAATAATATTAAACTAAAAAAACAATAAATATTAAACTAAAGAAATAATAATGATAAATATAAATATAAATCAAAAAACCTGAGCACCCTTTTCGGTCAAAATGCAATTTCACTCTCCTCCGTCGGATCTGCGACTACAACCTCAATTTCTCATTCAATTTCACTTCGCGGCAATGGATCTGGTGGACGAAGAGCTCCAATTCCTCATCATCCCCGACATCCTCAAGGAATCAATCTCAATCCCCAAACAATCCCCCAAAACCTTCTACCTCATAACCCTAACCCTAATCTCGCAGAAACAAGAGAGCAGAGAACGAGTTAGCATCAAAATCTCACAGAAATATGGCATCGTCTTCGAGCAGCGGCCTAACGTTCAAGCTCCACCCTCTTGTCATCGTCAACATCTCTGATCATTACACTCGGGTCAAGTCCCAGTCCCTTCCGCCTCACRCCGGAAYCGACGGCGGAGACTCCTCGTCCCTCTCTTCTCCTCCTCCGCCTCGCGTATTCGGATGCGTCATCGCGTCCAGCGCGGCCGCACCGTCGAGATCTTCAACAGTTTCGAGCTACTCTACGACCCATCCACCCATTCACTCGAATTATGTCGGCGATGCCCAATTAGAGGTCCCAACACTCTAACTTGTCTAATATGTTTTCTTATTTGATTCACGTTCTGAAAATGTTCATTGATGATAWTTTATGGCCCAAGTTGTTTTATAAACTGTGGGGTTTGAAATTGATGGAGTTGAAAGCTAATTGTTTGATTTTATTTAATTAATTATTTATTATTTCGTGAATGGGAATCTTCTGAGAAATGGCTGCTATTTCATGAACATAAGATTTCTGCATGGTAGATTATCTGGTTTCATCAGACAATCGCTGTATGACTATTGTACTGTTTTTGCTCTCTCGCGAACACAACTCTTTGGCTTGTGAAATTGCAGAATTTTTCTTGAAGCTTTTGGGATTTTTTTTTCCTTTTGGATAATTTTGTTTCAGATTTATTTGATTATTGATCTTGGTTATGCTGCTGAAAGTCGAATCTCGTTTATCTGCAATTTTTATTTTTATTTTGTAATTAATCTTGATTTTACAGTATATCTTTGTTTTACTTGCTGTCAAATTTTAGTTAAATCCTGTTTTTCTGCCTTTTGTTTTTTTCGTAAGGGGGGAAATAAATAAAGAAGAAGAAGAAGAAAAATGGCATCATTTACAGGAAAAATGAAATTATACAAGGTCGTCAATTGTGTTTACCAGGTAAACAACAACCTATTTATTCTTGTTATTTACAAGGTCGTCAAGGCAGCGTAATAAGATTAAAAGACCTTTTTTTGGTTATAATTGTAGGTTACTTACTGTATGTTGTGAAGGCTGATCAGTGAAGTAAGACATTTCTTCTCATTTTGTTCTTTTGGTCTGCAGTAGTAACTGAAGTAGATCGACTTTTGAATTTTAGTTGTTGTTTTCATGGTTTAATTATGTATATATGGCTATAGTTGTTCCTTGTTTAGGTTGGCTGCCCTATTCCGTGTAAACCTGCAGGAAACTTATGGCCTTGYGCATTTAATCATAATTGTGTGCCATAATTTGTGCTAACATGCCAGATTTTCTTGCTGACTACTTATTATTTGTGGATAAACACAAATGGTGTAGCTTTCTAAGTGATGGGAGTTTACTGCTATTAGTTATAGCTATGGTATAGTCTTTGATTTTAAAAGAAGTTGATAGCAACAATTATCTTTTTTCTAAGAATTATATGTCAAGATTCATGAAAGCTTCCTGTGTTTCATATGTTTGGTGACAATCTATTGTAGTTTGTTCTAATCACATTGAATTTGGTTTTGATCCCTTTTTCATCATTGGAGATTTTAATTTTGTTTATTTCTTGGATACTTTTGAAAGACTAGAGGCAGTGCTAGCAGAACTTGCCAAAATACAGGTAACTGGCTTGTTCTATCTTTTGACTGACTCATAATTTCAGCGTGAAGGTCGTACAGCTTACAACATATAAGATAGGCAGGAAACAGCAAAAGATAATAGGCAATTGTGTTCCTATTAGATAATAGTAACATTAATGGGCAATTGTGTTCCTATTCTTTAAATATAAAGTGATTGAGTAGGTTTTGTGGATCCAAACAAACCTAACAATCACCCAATGCGCAATGCGCAATGGATACTCTGGGGCTGAGGTCAGGGTTACTCCCATGAGGACARAGATCATTATCCGCGCAATGCGCACCCAGAACGTTCTTGGTTATTATTCACTTAACTCTTCATTTCACCGTCGATTATTTTTTCACTTATAGAATTCCAACTTGGTTACCTATGTTGACCAAAAATATTTCGTTTAATATATAAAATCATGTGGTTTTTTCTTTTATTGTGCGTGTTTTAAATATAATCAACTTACATTAGGAGAAAATGGGTATGTCCCTGTCTCTCTCTTTAGCATTTTTGTTTTTATTACAAAAGAATAATGATATCATTTATTCCTCAGGAATGTAAGTCATGATTGATTTTTTTTTTAAATTTTTGTTGGGATTTTTTGGATTTAAATCAGAAGGGAATTGGTTTTAAAATTGGGAATGGACAATTCTGCGGCTTCATTTGATCCAACCCATGTTACCCAAATCTCTTGGAGTCCCAGGTTGGTTTTATATTTATTTTTTAATTCACAATTTATATAGATGCATGCATAATTTTATTTAAAATTGTATTATATGTTAAATGTTTTGAAATATACAGGGCTTTTTTGTACACAGGATTTTTGTTTGAGAATGGGGAGGGTATGCAAATTTTACATTACGAGCACGGCCAAAAGTATGTGCCACATTATGATTATTTCAATGACGAGGTCAATTTACAATTAGGCGGTCACCGAGTGGCTACTGTTCTTATGTATTTGTCGAATGTCGAGAAAGGTGGGGAGACGGTTTTCCCGAGGTATTTTTTTTCTTTCCACGAATTTGCTCGGTTTTTTGTCTTGGAGAGAATTCATATAATTCTCATTTATTTTTTTGTTCTTTTGCATTTGGTTAAATACGCAGGTAAAAGATAGACAGCCTAAGGGTGATGATCGGTCTTATTGTGCTAAATAGGGCTTTGCAGGTAAAAATGTGCGYGTGTGTGTGTGAAAGAACAAAGTATCTCTTTACTTCCAGACTTGGTTATTTGATGGCCCTTCCATTAGACAGAAGATGATGGATAGTTTAGATACATTGTTCAATTGTATTTTAAAACCTGCTATGTATTATCTAAAAATTATAAAAACTATCCTGAATTTTAGCCTAATTACAAAAGATTGCAGTTATCTTGTAAACTCACAAATACACTCTTAGAGTTGTGTGAACATCCAATTGAGACTTGTATTTTGCAATTTATAAAAGAGAAAATGCCAATATTGGGACATTTGTATTTGGTAAAAGTTTTTTTTTCTAATTAATTAGGTTAAACGTAGCCAATTAATGAGTGCAACGAAATGACTACATTACCCTTCTTAATTAGTTTCTCAATTCAAAAGTTTTGGGTCCTTGCTGCTACATTACGCTTCTTAATAAGCCCCATTGACTCAATATRGTATAAGGCACAACCCTTCCTTCCTGTTCTMTATCCTTTAAATTAYAAATATGCCCTTGAGGTCTGAACCAATTACTAGAAAACYACCTGAATATGTTAGAAATTAATTAGTTCTGAAGTATTTCAAGGTTAGATTTGTAATTAATCCCATGTATTATTTATTAAGTTTCTTAAAAATTCATTATATTGTTTAATATTTTTTCATTTTCTATTCTCTAGCTTTTATTATGGTCCAACTTATTTTAAATTATTGATTAATCTTTTGTCGAATCTTTCTTCAATGGATGCGCTTTGGCTGAGTATCTGATCGACGACGATAAGGAGCTGAGGCTAAGGAAATTGGTGCTGGAAGTGAAAAAACAGCGGCCTGATGTTATAGGTGAGTGTAGAAAGCTGGCTAATATTTACGTTGAGAAGCTATTTGAGATTTATTGCTCGGGAGAGGATCCTTTATTCAGCCAATCTTAATCTCACAACTTCGTCAAAATTTGTTGTAACGCTGCATATCTTTTGCCCAGTTGGTTCAACTCAACCTCCGCAGCAGTCCGTTCTCTCATGGGTGTTTTGTAGGGTGGGAATGTTTTATGTAGTCTAGGCCAAACTTTAATTTGCCTTTGTTTTCTAGATTTTCTTGCACAGTGTTGCACTAGCAGTGTGTAGGTATTACTAAAATTACTAGATTTGATTTTATTCAATGGTTGTGTATATATGGATGATTGCATATTGATATATTTGTCAGTTTGTTGTACATATTTCATTGAATCAATATAAAATATATTTGGTGCACCTGCTTTCATTTCTTTTCTTTTTTTTTTAAATTTTGTACTACTTTCTAGAAGGTATTTTTAAAAAACTGTCGTGAATTGTTCGTTCTGGAGAACAGACTTTCTAGAAGGTATTTTTCAAGAACCGCCGTAGAATCCACCGCCGTTGTTTTTTATGGCTTGTTCTAAAACCGCCGTAAAAAGACCCACTTTTTAAGGCGGTTTTGAAAACCGCCGTAAATATTTACGGCGGTGGATACAAAGGCGGTTCAAAAACCGCCTTAAAATCCGAAAAATAACCGCCTTAAAATCCTTTTTTTGTAGTAGTGTATGCTCCTCATGCATCACACTCTCATAATACGAGCTAAGATCATTATCCCTCATCCTATTTGTGCAATTGTATTCAACATAATGAGGCCCCCTTACTTGAATGTGATAGTAGCTTGATTGCTACATTTGTTAATGTGAGTAAGGAGGTAAAGGATGAATTTATGAATGAAAGTGTGGGGTTAATGCCAATGGAGGTTCTGGTGGTGAGTGATGATTGAATTTTGTTAACTCTTATTGAAGATGAGAGTGAGTTGATGAGCCCCATGGGTTTGGAAGAGCATGCTTATACCCCTTTGCGGTTTGACATGGATATATTAGTAGATGACAGTAAGGAGGTGTGGCCTTTGGAGATCTCGGTGGTCATTGGAGATTTGAGCTTAAGTTCCCTATGTGAAGATGTTGAAGATCCGGTTCCAATTTTAGAGGAAGTTGAGATTGCCGAGCCTCATTTAGCTCCACCTTATACATTATTGAATCTTGACTTTGAGGTAGTGGATGAGGTTGTTGAGTTTGTGTCTGATTCTCCTCTCATGCTCGGATAAGACTATATTTAATAGTCAGGGTGAGGAGGCGGAGATTGAGGTAATGAAGGAGTTCGATGGTCCATTTTGGCAAACAGAGGGATTTTCAAAGAGCTTTAAGTTAACCAGAGACCGCTCAATATGCATGATGGATATTTTGTCCATTCGGTGGATAAGTTACGTACGTTGCTTCCGTTATTTGCCAAGACCTTCTCGGTGGTTAACTATTCGCGATTTTGGCCTCCAAAGCAAGTTAGAACTCCTTTTTCCCCATCTTCACACTTGCTTACCATATCCGCCTTAGAGAATTCACTCATCATTTCTGGCTCTTGGAGAACACTAAGGCATGGCATGATCATCATGTTTTTGTAGATCACATATAACATTGCTCGTCATAGGTCATTGAGTAATAGAAGTTAAACATAATCTTGTTGGAGGCAACCCTCAATTTTTTTCATTTTATTTCTTTTATTTTTTAATTTTTGTAAATCTTTCTTAATCTCTCATTTCTTCCTTTTTCTTCGATTTATCTTGTTTTTGTGTTATAGGGAATACTTTTTCAAGGTTGGAGAGCCATTTTCATGCCCAAGGCCACTTTCGAAGAATTGGGCATTTTGATCGAGAAAAGGCGAGAAAAGGAGTTAAAATGAGGCTCGTGGCGCGCGAGGCACCATAAATTCTATGGCCCGTAGATCATTGCGTGATTGATGGGAGTAGCCTGTACTCCATTGATGATTGGCGATGCCCCATTAATGCCCAATTGACAAAATCATGTGCCTCCATCAATGGCCCATCGATTGACGCGTGATCGACAGGAGTAGCCTGAACTCCATCGATGGCTGGCGACGCCCCATCGACACTTTTCTGGGCACTCATCGATGGTTTGTCGATCAATGGCCACTTGTTGCTGCTTGGATATGGGTCGCCCGAGTTCACTCGCTCCACCACAATCCGACCCGATCCAATTCAAAAAAAAGTAAGAAAAATTCAAAATAAAATGATATTTTAAAATTTTTCATAAACATTTCTTCCTCGCTTTTACCTTGTTTTCAAAATAAAAATTATAAATAAATTTAAAAAAAGTTAAAAAACCCATAATATAGAAAATTCCAAAAATCACAAATTTATTTTTTCCTTTTTTACATTTTTATGTTTGTTACTCATGTTCGACTCTTTTGTTGTTTGTGTTTATTTTTCCCCACTTACTCCTTTTTGTAGGTTCCTCTCGCCTCGACCACTCGTTGGATGTCACTTCATGATCGACACTTCACCTCAAGCACAATTATAAGGGTGTATCTCTTCCCCTTCTCTTCTACCTTATTTCATTTTGTGCCCAATGTGGGAATTTCTTAGGTTTAAGTGTGGGTGTGTGTGTCTGTGTTAAGGATATTCTTGTGCTTGCTTGAGTTTGATGATGATTGAGCCGTAATGTGTTGACCTTACTTGGAATCTTGGTGTAGTGACGCGGATTTGCTATTTTGGATAGGTTGTTTAGACTTTCATTTGACACTATTATAATTGTGGGGCATGAAGTGTAGGAATTTTACGTAAGTGTATTAGCCTGTGCTATCCGTGAAACTTCTCACAAAAATTGAATAGTTTTTACTAGTCTTGTTATCAGTTTCCCTCCATGGGATTAATTTGTTATTTTTATTTTAATTTTTGGAGATGTCAAACTCCACTCCTCACACGTAGTTGAGAAGACTTGTAAGTTGCAATTAGCAACAAGTCTCAGAGTCTAAACGACACTATTTATGCTCGTGTTATAAATATGTGTTTGTTATGTACCTCGTCAATTGAGTACTCAAAAAATTAAAAAAAATCAAATACAAAAATCAAATTTCAAAAAATCAAAAAGTCAAAAGAAGTAAAGTACAAGAAAATAAATTCTTGTACAAGATATATGTATATAATAAGTCGTGCAATCCTTGTACAAAATTATATTTTTATTTCTTAGAAGATTTTGTAAAGAGGTGCATAGATAACATGGGTAGGAGGGTTAATTTAGTTGTTTTGAGTGTTGATAGACCTTGGATGGTGCATGGAGGAAAGACTTGCATGAAGAGCAACTCATCTTACTAGTCATGTGGATAGGGTCTAAATAACTTAAGGCAAAATTTTGTAGATGTCCTTCTTTTTTGGTTTGGAATGGCTAAATACATTATTTCTCAATTCATTTGTGTGTATTTGTCATAGATCCATTAGGGGAGTTAGATTTAATTGTCTGTGTCTAGTTTCGGTTTTGCAAAGACAAGCAAAAAGCTAAGAGTGGGGAAGTTGATGTATACATATTTGTGTGTATTTTTTGTGTGTTTTGTGTGCTTTAGTGGAACTTGAGTCGTGTTTTTCTCATGTTTCTTTATTTTTCATATACATAGCTTTTGTCATCATTTGAGTATTTTTTTGTAATTTTCTTATTTTATTGATATTTATGTTAGTTTTGTCTTCTTGGTCTTTACAATGGTCGAGCGGGCGCAAGCGCGTACCTAAGGATCACAACCAGCTTGACTTGATGAAAACACGACCCTGGGACATATATGTAAGTTTCACACCCGCGTCCCATTACAAGCATCGACTGACTGCCCGAGAATTAGCTGCCATCGTTGATCGACGGGCTATCGGCACATCATCAATGCATGCATACTTGTCTAACATCGATTGACGAGTGATCAACGGTCAATCAACACCCAGACACCGACGATCGGCGTCCAATCGATGACAGACCATTTCAACCATTTTCGTCAAACTTCATGATTTTGCCCCCACTCTTACCCTATATGATACCACACTCTTCCAACTTGAAGGGAGACTTTTGGACACCATCTTCACTTTCAAAACCCCTAACCAACCTTACCCTTTCATCCTTCTCTCATTTTTATGTTTTTAGTTTTCTGAAATAAATTGTGGATTTCCTTTAATTTCTTAGATTGTGGATGAACACTCAAGTCTTTGGTGTAAACTCTAGCTTGAATGTAGATAATTCTCTTTTTTATTGTAGTAAGCTTTAGTTTCTCTTTCTTGCTTGTTCTTTCGTAGGACTTATGAATGGATTGAAGCTTTTGATTTTCTTGTGTAATGTTTTATTTTGATAATGATATTCATCTTTTGTTGTTAGTTAATCTTCATCATATTCAAAGATTGCTCTTGTTCATTTATTGAGTTTGTTTCCCTTTTAGGTGTGTTAGGTTAATTTGATAGTGGAAAAGTGAATCGAACTTTTTAACACTTACTTTTTATTAAAATAAAAAGCTCGTCTGCAAGAAAATAAAGCAGTTCTAAGTGACAAGTTGACTCGAGTCGAATCTCTCGAGGAAGACTAATCAGAGGTAATTCTCGTGTTTGATTCACGACTAAGAATATAAAGAAAATGCTATTCTAAACACGTAGCCGAATTGTGGTTTGAGAACTTTTAATAACTAATACGATGATTTAAACGATGAGCAATGAAAACAAAAACTTTGAGAAGACTAATAAAACGGGGGTCTAGGGCTCTAGAATCGTCTCCACGATTAATTGGAATTTCATCGAACACTTAATATATGAGCTGGGGTTGTCAGTCCCAACTTATAGATTAAACACCCGACAATCCCAATTGATGCTTCTAAATGATTGTAGGCACTAGACCCATGAATTTTAACGAACAAACATCAAGTAATCCAACAATTTAACATAAAACGCACAAGAACATCCAAACAAATATAAAATGATTGAAGAAAGCAACATGAACATGAACATGAACAATTGAGAAAGAAACAATAATTATCATCAAATAAGTTTATGGGTATCAAACACCGAAGATTACGAGAAGTTGCAATTAAACTAATTACCAAACCAATAACATATCAAACACCTCAAAAGCACACAATCAAAACACGAATTTGAATAATTGAAAAAGGGAATTGAAAACTTACTAATTAACGGAGGAGAATAACATCATTCAAACGAGAAAATAAACTAATGGGAATGAAAATTACGTCCAAAAGAGCAGTGATTAATTAATCTAAGATCTACTAAGAATTGAGAAACTAGAATTTGAATCGGGAAAGGGAAGATACAATGAAAGAAATAAAGAACACTCTTGGGTTGTCAGCCTTAAAAGGTTCAAAAAGTGGTCCTCATTCCAGTCGATCGTGTTCTGATGTCGTCTGAAGAGAAACTTCATATTTATATAGTCGGACAAGGAGGAAATCGTGGTAAACTCGCCTGAAAATGACAGTTGTTGATCGAACATCGATTTGCATCGATCGAGGGTGTCTCTGGCATCGACCTCCGTTGACACCGGCCATCGGTCGACAGTGGTGCACGGCTCTCAACGTGTCGATCGATCAAGGGCATCGACTCTACTGGTGTTGCCCATCGATGTGGTGTCAACATTCAACGTTGATCGATGGAGGCTGGAAAACCTCAGCACGTCGATCGACAGTTACTTTCGATGTCGGTGTCGGTGCTGCGTCGACGAGCAGCATCAACGATGCGTTAATCGACGGAAGCTCCGCTTCCCTCATCCGGTTTCCGTCATTTTTGAAGCCAAAAAAGAGAATTAGGGCATAATTAGAACAACAACTTACGAAATGAGAGAGAAAAGTGTTAAATGGGATAAAAATGTAACAACCTATAATAATACTAAAAGAATAAAAACGAGAAGAACAACGACTTAAAACCCATTATAACACACAAAACAAAGTGCAAAAAAAATGAAAAACACACACAAATATGTATAAATCAACTCCCTCACACTTAGCTTTTTTGCTTGTCCTCAAGAAAAATCGAATCTAGACGTAGACAAGAAAAAGTTAGCCACCCGATGAACTAATCATTAATGTATTCAAATGATTAAAAAGTTTATGCATTATATTGACTGGAAACTCAACTAAAAGAACGACACTATACGTTAAGATAAGAAATTTAGACTATCTTTCGAACACCTAAAACTAATGTGTTGCCCTCCATGTACGTCCCCCACCCGTGCTCGGCCAAAGTCTATTCATGTTCAAACCTCCAAGTCGGTACTTGATTAACCCAGTCATCTATACACCTCTTTATAGTAAATTCTAAGAAAAAAAACGCGTACAAAGGTTGCATGACTTATTATAAGACTTCACTTGTACAAGGATTTCTTTTCTTGTACTTTTTTTTTTCTCTTTTTCTTTTTCTTCTCTCTTTTCTTTCTTTTTTTTTTGAGTACCCATAGTGGTGAGGTACTAAATGAGCATGATATTTACAACCGAAAATAAGATTTCATTGACTCCAATCTTATGTTGCTAATTGCAACTATTACATTTGTCGATACGCACATGGAGTTTTTAACGTCTCCAAAAATAAAAAGAAAAATTACACAAAATCCTATAGAGGGTATTAGAAAATGGGGCTAGCAAAGAGTATTAAACTTATTGGAACGAAACATGAATAGAACAAAAAATAAACACTTCATAGGTTCTTTATACTTCATTCCCACAATTACACTATTGTCTAATGAAAGTCTAAACAATCTAGCCAAAGCATTTAACCATGTCACTTTGTCAAGGTTCCAATCAATATAAATATACACGACTCAAATCAAATACACAAGCAAGCATATAAAAAAGTTACTAAACAAGGATACCCCCCCACACACACACCCACCCACACCTAAACAATACAATGTCCACATTGAGAAATAAACAAAACTAATTGAAGTATGGTAAAAGGAAAGAGAGAGAGAGAGACGTCCCTATGATCGTGCTTGTGGTGATGAGTCGATCATCCAAGAACGTCCAACGGGCTTCAAAGTCGAGAGGAGCCTGTAAAAAGAAAACAAAAACACACAAGACAAAAGCAAAATGTTAGTTTTTTTTTATTTTCTTTAATTAGAACTCGTTGGAGCGAGTGTCATCAAGCTCCATGTCTGGTTGGGACTCGGTCGCGAGAGAGGGATTGGCTTTGGCCAATTTTCCTCGAGTCGAGACAGACGAGCTTTGAGCTTCTGAAATGTTCGACGATTGCTTTGGTGATTAACATCCTTCTTTTCATCGGTTTGGTCCATCTTGTCATTGAGAAGCTGGAGATTCTCAAACATCTTCATCTAAAAGTCTCGATTTTCCTTGAAAACCTGATTCCAATTGGGGCTCGGGCCCGAATAAGTTTGTGGGACCACCTCGTCATGCTCGTCGGTTAGTCGCGATGAGAATCCACCTTGCCCGGTGTTTTGCACCCGAGGCACTGGACCACGTATGAAGAGAAGTGTTTTAGTGGGTGTAGTATAAATAAGGTTCGTGTGGATTGGTATTATCGGAATTCGATTGTTTGTAGGGATTAATAGGTTTTTAGCTTGAGAGATTAAAAGGAAAACTAAAAATAAATGGAAAATTACGAAAATAAATAATTAACTATGAGAAATTAAGCAAGTATTTTGGATGCCTAGTGCGTATGCCATATTGAAATTACAAAAGCAATAAAAAGCAAAGAAACAACAATGTACAAGCATGAAAGCCTAAGGTACAACTATGCATGCATGATCATGAAAATTTAAATAATGCAAATTAACAAAAATTGAAAGCACCAATGGAAAGAGAAATAAAAATTGACTTGAAAGTTAAAAATTCTTCGAAAAATAACTAGAAATGAAGAGTAGATCTAGGATTCAATATAGAACCATGCATGAAAATAAAATCCATAATAAAGCACATGAAATACTTAAAATAAAAATGATCAAGAAACCGATCTGTGATCAAGGTGTGTCACTCACGTAGATCCCATAAACCATATCACAAATCTAACAATAAATCTAAGAGCTAAGGCAAAATGCATAAATTGAAGAACAAGGAAGAAAATAATGAAAAACTTAATTGAATTAATAAAGAGAATCCAAAATCTTGAATAAAATTACAATCTAAAATAAAATCCAAGTGATGACTTGAATTCAACCCAAGGAAAAACTTGAAATTAGATCTAAGATCTAGAGAGAGGAATTAAATCTAAAACCTAGAGAGAGAAATTAAATCAAAAAAACTAGAGAGGAAATAAATCTCAAATCTAAGCAAGAGTTGGGAGGAGATTGGATTGATTTGTTAGGGAAAGATGTGGGGATTATATAGATTTTCACAGGGGTAAAATCGTCAAAATGCAAAAAATCTCAAAATTCCCTGTGAAGTAGTCGATCGACAGGATGGTAGTCGATCGACTGCTTTGTGTTCAAGTGGCTCAGCCTCTGTCGAGCAGTAGATTCTGGCTGTTCTCAGTCGATCGACTTGTATGGCTGTCGATCGATCGCATGTCCGTCGATCGACTACATGGCTGTTGAAATGGGCCAGCCTCTGTCGAGCAGTCGATTTTGGCTGTTCTCAGTCGATTTGGCTGTCGATTTGGGCTCTTTTCGCATCGATTTTCTCGTTTTGGCATGGATTTTGGACCTCAATGTCTTAAGCCGAATCTAGGCGCATGCCGACACGTCTTGGCGCAAATCTAACTCATTAAGCCTCCTACGAAATAAGAACTTTGAACTAAAAAACCCAAGAATCACCCAAATATCACTAATATCGTATATATAAGGCTCAAAACGATAATATAAGAAAATAACCTAACAACTTAACGAAACTCGACTCAAAACTACTATAAACAATATTAAACTATAATTAAAGACACAAGAAAAACACCATAATTACATGCAAAATAACCACCCCACACTTATTGGTTTGTTCATTCCTGAACAACAAAAATAATTGAGAATGTACATGCAATTAACATTATGTAAAAAGAAAAATCCTTGTGCTTATCCTTATTATAATGATAAAAATATCAACATAAACTCGTTATCACAAAGCATTGCTCGTATTACTCTTTCTCAAATGAAAACCAAATCGATGACTTCCTCACAAATAGAATTTTGAGGGTGTTCGCTCAATTCACTCAAGTGTTTGTTTTATACAGGACATGTATACGCTCAAACCGGACAATCACCTTGTCAAGATTTAATAAATCAGAAACTCAAAATCACCCATTGTACATGACCAAATAAGAATCAAAATAGGTCTTTATTTCGGGTTGTAATGTTGGCTCTTTGGTAAGGTATGGAATATATGGATATAGTGGCTAACACACGATCAAACGTGATCTAGAACAAACGAAACCTTAACTTCTAGAAATCAAAGCTTACAATCGCTTCACCCTTCCCAAATTACCAAACTTTCATTCGAAACCCTTTCGTACACTCACACAATTTTCTGACTTTATTTCACAACAATTAGAAGCTTTTTAAATTCGCTTATTTTTACTCAACTTAGCCTTTTAATCATTAGTCTTTTCGCTCGAACGCACGCTTTATCACTTTTCGTGATTTGTGTTGGAGTTTATTTTTTGTTCTCCCCCTTTTTTATTTCTTTCTTCTTCTCCTTCTCTTTTTTTATATGAATATAAGAGACTCAAAACCCAAAACCCACAATTTATTTCCCACACATTTCTAGTCAACTAACAACATACACTCTCCTCATGATTTATGAAGATATAAGAGTTAAAATCGAGCTCGGCTAACAAGAAACGGGGTTTAGACTCAAGGGGGCTCAATTAGGATTTTTAAGTTGCTTATATATTTGGAAATGGACGGAATAAGGGTGATAAATGTGCCTCGAGGTCATTTCAAAATTCAATCATGTACGATCAAAATCAAGCCACGCCAATGCAATTTCCATAAAAATGCAAGCAAAACCAATAATTCACACAAGGTTACTCACTAGTTTGCACCGGGTTTTGGAGATAAGATTAAAAGAGATTTTAGATTTTTGCAATCTTTTCACGAGTAAGTGTTGATTATATATAGGCGGGTTTTAGACGAAGCACAAAAACTCAACTCCTTACACAAGAGGGCATATACATGTAAAAACCCAAAAAGTAAACTATTCAAACTTCTAAGCATGTGGTGATTGCTCAACAATGTAATAAACACACACAAGACACTAAAATGACTCAACCATATAAATGCACAATCAGTAAGTGTCACTTCGCCAAGGCTCGAGTTAAGAGAGATAAATCATGCTTTGTAAAACCCGGACCCTAACCACCTACCCACCCCAAACTTAGACCATGCAATGCCCTTAGTGCATTTTAATGAAAATCAAGTAAAAGGAGGGTGAGATAGAAGCTTTCTTAACCGAGCGAGTTTGGGTCGAGCTCGGTGGGGTCAAATTGAGCGTCCAAGCAATCCAAGCGAAAACCAAGCATGGTTTGTTTCTCCCGACTCCATGAACGCTACCAAATTATCAAATCGACCAAGGTTAAAGTCAGAAAACAAAACTCTATAAAAGAAAATCACATGGAATCAAAAACATAAAAAAAAATATGTACATAAACAAAAATGGAACAAAACCAAGGTTTAAAAAGAACAAAAAGACACACCATTATTTTTTATTTTTCAATTTTCTGAATATTTTTGGATTTTTATATAATAAAAAAGTAAGAAAGAAAGAAATGAAAATATAAAAGAAATAAACGAAAAGAACATGGGTTGCCTCCCAAGAAGCGCTTGTTTAACGTCATTATCTTGACGAACTCCCTTCTTGGTCATGGTGAAGTCGAGACGGGAGGATCCACTAAAGCTATGACCTCCTTGTTGGGTGGAAAGAGAAAACCATGATGAAAAGGCTTGACGTAATGGCCATTGACTTAGAATCATTCTTGAGTCATAGGGTCGATCAAGGTCACTGCCCCACTTGGGTTGACTTCTTCCATCGTATAGGGCCCCATACACTTAGATTTCAACTTTTCAGGATATAAGGCCAAATGAGAGTTGTAAAGCAAGACGGGCATACCAACCTCAAGTTCTTTTGGTACTATTCTCTCGTCATTCATTCACT
This sequence comes from Phtheirospermum japonicum, assembly GCA_014905375.1. Taxonomy (NCBI): domain Eukaryota; kingdom Viridiplantae; phylum Streptophyta; class Magnoliopsida; order Lamiales; family Orobanchaceae; genus Phtheirospermum; species Phtheirospermum japonicum. The sequence continues at coordinate 91,841 of BMAC01000983.1, read as the reverse complement.
TCGTCCTTTCCTTATAGATACGGGCATTTTCATATTGGACGTTCCGAATCTTGTCTAAATCCTACACTTGCAACATTCTTTCTAGCCTGGACTCCTTCAAATCCATATTCGCGGCTTTTATCGCCCAAAAAGATTTATTCTCAAGCTCAACCGGCAAGTGACAAGATTTGCCAAAGACCAAATGATAAGGGCTCGTACATAGAACCATTTTGTAGGCCGTTCGGAGGGCCCACAAGGTATTGCTCAACTTCCTCGACCATCTTTACGATTAGGTTGCACCATTTTCTCAAGTACGCTCTTCACTTGCTTGTTACTTGTTTCAACTTGACTCGATGTTTGAGGATGATATGGCGTAGCTATCTTATGCTTGATCCCATTGATCTTCATGAGCTTCCCAAATAGCTTATTGAAAAAATGGCTACCACCGTCACATATGAACACTCTTGAAAGCCGAAATGAGCACAAATGTTCTCTCTCGCAAATTTAACCACCACCTCGACATTATTTTTTGTTATGGGGATAGCTTCGACCAATTTTGACATTGATCCGAACTTTTGTGTTTCCTCTTTTCAAAATTAAAATCAAGTATAACCATGAACGTCTACGTTTGGAAACAAGTTAGTTTGCCCGCAAGAGATTGGGGTCACCATAGACTGGAAAGTTAAACCGAGTTGATTCTCTCGAGGAGTGGAAATACGGTGTTGACAATGTTTATTATAAGAGAAATACAAATGCTAAAACTAAACACGCGATCAAAGAGGTTTTTGGTTTAAACCTCTTTGCAAGAACTGTACACTTGATTCAAGAATTCAATTATAAACTATTTGAAACTGTATGAGAGTCTTAATCCACTAAGTACCATTCAAACATTTTATCGAACACTAAACATGCATCACGAATAGAGATTCTAAAAAGAATAAACTCAATCAAACAACCAAATTACAAGAGGAAAAATTATCTAAGTTTACCAAAACTATTCTTCACCAAATCAATCACAAGAATTCAAATACAATTATTCAAAACCAATTATCCAAGCAAGAGACTCAAAGGGTTGAAATAAGAACAAAGTTTAGAGAATACTAAATTCGGGGGTAACTGCTTTTAACGAGAATGATGATGAAAGTTGTACCATCTCCAGTGATTCCAGAGAAAAGATAATCCACACTAGAAATCTGAAATCTTGTCACGAACTCCAAAATTCCAACGACGAAGGATAGCCATGAACCGATCGAACGTCTATGAGATTATCGTAAGGGCTTTATGTCCAAGGCAAGAGAGATGTGTCAAATCTCTCCTCAAATGGTGTATGATTAACCAGAATGATCATGAAACCCCTGATCCCTCTTTCCTTGATGATTTCTTTTTTATATTTTCTGAGTTTTACAGCCTCAAAAACCGTTTCGTAACTGAAGAATCCTAAAAATCTGCGTTTGTAACGTATGTGTCCGGTCGGATCCTGGGTCCATCCGACCGGATGAAAGTTTATGTCCGCTGGTCCGATCGAATGTCAGATCATCCGACTGGATATTAGCCCAATAGGTCTTTCCGGCAAGTCATCCGATCGGTGTGCGTTTCGAAAGTCAATCAAATCGGAGATTAGATCCATCCGATCGGACAAGTGTCATTTTTGCTACTTTTGGGCGTTCACTTCCTTGTCCTTGTCTCTTGGATTCGCCAAACGCTCTAGTTGAATGAGAAAATAGGAAAATTATCTCAAAAGGACCAATTATTGATCAATAAGTCGGAAAGTTAAAAAGCCTATGAATGCAAAATTATGCAAAATAACCTAATCTCAACCGAAAAAGATAACAGAAAGACTCAAAAATGACTCGAAATATGTACAAAAACATAACAAATACGTACGAATCAACCACCCCATACTTTAATGGTTTGTTCGTCCTCGAACAAATGAAAGAATCAAAATCGAGAAAGAATGAAAGTAGTTAGATCAAAGAGTCATGTTGTGCATAAGATGTAGTTTTGCAAATATAAACACTTTCATCGAAAACTCTTAAGCCAAGCTCGTGTCACCTTTTCACCTTGAAATCAAAAGAATGCGTCCTCACAAAAGGAGAATATATTATGGTTCACTCATTCGGTTGTGTTTTTCAAAAGGTAAGTGTATACGCTCGGATCAACATAAACATGCATTCAACGACTCATGAAAATCAAAGACTCGTACATCACATATGTGTGCACATTTAATTAAGAATCGGATTAGGAATTTCTAGGGTTGTAATGTAGGCTCTTTGGTAAGGTATGTTATATATAAAGATGTGTGGCTAACTTGAGAACAAATGCAATCAATAACTCACTCAATCAAACATTAAGCATAGAGCAAAATTCTGCTTCTCATTTCCCCGAAAACAACCACGCATTGCTATTCTCAACCTTTATAAATAAGGCTATTTCTTACCCCAAAACTGAATAAACATGCCCGATCCTATGAAACACGAGTGTTAGTTCCTTCTATACTCGTTTGCCTTTATAAATAAGCTTTTAATTTTAATAACTAGATGCTCTTATGAACTTAAGCACCCTTAAAAATTTTATCTTTTCTCTCTCTCTCTCTCTCTCTTAAGCACCATAAATATGTACAAAAAACAAAAATAGAATAAGAACGCTTGGGTTACCTCCTAAGAAGTGCAACGCTTAACGTCTTATGCTTGACGATACTTCATTTGAGTCTCAAGCTTCTTGAGGTGGATCAGTAAGTATCATGACTTCACGATGAGTTTTGGAAAGGGGTCCTCCGTGATATAACTTCACACGATGCCCATTGGCTTGAAATGTGGAGTTTTTCTTTTCATTGTATAAAGTTGCAGCTCCGAATTTGTTGATATCCGTGATCAAATACGGGCCACTCCAATTTGACTTGAGCTTCCCGGGGAAGAGTTTGAAACGTGAGTTAAACAGTAGGGCCAATTTCCCTCCTCCACGTCTTCCAGAACAATCTTTTTGTCATGCATTTCCTTCATCCTTTGCTTGCTCATCCATGCCATCTCATAAGAATTGTTTCGAGTTTCCTACAAATCATTCAACTCCAACTTCCAATACTCTCCTGCTTTGTCCAAATTCATGTTCAATATGCGTATGGCCCATTCCGCTTTGTGCTCTAATTCAACTGGGAGATGACAAGACTTTCCATAAACCAACAGAAATGGACTCATGCCCAAAATCATCTTGTGGGCCATTCTATATGCCCACAATGCATCGATCAATTTCGTTGCCCAATCTTTACGGCTTGGTTTCACCATTTTCTCCAAAATAGCCTTTATCTGTCGGTTTCTCGTCTCCACTTGCACCGATGTTTGTGGATGATAAGGGGTTTCTACTTTGTGCCGTACCCCATATTTTCTCATCAATCAATCGAAAGCATTGTTACAAAAATGGCTACTACCGTTGCTTATGATTGTTCTTGGTACCCCAAAATGGCTGAAAATGTTCTCTTGAATGAATTTGAGAACAACCTCTGAATTAACCCTTCGGGTTGGAATTGCCTCGACCCATTTCGACACATAATCGACACCAACGAGTATGTACTCGTATTCTCCACGTCTTGTAAATGGTCCCATAAAATCGATGCCCCATACATCAAAGATTTCGATCACTTGATTCGGAACCAATGACGTCTCATTTTTTTCCCTATTGTGCCCAAATCTTGACAATTATTTCATGTCTTGGAATATTGGTATGCGTCGGTGAAGAGGGAGGGAAAATAAAAACCGGATTGGAGGACTTTGAAGGCCCTCTTTTGAATTCTGAACTGTCCTCCCTCTTCATGGAAAAATCTCAACACGTTAATCTTTTCTTCATCCGAAATGCACCTTCGATAGAGTCCATCCTTACAGTGCTTATACAAATATGGATCATCCCAAAAGAAGCTCCGAAAAATTGTCCATGAAGACTTCAAGGAAGTCATCAATGAACTCAGTGAAGATGGGGAAAATGCATCTCTGGAATGTCGTCGGAGCGTTGCACATCCCGAACGGCATCCTTCGGTAAGCAAATGTGCCAAAAGGGCATGTGAACATAGTTTTTTCCTGATCCTCCGAAGCTATCGCTATTTGGTAATAGCCGGAAAGGTCATCTAGAAAGCAATAGTACTCGTGTCCCGCTAGTTTGTTGAGAAACTGATCCATGAACGGGAGTGGAAAGTGATCCTTCCTTATTTTGGTACTGAGCTTTCGGTAGTCAATGCACATGCGCCACCCGGTGGTTAAGCGCATTATAACAAACTCTCCCTTGTCATCCTCCACAATCATAATGCATCCTTTCTTCGAAATGACATGTACTGGACTGACCCATTCGTTATCTGACACGGGATAGATGATTCCATGGTCAATAAGTTTGAAAACTTCCTTTTTGACTACCTCCTTGAGTGTAGGGTTTAAACGTCTCTGCCCGTCTCTTATTGGTCTAGCTCCTTCTTCTAACTCAATCCGATGCATGCATGTCACCGGACTTATTCCTCTAATGTCCCCAATGCTCCATCCAATTGCTTGCTTGTACTTTTTGAGAACCTCGATTAACTCTTTTTCCTTGTGCTCTGTTAAATCCGCAAAAATTATCACGGATTTCTTTTTGTTGGCCTCTAGGAAAATATATTTGAGGTGTCTTGGAAGTGGCTTCAATTCCATCTTAGGCTCCAAAACGGGCCCAATAGGAGTCTTGCTCATATGCTTGTCTTCAATCACGAATAAATCGACCACCCCCTCCGTACTTGAATCAAAATCGTCATCCTCAACGTTCCATTTTTCGAGTGGTATGACACCGAATAATTCTCTTACACATTGGTCCACAGAATCAAGATAAAAACAATTAGGACCCAACAAAGGCAAAGGAACGCTCGGGATGTCTTTAAGTGAAAAGGTAACTGATTTATCAAAAACGGAAAGTGTCATTTCTCCTCGTCCGACATCGATCAATGGGTTTGATGTTACCATAAATGGTCATCCCAAAAGAATAGTGTGCTCCTTGCTCGTTTGGCCACCTCTCCAATGTCTAGTATCACAAAGTCCACAGGAACAACTAAAGAGTCGACTTCTACCAAAACATCTTCGAAAACTCCCAAAGGATATCTCATTGAACGGTCTGCTAGTTGAAGTCGTAAGCTTGTTGGCTTCATCTCTCCAAGTTTAAACTTTTTGTATAGGGGAAAGGGCATCAAGTTGATTCCTACCCCTAATTCAAGCATCACTCGTGCCTTTTGTCCATCTCCAAGGGTTATCGTGATGCAGAAACTCTCGGGATCGCTCACTTTCAGTGGTAGTGGTTGATGGCATATTGCACTCACTTCTTCTAATAACACAACTCGCTGATTCGTCTCTAGCCTTCTCTCATTTGATGCGAGTTCCTTGGAAAATCTAACGTAAGCCGGCATCGCTTTGATCACATCGAAGAGTGGAAGATTAACGTTCACATTCTTAAGCATGTTGTCGAGCTCCATGAATTTCCTGCTCTCTTTTGCTGGCTCGAGACGATTCGAAAATGGTACAGAGTCTCGGATGACTCGTTGTGGCTTGATGCTGCTGGAATTGCCTTGTTCAGGATTGGTATCTGATTTGCATGTAATTGTGGTATTTTTCTCGTGTTTTTAATTAAGGTTTTATATTATTTTTAGTAGTTCTTGAGTCGATTAGTTAGGTTTTCTAGGTTTTTTTCCGTGTTTCATGTTAATTTTATATTTAATATGGTTAAATGGGTTCAATTAATTTGAGGTTTAGTGTAATTCTTGGGTTTTTATGTTTAAAATCCCTATTTTATAGGTGAAGGCATTGAGGCCTAAAATTCAAGCCAAGACGTGCCAATCCGTGTCAAAAACTAGCTCCAAAATGCCAAAACATTCTGGAAATGGTCGCCAAGACACGCCTGGACGTGCCAGGACTCGCTAAACGAACCTTGGCGCAAGTTGCCCCGAGCCAAGGCCCGCCAACACGCACCTACGGGAAACCTGCCGAGCGCGCCCGCAGGGCTGGGCGCTGAAAGAGTAGTTTTAGTGGTATAAAAGGTTCATTTGGATTGATATTATCGGAGATCGATTCGATTGAGGAATCAAGGTGTTTATAGCTTTCGAAATTGAAAGAAATGAAAATAAAGCAATTCAATTAACTAAAATAAGCTAGGAAATAAAATTGCATGTTGGTTGGATGCCTTGGTCGTGTGCGTTAATTGAAAATGCAAGCAATAATGAAAATAAGCAAAAACAAGAAATGTTTCACCAAGTACAAGCATGAAAGCTCATGGTACAACCAAGTTTGCATGAACATAAAAACATGAATAATGCAAATTGACAAAAATCGAAAGCATGAATAGAAAGAGCAACGAAAATTCATGTCAAAGTTTAAAACTTTTACGTAATATAACAAGTAACAAGAAGTAGATCTAGGATTTAGCATGAAACAATCCATGCAAATAAAAACCTAAATAAAGCATATGAAATACTCAAAATAAAAATGATCCATGACTCGATCTATGATATAGACGTGTCACTCATCTAGATTCCATGGACGATTCACAAGGAAAAGTTAAATCTAGGGAGAGAAAACACTACAATAAAATAGTGATTTTCCGAGGGACAATCCGAGGGAATTGACTTCCCTCGGATATTTTCGAGGGAAAACCGAGGGACAGTTAATTCCCTCGGGTTTTTTCGAGGGAATATCAGTCCCTCGGAATTTCCTTCGGAAATACGGGCGCCAAAATATGCCGCCATAATTTACGAACGACAAACCGAAGGATGACCGACGGAATTGTTTCCGAGGGAAGACGTCCCTCAGAAAACCGAGGGATCTTGCCTTTCCTCGGTTTGAAACCGAGGGAAATATCATTCCCTCGATTTTTTTTTAAAGATTAAATAAATTTCCGAAGGAATTCAAATTCCCTCGGAATCATTCCGAGGGATTATGAATTCCCTCGGAATGATTCCGAGGGAAATGGAATTCCCTCGGAAATTTAATTAATTTTTTTAAAAAATTTGAAAAAATAAAAAAAGATCGGAAAAATAGTTGGGTCGAATCCCACGACACGTGTGGACACGCACGTGATCGTTGGTATTTTTCGATCGAATTTGGGGTCAAAACCACCCCCACGTGCCTAAGATGATAGGATCGGTTTTCGTTTTTACGATTTTTCTATTTTTTTAACGATTTTAGATGAAAAATGGAAAAAAACCCGAAAAAATAGAAACAAAACCCAAAAAATTACGACCGGGGCGGGAGGGGTGCGCCTCGGCGTCCCGAAAATAAATCCTATTTTTTAATTTTTTTTTT
>BMAC01000983.1:66085-84104 GCA_014905375.1 Phtheirospermum japonicum | reverse complement strand
CGAGGGAATCAATAATCCCTACGAATTCCAAAGGAATATAGCAATCCCTCGGTTTTCCGAGGGATTCTTGATTCCCTCGAAAATTTCAAAAAATAAAAAAAATCGTAAAAAATAGAAAAAAATAGAAAAATCGTTAAAAAAAATAAAAATCGATCCTATCATCTTAGGCACGTGGGGTGGCTTTGACCCCAAATTCGATCAAAAAATACCAACGATCACGTGCGTGTCCACACGTGTCGTGGGATTCAACCAACAACAAGATACGATCGATCGATGAACTCCTTCAGTTGGAAATGCGAAGAGACGTAGCGTCGTGATTTTTTCATATTGGAGGAGGGGTGCGCCTCGGTGTCGTGGAACCACGGGGGTCGGGGGTCGATCGTTTAGGATGAATTTTCTATCTTTTCTCGATTTTAAATAAAAAAAAGGAAAAAAACTCGAAAAAATAGAAGAATTAGTAAAAAATAGAAATGAATCCCATCACTTCACGATCGGGGCGGGGAGGGGTGCGCCTCGGCGTCGTGGAACCACGGGGGTCGAACGTCGATCTTTCCTCAAGCGTTTTCTATTTTTTTTTTTGATTTAAGATGAGTAATTAAAATAACCCGAAAAAATAGAAGAAATAGTAAAAAATAGTAGGAAGAACCAAGAAATTACGACCGGGGCGAGGAGGGGTGCGCCTCGGCGTCCCAGAAACAAATCATTTTTTTTTCAAAATTTTCAAAATTTTCTATTTTTTACGATTTTTTTTATTTTTTTGAAATTTTCGAGGGAATCAATAATCCCTCGGAATTCCGAGGGAATATAGTAATCCCTCGGTTTTCCGAGGGAAATAACGCCTCGGTTTTCCGAAGGATTACTATATTCCCTCGGAGTTCCGAGGGATTTTTGATTCCCTCGAAAATTTAAAAAAGATAAAAAAAAAAATCGTAAAAAATAGAAAATTCGTAAAAACAAAACCGATCCTATCATCTTAGGCACGTGAGGTGGTTTTGACCCCAAATTCGATCGAAAAATACCAACGATCACGTGCGTTTCCACACGTGTCGTGGGATTCAATCAACAACAAGATACGATCAATCGATGAACTCCTTCGGTTGGAAACGCGAAGCGACGTAGCGTCGTGACTTTTCCATATTGGAGGAGGGGTGTGCCTCGGCGTCGTGGAACCACGGGGGTCGGGTGTCGATCGTTTAGGACGCGTTTTCTATTTTTTTCGATTTTAAATAAAAAAAAGGAAAAAAACTCGAAAAAATAGAAGAATTAGTAAAAAATAGAAACGAATCCCATCATTTCACGATCTGGGTGGGGAAGGGTGCGCCTTGGCGTTATGGAAACACGGGGCTCGGGCGTCGATCTTTCCGCACGCGTTTTCTATTTTTTTTCGATTTTGGATGAGTAATGAAAAAAAACTCGAAAAAAAAAGAAACAGTAAAAAATACTAGGAAGACCCAAGAAATTACGACCGAGGCGGGGAGGGGTGCGCCTCGGCGTTCCGGAAACAAATCATTTTTTTTAAATTTTTTCTATTTTTACGTTTTTATTTTTTAAAATTTTCGAGGGAATCAATAATCCCTCGGGATTCCGAGGGATTTTTGATTCCCTCGAAAATTTCAAAAAAAAAATTGTAAAAAAAAGAAAAAAATAGAAAAATCGTAAAAAAGAAACCGATCCTATCATCTTAGGTACGTGGGGTGGTTTTGACCCCAAATTCGATCGAAAAAATACCAACGATCACGTGCATGTCCAAACGTGTCGTGGGATTCGACCAACAACAAAATACGATCGATCGATGAACTCCATTCGATTGGAAACGCGAAGCGACGTAGCGTCGTGATTTTTCCATATTGGAGGAGGGGTGCGCCTCGGCGTCGTGGAACCATGGGGGTCAGGCGTTGATCGTTTAGGACGCGTTTTCTATTTTTTTTTGATTTTAATTAATAAAAGGAAAAAAACTCGAAAAAATAGAAGAATTAGTAAAAAATAGAAACGAATCCCATCATTTCACGACCGGGCGGGGAGGGTGCGCCTCGGCGTTGTGGAACCACGGGGGTCGGGCGTCGATCTTTCCGCACGCGTTTTCTATTTTTTTTGATTTTAGATGAATAATGAAAAAAAACCCGAAAAAATAGAAGAAATAGTAAAAAATAGTAGGAAGACCCAAGAAATTACGACCGGGGCGGGGAGGGGTGCGCCTCGGCGTCCCGGAAACAAATCATTTTTTTTCATTTTTTCTAATTTTTTCTATTTTTTACGATTTTTTTTATTTTTTGAAATTTCCGAGGGAATCAATAATCCCTCGGAATTCCGAGGGAATTTAGTTCCCTCGGTTTTCCCAGGGAAAATAGTAATCCCTCGTTTCCGAGGGAATAATCCCTCAGTTTTCCAAGGATCCACATTCCCTCGGAATGTTTGACCTAATTTATCAGCGGGCTGGCCGCCTGCTGTTTCAGAAAAGAAAGAAAACTAAGAAGAAAAGAAAGAAGAAGAGAGAAGAAAAGAAAGAGCGCCGCCGAGCCCCTGCAACCGCCGAGCCACCGTCCACAGCCGCCGCCGGCTTCCGCCGTTGAGCCACCCTCCACAGCCTCCGCCCGCTACAGCCCACCGCCATCGCCGAGCCCCTGCCGCCGCCGAGTCACCGTCCACAGCCCGTCGCCAGCCGCCGCCGTCTTCGCCGTCCGCAGCCCATCGCCGACCGCCCGAAGCCCTCCCGTCGCAGCCACTCGCCGCTCGTCGCAGCAGTCCACTCGCCGCTCGCCACCCGTAGCCCATCGCCACTCGCCGTCCGCAGCCCGTCGCCGATCGCCCGAAGCCGCCCGTCCACAGCCCCAAAACAATGTAATTTTTTTTAGTTTGTTTTATATATTATTTCAGTTTAATTTGTAATTATAGATCAATTTAGGGTTTCAATTTATGTTTTATGGCTAATTTAGGAATTAGGGTTCAATTTAGGGTTAATTTTATAATTAACTTTAGGGTTAATTTATAATTAGGGTTAGTATATAATTAGGGTTAATAATCAATTAATTAGGTTTCAATTTAGTAATAATCAATTAACTGGGTTTCAATTTGGGAATAATCAATTAATTAGGGGTCAATTTAGTAATAATTACATAATTAGGGGTTAATTTAGGAATACTCAGTTAATTAGGGGTCAATTTAGTAATAATTACATAATTAGGGGTCAATTTAGGAATAATTGGCAAATTAGGGATCAATTTAGGAACAATCAATTAATTAGGGGCTAATTTAGTAATAATTACATAATTAGGGTTCAATTTGAGAACAAGCAACTAATTAGGGGCTAATTTAGTAATAATTACATAATTAGGGGCCAATTTAGTAATAATTATATAATTAGGGGTTAATTTAGAAATAATCAATTAATTAAGGGCCAATTTAGTAATAATTACATAGTTAGGGTCTAATTTAGTAACAATCACACAATTAGGGGCTAATTTAGTAATAATTACACAATTAGGGGTCAATTTAGGAATAATTAATTAATTAGGGGCCAATTTAGTAACAATTATATTGTATATATATTGTTCATGCATAGGAGGCCGTGGTGATCGGCCGGGGTTTAATTTTGTTTATTTATAATATTGTCATTGGTGTTGTTGGTTGTATACCGTCGGATGTTGACGTGGGTTACGGCGCCGGACGGGAGGTTTTGTTCCTCCAATAGCGGATTTTCAAATCTTATTTTTAAAAACGTGATAGGGTGTCACGGGACTTTATTTAAGTTTTCAAAATATTTTTAAAAAAATATGACGGTGGTAATTGCTTATTTGGAACCTTGGCGAAGTGACGCGATGTATATAAATCACTTGTTTTATAATTAATATCATATAGATAAATTTGAAACTGAGTTTCGAATTATCCCAATATTCCTTAGACCCGTTTGAGATTTAGTATCAAATATAGAGTTTGATACTAAATTTCGAATTGTCCCATTTTTTGACAGTTTGAGAATGTGACTTGTAGTATGGTTATCTTATGTGTATGTTTTTTTTTAGTTTTGAAACTTCGGTTTCTGCATCTCTCTAATTGTTCTCGGGTGCACTGAAATATATGTGCACTACGAGAACTGGGGGGAGATGCTGCCGAAATTTTGAATCTAAGAAAAATACATATGTTAAGATAATACATACTACTAAAATGCTCGTATTATTATCTAATAATTTTATCAGATGCTGTTGCGTCGAGGATCTGGTAGTGTAGGTCGATCAGATATGGGATCGGCTAATCGTTTAGCTGATTTCGAGACCGACTACATGGGTCTCGATAGTGATCATCCGGCGATGCAGACCCCGATGCAGACCCCGACGCAGACACCCACATCGCGTACACCATCACAGACCCCGTCCGACGCGGGTACATCACGAACTCGACGACAGTTGGTCGCACCGCAGAGGGGTATGGTTCAGGTTTATATTGTAGGGGCGAAGTAAGTAAATCAATGATTTTTAATTATCATTATGATTAAATTTTATTCGTCAAAAAATAAAAACACAATTGAATACAGGCTGCACAGCACAGGGGGGAGGGTGGCCACTATACTCCATACGATCTTTGAGAGGGATCTCCATCCCAACGGGTGATGCTATAAGGCGGTCCCTAAGGAGACTAAGATGTTCTGGTGGGAGATGTTTAAGGTAATTATTATTTTATGTCCAAACTTGTTAGTATTTACCGTAAAAACACAATCATATGTTTCAATTGAATTGTAATTATTGTTTTATTTTGCAGGAGAATTGTTATTGGGACCCGGAGGAGTACAGTGAGAAAGACATTCGGAAGGTATTTTTTCCGATGATCGGGGACCTTTACGGGAAGAAGCTTAACGAGTATAAGCAGCATATTGCCTCCCATGGTGGTGGTCGGCCGGAGTGCCTGACCGAGGAGGTTCTGAGGTAAACGATTCTGTTGTGATTTCTTATTAAATTAGAATTTTTTATTTATAGCATATAAATTATATCGTATCTTATATATCATCCATTTCAACTAGAGCTTGGAAGGTTGAGTGGGATAAGCCCGAGAACAAGGCCAAATCCGAGCAGTGCAGCAAGAACAGGAGGAGCGAGCCTGCTGGGCCGGGGACTGGGATGTCGAAGCACACGGGGGGTGCTAGATCTACTATCGACCATGCTTTGGATATAGTAAGTGATTTTAGAATATAATAATATAATATTTATTTGTTTAATTTTAATGTTAATTATTTGAAAATTCGATTTGAATACAGGAGCGGGAGACGGGTGCGCCAGCTACGTGCTACGATCTTTTTAAATGTACGCACCAAAAGAAAGATGACGCGTTTATCGATACGAGATCTAGTCTTATTAGTGTGAGTCTCTTTCTTATTTTTAACTTATTCTTTGATTTTAATGTAAAATTTTAATAACGAGTTGTATTTCAGGAAGAGTACGAGCGACATCTGACCCAGGAACAGGAACGTGCGTCTTCCCAGGAGGAGAATAACGAGGTTGACCAAGACCAGGTTTTCCTCGGCATCGCCGAGTTGAGCAAGGGACGGATTTACGGCACCGGCGCGTATGAGAAGATGGTGGCTGCTACGAAGGGTTTATTGAAGGGCGGCTCTTCCACCTCCTCCCAGGCTGATAGGAGCCACATGAGAGAGCTCGAGGAGCAGGTCGAGGCTCAGAGGGCGCAGCTCGAGGCATTGCAGCAGCAGGCAGCCGAGGAGAGGCGACAACGTGCGGAGGAGGAAGCCGAGGAAAGGCGACAACGTGCGGAGGAGCGCCGGCAGCAGGAGGAATTTCAGGCGCGCATGGCTGCCCAGATGGCACAGATGGCTGAGATGTATGCTCGTGTCCAGCAGCAGTTGCCCCCTCCCCATCAGCAGCAGCAGTACCCCCCCTCCCATCAGCAGTACCCCCCTCCCCATCCATAGAAAATTTTACAGTTCATATAAACTTTGTTACTGTGTCGATCAAACGCATGTAATTATTCTTAAACTATCCATATTTTTTATAATGATTGGTTTATTTATTTATCTTTTCTTTAATTACTTTTTTCAAATTTTGGGAATTTTAATAATTGAACAGGTATTAAAATTAAAAATTAATAATTAATAAAAAAAATTAAATTCGAGGGAAAATCCCTCGGAAATCCCTCGAAACTTAAAAAAAAAAAAAAAAAAAAAACAAACCGAGGGGATATTCCCTCGAAAATCCCTGAAATAGAAAAATACGAGGGGCAACAAATCCCTCGGTTTTTCGAGGGAAAAATTTCCCTCGGATATTTCCTATTTCCGAAGGAAACAATTCCTTCGGAAATAGGAGATATTTCCCTCGGAATTCTGAGGGATTTGTTTCCTTCGGAAATAGAAAATATCTGAGGGAAACATTCCCTCGGATTTCCCTCGGAATTCCGAGGGATTGCACGGAGAATGTTTCCGAGGGAAAATATCCCTCAGAATTCCCTCGGTTTCATATTTCCGAGGGAAATATTCCCTCGGAACAAAATTCCGAGGAGTGTTTTTTCTGAGGGAAATCCTTCCCTCGGGTTTTCCCTTAAAACCGAGGGAAAAATCCCTCAGAAATTTTGATTTTTTTTGTAGTGAAATTATCCCGAACCCAAGCTTCGGTAGGAAGGAGGTGTGATTACAAAAATTAGAGATGTCTTTTTTATAATAGGTTTAATTGGGTTTAAATGGGCCAAATTAACCAAAAAGGTTTTGAAATTCTCGAGTTTGACCAAAATTGACCCGTGTTGACCTTCCTAGCCACTTGGCTAGCCTTTTGGCACATTTTAGCTCGATTTCGCTCGGCCAGGGCCCTAGTGGCCGGTAGGTTGGGGCGTGGGCGGCTGGGCAAAGGCGGCCGCGGGAGTGGGCATGGTGTTGGGCGACGCTGGGCAAGGGCGGGCGCTGAAACGGGCGAGCAAATGGGCGCCGAAGAGGCACCGGGCGCACGCGCTGCATGCAGAATGGCGGGTGCGGGCAAGTGGATGCGCGCAGTCAGGCAGGCACGGGCTCTGCGCGCGCTGGGCGAGAATCCGGGCAATGATGGGCGTTGCTAGGCAACGCTAGGCGTGGAATGGGCGAGGCTAGGCCACCATTCCAGACTGTTAAGCCATTTTTGGAGCCTCATCTTGGCACCGATTTGGGCAGGCCTTGGTTTGAACTTTTGCCCTCAATGCATTTACCTATGGAAATCGAATTTTGAACATAGAAACCCAAGAATTTCACCAATACTTAAACTAATTGAACCCATTAAACCATATTAAATATAAAATCAACAATAAACACGAAAAACAACAAAAACGAGAAAACCAACGAAAAACCTAATAAGACTCGACTCGAAACCACTAAAAACAACATAAAACCTTAATTAAGAACACGATAAAAACACCACTATTTCATGCGAAACAACCACCCCACACTTATTGGTTTGTTCGTCCTCGAACAACGAAAAGAATCGAGAATCTACATGCAATGAACATTATGTAAAAAGAAAAATCCTTGTACTTATCCTTATTAATATGTCTAAAGTATCAACAAAAAGAAAAATCCTTGTACTTCCTCTCAAATGGAATTTTGAGGGTGTTCGCTCAATTCGCTCAAGTGTTTGTTTATGAGACGTGTAGACACTCAAGTCAGACAATGCATGCACCTTGTAAAGATTTATGAAATTAGAAACTCAAAATCACCCATTGTACATGACCAAACAAGAATCGAAGAGGTCTTTATTTCGGGTAGTAATGTTGGCTCTTTGGTAAGGTATGGAATATATGGATATAGTTGCTAACACACGATCAAACCTGATCAATAACACACGAAATCCTAACTTCTTGAACTCGAAGCTTAAAAATGCTTCACCCTTCTCCAAATCACCAAACTTTCATTCGAAATCCTTTTGTACACTCACACACTTTTTCGACATTATTTCACAACACTTATAGGCTTTTTGAATTTTCTTCTTTTCACTAAACTTAGCCTTTAAATTAGACTTTTTCACATGAACGCACGGATTATCACTTTTCGTGATTTGTGTTGGAGTATTATTTTTTTCTTTTTTCTTTTTTGTATAAGAAACTCAAAAACCCATAACCCACAATTAATTTCCCTCACATTTCCCGTCAACTAATCATACACTCTCACCTCACAATTTATGAATATAAAAGAGCTAAAATCAAACTCGGCTAACAAGAAATGGGACATAGGCTCAAGGGGGCTCATTTGGGATTTTTAAGTAGCTTATATATTTGGATACGGCCGGAATAAGGGTGATATATGTGCCTCCTCAATGCAATTTCCATAAAAATGAAAGCAACACCGATATTCACACAAGGCTACTCACTAGTTTGCACCGAGTTTTGGAAACAAAATCGAAAGAGCTTTACAATCTTTTCATGAGTAAATGTTGATTATATATATATGTGCGGGTTTTGGACGAAGCACAAAAATTCAAATCCTTACACAAGAGGGCGTAAACATGTAAGAACCCGACAAGTAAACTATTCAAACCACCAAGCAAGTGGCGATTGTTCAACAATGTAATAAAGACACAAAAACGACTCAACCATATAAATGCGCAATTAGTAAGCGTCACTTCGCCAAGAATGCGTCACTTCGCCAAGGCTCGAGTTAAGAAAGACAAATCATGCTTTGTGACACCCGGACCCTAGCCACCTATTCACCCCACACTTAAACCATGCAAGCGCTCTTTGCATTTTAATGAAAATCAAGTAAAAGAGGGGGGGTGAAACATAAACTTCCTTAACCGAGCGAGTTTGAGTCGAGCTCGATGGGGTCCACCTAGGCATCCAAGCAATACAAGCAAAAATCGAGCATGGCTAGTATATCCCGGCTCCACGAATGTTACTAGCTCATCAATTCGGTCAAGGTTGGAGTCAGAAAGTATAACACTAAAAATAAAAACCACACAAAGATCAAAAACACGAGAAATTATGCAAATTAAATAAACAAACAAAAAGAACATGGGTTGCCTCCCAAGAAGATCTTGTTTGACGTCACTAGCTTGACGAACTCCCCTTTTTGGTCAAGGTGGAAAGATAATGGGAGGACCCCACCAAAATAATCTCCTCCTTGTCGAGAGGGTCTACTCTTTGGAACGCTCTCGGCGCATTGCATAGCTCAAATAGGATCCGCCAAAAAGCAAAGGTTCAAAGTGGGCAAATGAAACTCGTCTCGGCTAGGTCTTTGGGTGGAATGGTGGTTTTGAAGTGCCTCGCTGACTCCTCGAGAAAACAAAAGGAATATTGGCCGGCTAGCTTGTTCAACCTTTGATCGATAAACGGGGAAGGGAAATGATCTCTCTTGGTAGTCCCATTTAACTTCTTAGAATCGATCAACATCCTCCAACCCATTGTATCCCTCGTAGCCATCAACTCTCATTTTTTATCCTCAAAAATGAACATGCCGCTCATCTTTGGCACCAAGTCAATGAGATTTACCCACTCGCTTTTGGAGATCACAAACATCAATCCTTCCCATAACAACCTCTAAATCCCGGCTCTTACTATTTTCATATGGGGGCTAACTCCCTTAACAACTCTGGGTCTCCAACCAATAGCACCCTTAAAGACTTTGAGCACTTCAACCATCCTCTCCTCCTCCTCCTCTCGATTCGGACTAGCAAAGATGATAATTGGCTTGCTCTCCTCTTCCAAATAGAAACGCTTTGAGGGATATAGGGGAGGCTTAAGCTCGGGCTTGTGCCTCCTCTCGTCTTCATCGGGGGCAAATTCGAACAATTCCACGATCCCCTCAAGATAGTCTTCAAGCTCTTCCATATTATCATCAATGATCTTTTCCTCAAGGTGAATTTCAAACTTCTCACTCTTATCATCAACTATCCCCACCTCCCCTCGAAAAAGTCGTCATTGCCTTTAACGACACATAAACAATCATTTTCACACAAGTCTTGGGCACATAGAGGCACAATGTACTCATCGTTTAGAACAAGGGGCTCATCATCCTCACAATACTCCTCAAAATAGGTTTCCAGACAATATCCTCCTCAATGCTCCTATTCTCCATATAAATACGTTCAACCATGGCCTTGATGAAGTCCATATATACCCATTCTTTGAAAGAGTCTTTTGAAGTAAAAGGTAAAGGATCAAGCAATCGAAAGTGAAAACACGTCCTCTTCCGACGGCGAGACACCCTTATTCTCAACCACCCCACACTTATCAAAGATCGCGACCGGAAAAGTATGTGAAGGTGGACTTGAGAATTTTCGTGTAATGGCCAATAGATCCGGATTGGGAGGTGGAGTAGGAGAAATCATCGGGATTATCAGATGACACGGGCCCACATGAGGAGAAACAGCTGGATTATGAGATGGTGGTGGATCAAAAGATAGCATGGTATAATCGGGTCCCGCTTGATATTCATGACCCCCATACACGTCCTCCGAATGAGGCATTGACAAATTGAACGAGGGAATTGAAGGGCAAGACTTGGTATCATGACCACATGTTCCACACCATGCATATGGGGGGCCCCGGTTTATGGCGAGATAACCTCTCAAGTTGAGCCTCCAAAGCCGCTTTCTCTTGTCCTTCTCAAGCTCCGTAGAGGATAAAGCCAAGCTTGCTTCATTAGCTCTAGAATACGTTGGTTGAGAATAATTTGCCTCGGGAGGAGTAAAACCCCCCCAAAAGGGTTTGTTAACATCCCCCATAGTGCGGATGGGGCGGCCACTTGTGACAATGGAGCTCGAAACTCCAAACAACTCATACGGATCGGACTTTGGAGGACTATTGGTGGCACCAATCGGAGTATGATTGAGATCGTAAGTCGTCCCTAATAATGGTTTGTTCACATCACCTATGGTGCGGATGGGGGGACCACTTGCGACAATGGAGCTCGGACCTCCAAACAACTTGTAAGCCTCGAGATTCTTAGAGGATAAAGTTTTGCGCGTCCCAAAATTGAGATTCGGACAATGCTCAGGGCTGCCATTACCGCCATACGGGGTGGGGATCGGATATTGACCACCAACGTACCCATTCGGACTAGAGCCTCATTATACATGAAAATTGACGTCGAAGTTTAAAATTTTTACGTAAAATAACAAGTAACAAGAAGTAGATATAGGATTTAGCATGAAATAATGCATGCAAATAAAAACCTAAATAAAGCATATGAAATACTCAAAATAAAAATGATCCATGACTCGATCTATGATCTAGACGTGTCACTCATCTAGATTCCATGGACGATTCATAAGATCTAACAAGAAATCAAAGAGCTAAGGCAAAAAGCATAAAATTGAAGAACATGCATGAAATTGAAGAACAAAGCATGAAAATAAAAGAAAGCCTACTTGAATTTAAGAGAGTAACAAGCTTGAATTAAATTGCAACAAAGTAAAAATCCAAGGGAGTACTTGAATTCTTCTTAGGCTTACCAACCCAAGGCAAAGCTTGAAAATTAAATCTAGGGAGAGAAAACTATCCCAAACCCAAGCTTGAGAAGGAAGGAGGTGTGATTACAAAAATTAGAGATGTCTTATTTATAATAGATTTAATTGGGTTTAAATGGGCCAAATTAGCCAAAAAGGCTTAAAATTCCCGGGTTTGACCAATATTGATTCGTGTTGACCTTCCTAGCCACTTGGCTAGCCTTTTGGCACATTTTGGCTCAATCTGGATTGAGGTGGCTCGACCATAGCTTGAGGTGGCTCGGCCATGACCGAGCCTGGGAGCTGGTGGCTGGCAGGCAGGGGCGTGGGCGGCTGGGCAAAGGCGGGCGCGGGATTGGGCATGGTGTTAGGCGACGCTGGGCAAAGGCGGGCGCGGGAGTGGGCATGGTATTGGGCGAAGCTAGGCAAGTGTGAGCGCCGAAATGAGCGAGCAAATGGGCGCCGAAGTGGCACCAGGCATGCGCGCTGCGCGCAGGATGGCGGGCGCGGGCAGGCAGGCACGGGCGCTACGCGAGCTGGGATTTGCGGGCGTGCGCTGGGCGAAAATCTGGGCAATGCAGGGCGTTGCTGAGAAACGCTAGGCATGGAAATGGGCGAGGCTAGGCAAGGCTAGGCCACCATTCCAGAATGTTAGCCATTTTTAAAGCCTCTTCTTGGCACAGATTTGGGCACGCCTTGGCATGGCTTGGCTTGAACTTTTGCCCTTAATGCCTTTACCTATGGAAATAGAATTTTGAACATAAAAATCCAAGAATTTCACCAATCCTTAAACTATTTGAACCCATTACACCATATTTATAAAATCAACAAGAAACACGAAAAACAATAAAAACGAGAAAACCAACGAAAAACCTAATAAGACTCGACTCGAAACCACTAAAAACATCATAAAAACTTAATTAAAAACATGATAGAAATACCATAATTTCATGCAAAACAGGCACTGGCGAGCGTTAGAGCGCCCGGCGCCTACCGAGACCGCCCGCATGCCCACGCGCAGCCAGCGCACGCTAACCGATGCCAGCGCATGCCAGCGTGCATGCTCGCCCAGCCCTACCGAGGACTGCCGGCCACGCCCGGCCAGCACCGCCCAGGCTCGGCCAATGCCGAGCTATATGGAGCCACCTTGAGCCAAAATGTGCCAAACACCTAACCAAGTGGCTAGGAACGTGCCTTCAAGTCAAACTTGGTCAAACCCAGGAAATTAAGTCTTTATAGATCAAATTGACCCAATTAAACCTATTATAAATAGAGGACTTCTCTCATTTTTGTAATTATCTCTCATTATCCCAACCCAAGCTTGGGTTTAGGATTAAAAACTCGCTCTCTAGTTCTTAGATTTTAATTTCCAGCAATTCATTGGGTTTGTAAGTCTAAGAAGAATTCAAGTATTCCCTTGGATTTTTATTTTGTTGAAATTGCATTCAAGTTTTTGGATTCTCTCTTTAATTCAAGTAAGATTTCTTTTAATTTCATGATTTGCTCTTCAATTTAATGCATGTTATTCAATTTTATGCTTTTTACCTTAGCTCCTTGATTTCTTGTTAGATCTTATGAATCGTCCATGGAATCTGGATGAGGGACACGTCTAGATCATAGATCGAGTCTTGGATCATTTTTATTTAGAGTATTTCATATGCTTTATTTAGGATTTTACTCTCATGCATTGTTTCATACTAAATCTTAGATCTACTTCTTGTTACTTGTTATTTTACGAAAAGTTTCAAACTTTGACATCAACTTCTCTTCCTCTTTCCATTGATGCTTTCAATTTGTGATAATTTTCATTATTTAGGATTTTATGATCATGCATGCATAGTTGTACTTTGAGCTTCCATGCTTGTACTTGATGAAACTTGCTTGATCTTGCTTATTTTCATTATTGCTTTGCATTTTCATTTCGAGGCATACAACGAGGCATCCGACCAACTTGAGATTTCATTTCCTAGTTTAGTTTAGTTAGTTATTTTCATAGTTTTTCATTAGTTACTTACTGACCCAAGCTACAAACACATTGATCCTTGCAAAAGAATCGATCTCCGATAATACCAAGGCAAATGAACCTTTATTTTCAAAACCACTAAAAATCATACTTCAAAATGGCGTCGTTGCGACTCAGCTTGGTTAAGGCTTTCAATTTGCTTGTAGTTTCTTTGTGTTTCTAGCTTTCTTTTGTATTTGACATTTTTGTTAAGTATGTTAGGTACTTGTGGCTATGGAGAATACATTCCCAACATGGGAGGGCATGGTGCAAACCATGTTGGGAATGGGAAGTATAATGTATCTGGCAATGTGGGAGGGCATGGTGCAAACCACATTGCTAATGGTGGATTCGTTTATGGTCAACCCAACATGGGAGGGCATGGTGCAAACCATGTTGGGTCGAGCGGCTTCATAGGTTCAAACGGTCCGTATGTAGGTCACGGGGCCCCTACTCCTCGAATTCCGAACATGTATAATGTAGGCTTTGTTCATCCAAATGGGATAGTTAGTAACCAAAATCCAAATTCCACTCTGTATGGAGGATATGGTGCTTCCAATCACTTTCCGAATATGCACAATCAGATATCCGGTCCATCTGGTGGTTTTAATGCTCCCAATCAATGCACGGACTTGTATAATGGTGGCTTTGGGAATCCAAATGGAAAGGTGGATGGTCAAATTCCGATTCCCATCTCGTATGGTGGTCCCCCAACTTTCAATATATCCGCTAAAGATTTTGATGCTTATGAGTTATTTAGAGGAGGGAGCTCCATTGTCGTAAGTGGCCCCCCTATCCGCACTATGAGAGATGTTAACAAGCCCTTTTTGGGGGTGTATACTCCTCCTGAGCCAAAATCTTTGCGAGCGACGTATTCTAGTACTAATACGGTGAGCATGGATTTATCCTCTAAAGATCTCGATGCTTATGAGTTGTTTGGAGAAGTGAGCTCCGGTGCCCCAAGTGCCCCCCCCCCCCCCCCATCCGCACTACGGGAGATGTTAGCAAACCATTTTTGAGGACGACCATTCCGTCTTTTGTATCTCCTCCTCCCGAGCCAAAGACTTCGCAAGAAATGTATTATAGTGATAATGAAGTGAGCATGGCTTTATCCTCTACGGAGCTTGAGATGGTCAAGAGAATAACGACTTTGAAGGCTCAACTTGAGAGGTTATCTCGCCCAAAACTGGCCCCCCATGTGCATCGTGTGGATTGTTTGGTCATGATACCAAGTCTTATCCTTCGTTTCCCTCGTTCAATATGTCGTTGCCTCATTTGGAGGAAATGTATGGAGGTCATGGATATCAAGAGGGACCCAATTGTGCTATGCCTTCTGTTGCTCCACCACCGACTCATAATCCTCTTGTTACTCCTCACGTAGGTTCACTTGTCCTGGTGAATGATCCTACCCTACCCTCCAACCCAAACCTCATGATCACTATGCAATCTTTTCCCGTAGTGTCGGACTCGCTCAACACGATCCTTGATAAGTGTGGGGTGGTTGATAACACGGGTGTCTCACCGTCGAAAGAGGATATATTTTCATTTCCGAATACTTTTACTCCTCTTGACCCTTTACCTTTTACTTCAAAAGAATCTTGCGAATAATGGGTATATATGGACTTCATAAGGGCCATGGTCGAACGAGTTTATATGGATGATAGGAGCTTTGATGAGGATATTTTCCGGGAAGCCTATTTTGAGGATCATTGTGAGGATTATGAGCCCCTTGTCCATACTAACGAGCCAATTATGTTTCAATGTGCCAACGAGGTGAGTGAAGGAGATTATGATTGTGTCGTTGAGGGCACCGATAATTTTTCTGGGGTGGAGATTTCTGATGAGAAGATTGGAGAGCTTTAAGAGTACCTTGAAGGCTTATATGAAGGAACAGAGCCTTGAGGAGGAGGTTGGCCGGGAAGTCAATATTGAAGATTGTTGTGAGGATGATGAGCCCCTTGTTCATAACGACGAGTCCATTGTGTTTCAATGTGCCAACGACTTGAGTGAAGGAGATTGTGATTGTGTCGTTGAGGGCACCGATAAATTTTTGGTGGGGGAGGTGGAGATTTTTTATGAGAAGATTGGAGAGCTTGAAGAGTACCTTTAGGGGATCGGTGATTTGTTTGAGTTAACCTCCAACGTGGTCGGGGGGAGGCACAAGCCCGAGGCACATTGAAACATAATTGGCTCGTTAGTATGGACAAGGGGCTCATAATCCTCACAATGATCCTCAAAATAGGCTTCCCGGAAAATATCCTCATCAAAGCTCCTATCATCCATATAAACTCGTTCGACCATGGCCCTTATGAAGTCCATATATACCCATTATTCGCAAGATTCTTTTGAAGTAAAAGGTAAAGGGTCAAGAGGAGTAAAAGTATTCGGAAATGAAAATATATCCTCTTTCGACGGTGAGGACACCCGTGTTATCAACCACCCCACACTTATCAAGGATCGTGTTGAGCGAGTCCGACACTACGGGAAAAGATTGCATAGTGATCATGAGGTTTGGGTTGGAGGGTAGGGTAGGATCATTCACCAGGACAAGTGAACCTACGTGAGGAGTAACAAGAGGATTATGAGTCGGTGGTGGAGCAACAGAAGGCATAGCACAATTGGGTCCCCTCTTGATATCCATGACCTCCATACATTTCCTCCAAATGAGGCAACGACATATTGAACGAGGGAAACGAAGGATAAGACTTGGTATCATGACCAAACAATCCACACGATGCACATGGGGGGCCAGTTTTGGGCGAGATAACCTCTCAAGTTGAGCCTTCAAAGTCGTTATTCTCTTGACCATCTCAAGCTCCGTAGAGGATAAAGCCATGCTCACTTCATTATCACTATAATACATTTCTTGCGAAGTCTTTGGCTCGGGAGGAGGAGATACAAAAGACGGAATGGTCGTCCTCAAAAATGGTTTGCTAACATCTCCCGTAGTGCGGATGGGGGGGGGGGGGGGGCACTTGGGGCACCGGAGCTCACTTCTCCAAACAACTCATAAGCATCGAGATCTTTAGAGGATAAATCCATGCACATTGAAACATAATTGGCTCGTTAGTATGGACAAGGGGCTCATAATCCTCACAATGATCCTCAAAATAGGCTTCCCGGAAAATATCCTCATCAAAGCTCCTATCATCCATATAAACTCGTTCGACCATGGCCCTTATGAAGTCCATATATACCCATTATTCGCAAGATTCTTTTGAAGTAAAAGGTAAAGGGTCAAGAGGAGTAAAAGTATTCGGAAATGAAAATATATCCTCTTTCGACGGTGAGGACACCCGTGTTATCAACCACCCCACACTTATCAAGGATCGTGTTGAGCGAGTCCGACACTACGGGAAAAGATTGCATAGTGATCATGAGGTTTGGGTTGGAGGGTAGGGTAGGATCATTCACCAGGACAAGTGAACCTACGTGAGGAGTAACAAGAGGATTATGAGTCGGTGGTGGAGCAACAGAAGGCATAGCACAATTGGGTCCCCTCTTGATATCCATGACCTCCATACATTTCCTCCAAATGAGGCAACGACATATTGAACGAGGGAAACGAAGGATAAGACTTGGTATCATGACCAAACAATCCACACGATTGCACATGGGGGGCCAGTTTTGGGCGAGATAACCTCTCAAGTTGAGCCTTCAAAGTCGTTATTTCTCTTGACCATCTCAAGCTCCGTAGAGGATAAAGCCATGCTCACTTCATTATCACTATAATACATTTCTTGCGAAGTCTTTGGCTCGGGAGGAGGAGATACAAAAGACGGAATGGTCGTCCTCAAAAATGGTTTGCTAACATCTCCCGTAGTGCGGATGGGGGGGGGGGGGGGGCACTTGGGGCACCGGAGCTCACTTCTCCAAACAACCTCATAAGCATCGAGATCTTTAGAGGATAAATCCATAGTATGGACAAGGGGCTCATAATCCTCACAATGATCCTCAAAATAGGCTTCCCGGAAAATATCCTCATCAAAGCTCCTATCATCCATATAAACTCGTTCGACCATGGCCCTTATGAAGTCCATATATACCCATTATTCGCAAGATTCTTTTGAAGTAAAAGGTAAAGGGTCAAGAGGAGTAAAAGTATTCGGAAATGAAAATATATCCTCTTTCGACGGTGAAGGACACCCGTGTTATCAACCACCCCACACTTATCAAGGATCGTGTTGAGCGAGTCCGACACTACGGGAAAAGATTGCATAGTGATCATGAGGTTTGGGTTGGAGGGTAGGGTAGGATCATTCACCAGGAGTATGGACAAGGGGCTCATAATCCTCACAATGATCCTCAAAATAGGCTTCCCGGAAAATATCCTCATCAAAGCTCCTATCATCCATATAAACTCGTTCGACCATGGCCCTTATGAAGTCCATATATACCCATTATTCGCAAGATTCTTTTGAAGTAAAAGGTAAAGGGTCAAGAGGAGTAAAAGTATTCGGAAATGAAAATATATCCTCTTTCGACGGTGAGGACACCCGTGTTATCAACCACCCCACACTTATCAAGGATCGTGTTGAGCGAGTCCGACACTACGGGAAAAGATTGCATAGTGATCATGAGGTTTGGGTTGGAGGGTAGGGTAGGATCATTCACCAGG
>BMAC01000983.1:60702-66060 GCA_014905375.1 Phtheirospermum japonicum | reverse complement strand
GTGCTTCAACGAGCCAAAGATTTGAGTGAAGGAGATTGTAATGGTGTCTTTGAGGGCAACGACAATTTTTTGGCGGGGGAGGTAGAGATTTTTGATGAGAAGATTGGAGAGCTTGAAGAGTACCTTTAGGGGATCGGTGATTTGTTTGAGTTAACCTCCAACGTGGTCGGGGGGAGGCACAAGCCCGAGCCTAAATCTTTCCCATTTCACCTCGAGCATGTTTAATTGGAGGAGGAGGAGAGCAAGCCGATTACAATCTTTGCAAATTCGGATCGAGAAGAGGAGGAGAGGTCGGTTGAAGTGCTTAAAGTTCTCAAGGGTGCTATTGGTTGGAAACCCAGAGTTGTTAAGGGAGTTATCCCCCGTATGGAGAAAGTGAAAGTCGGGAATTGGAGTTTTTTGTGGGAAGGATTGGTGTTTGTGATTTCTAAAAGCGAGTGAGTGAATCCCATTTACTTTGTACCAAAGACGAGCAGTATGTTGAGATGGAGAATTGTTGGCCACGAGGTCTACGACGGGATGGAGGATGTTGGTCGATTCTAAGAAGTTAAATGCGGCTACCAAGAGAGATCATTTCCCTCCCCTGTTTGTCGATCAAAGGTTAAACAAGCTAGTCGGCCATTATTCCTATCGTTTCTTGGATGAGTTTTCGGGTCACTTCAAGACCACCATTCCACCTGAAGACCTAGCCGAGATGAGTTTTATTTGCCCATTTGGAATGTTAGATTTTTTGCGGATATTATTTGAGCTATGCAATGTGACGAGAACGTTCAAAAGAGTGGATCCTCCCGACAAGGAGGATATTGTTTTGGTGGATCCTCCCGTTCTCTTTCCACCTTGATTAAAAAGGGAGTTCCTCAAGCTAGTGACGTAAAACAAGCGCTTCTTGGGAGGCAACCCATGTTCTTTTCTTCAATTTCTTTTATTTTTACATTTCTATCTTTCTTTCTTTCTTATTACAAAAATCCAAAAACATTCGAAAAATTGAAAAATCAAAAAAATATGTTGTTGTCTTTTGGTTCTTTTTAAACTTTTTTTTGTTTTGTTTTGATCTATATACATATTTTCTTGTGTTTTTTACTTTGTGGGATTTTTCATTTTAGTGTTTTGCTTTCCGACTCCAACCTTGACCGATTTGATAAGCTAATAACATTCATGGAGCCGGGAGACACAAACCATGCTCGTTTTTTTTTGCTTGGATTGCTTGGATGCTTAAGTGGACCCCACCGAGATCAACTCAAAGTCGCTCGGTTTAGGAAGACTCTATTTCACCCTCCTTTTACTTGTTTTTCATTAAAATGAAATGAGGGCATTGCATAGTTTAAGTGTGGGGTGGGTAGGTGGTTAGGGTCCGAGTGTCACAAAGCATGATCTGTCTTTCTTAACTCGAGCCTTGGCAAAGTGACGCTTACTAATTGCTCTTTTATATGGTTGACTAGTTTTTGTGTCTTTATTACTTTTTTGAACAATCACCAAATGCTTGGAAGTTTGAATAGTTTACTTGTCGGGTTTGTACATGATTATACCCTCTTGTGCAAGGAGTTAAATTTTTGTGCTTTGTCCAAAACTCGCATATATATATAATCAACATTTGCTCGTGAAAAGATTGCAAAGCTCTAAACGCTCTTTTGATTTTGTTTTCCAAAACCCGGTGGAAACTAGTGAGTAGCCTTGTGTGAATTATCGGTTTTGCTTGCATTTTTATGGAAATTGCATTGAGGTGTCTTGATTTTGCTCGTACATGATTGAATTTGGAAATGACCTCGAGGCACATATATCACCCTTATTCCGGACATATCTGAATATATAAGCTACTTAAAATATCCCAAATGAGCCCCCTTGAGCCTATGCCCCGTTTCTTGTTAGCCAAGCTCTATTTTAGCTCATATATCTTAATATATTGTGAGGTGAGAGTGTATATTGTTAGTTGACGAGAAATGTGAGGGAGATATATTGTGGGTTTCGAGTTTTGAGTTGCTTATACAAAAAAATAATAATACTCCAACACAAATCATGAAAAGTGATAAAGCGTGCGTTCATGTGAAAACCCTAATTTGAAGGCTAAGTTTAGTGAAAAGAAGAAAATTCAAAAAGCTTCTAAGTGTTGTGAAATAAAAGTCGGGAAAGTGAGTGTACGAAAGGGTTTCAAATGAGAAGTTTGGTAAATTGGGAAGGGCGAAGCAATCATAAGCTTCGGGTTTTAAAAGTAAGATTTTTGTGTGTTATTGATCACGTTTGATCGTGTGTTAGCCACTATATCCAAATATTCCATACCTTACCAAAGAGCCAACATTACAACCCAAAAAGAAAGACCTCTTTTGATTCTTGTTCTGTCATGTACAATGGGTAATTTTGAGTTTCCGATTTGTGAAATCTTGTGGAGTGCATGGATTACCCGACTTGAGCGTATACACGTCCTATATAACAAATACTGGAGCGAATTGAGAGAACACCGTCAAAATTTCATTTGTGAGGAACTCATCGATTTGGTTTTTAATTGAGGAAGAGTAATATTAACAATGTTTGACGATAATGAGATTATGTTGATACTTTCATCATATTAATTAGGATAAGCACAAGTATTTTTCTTTTTGCATAATGTTCATTGCATGTACATTCTCGATTCTTTTCATTTTTCGAGGACGAACAAACCGATAAGTGTGGGGTGGTTGTTTTGCATGTAATTGTGGTATTTTTCTCGTATTTTTAATTAAGGTTTTGTATTAGTTTTAGTAGTTTTTGAGTCGATTAGTTAGGTTTTCTAGGTTATTTTCTTGTTTTGTTGTTTTCGTGTTTCTTTTTAATGGGGTCCACGTTTTGCTAATGTCGCGGAGATTTGTCTCATCATCATTTCCACCTTATCCAGTTATTTCTTTGTAAGCTTGTTTTCTTTGATGGTACGAAGAGTCTCTTCCCGATTGCGTAAGGTTTTGGTTTCCTGCCTTTGTTGCTAGAGCCGTAACTCTTCGTCGGGATCCAGTGGAGGTGGAACTTGTTGCTGTTGTTATGGAGCTTGGTATTATTGTTATCTAGAGTTATTTTGACCTTGTGGAAAGCGCTGTTGATAATTCCCTTGGCCTTTGTTCGGGTATGATTTATAGTTGCCCGAGCCTCCTTGATTCCTGTTTGGGGGAAGTGGTGCCAAGTATTGAGGGTCCCTTTGTTTAGGCACCGGTACGAAATTGGGACTCCCCGGGCCGTACCTGAGGTTCGGATGGTCTCGGAGAACTGGATTGTATGCGTTGGAGTAATAGTTGTAAGTTTTAGTGAACTTTTGACCCAATTTGTTGTTGGGTTGGAAGTCTTGCATGGCGTACACCTCTTCGTACTCATCTTCGTCGAACGTCACATCGCACGTGTTGAACCCATGTCCAGATGCTCCACAAATCCCACATGTTTCATGTGATGGTTGCGTCGTCTCCTTTCTCCGCGTCATCATACCTGCCAACAATGTAACTTGTTTCGTGAGCTCCTCAGTTTTGCTACTCTCCTCTTGGGACGTCGATACTACGTTCACTTTGATCTTCCTTGGCCTGAAACTCGTTTTCCTTGATTTTTCACCCATGAGCTCGAATAATTCCCATGCCTCTGTTGCGGTTAAGTCTCCAGAATCTCCGGCTTTGTTCTCAACTTGTTGCTTAAATTTCGGTAATAATCCTTCATGGAAATAGTTGTTGACCATTTCGGGACTATTGTTGTGATGCGGGCATGCTTATAGGAGTCCTTTGTAGCGTTCCCACGCTTTGCTTTCTTGCACTGTCTAAGTCTCCGTACATCAGTCCGCTCGATATCATATTTATCCTTCTCCTACTATTCCCAGCAGCTCCCCCTTGATCTGCCCTTCTTTGCCATTCCTGTCTTGGTTGTCCCCCCACCTGCACATGTGGGGGTCCTTCTGGTGGTGGAATCGATAGTGCTTGCCGTTGTTCTTAGGGTTCTTTGTTATTATACACCACCTCCTCTAAGTGTCCTTCTTTGATCAACCTCTCAAATTCCTCCTTTAAGTGTCGGCATCTCTCTGAAAAATGCCCATAATTATTATGAAACCTACAAAAGAACTGAGATTTCGTGTTAGTAGGAATTAACGTATAGTCTTCTGGCCACCTGATGGCATCAGGCACTTGGTTCTCCATGATTTTAAACACCTTAGTTCTTGGCATTGCCTAGGGTGTGAAGTCTGCGTCCTTCTTCCTTAATCTTCCCTCATTCCTTTTCATTCCTCTTACATCTGCTCCTGAAGTCAAGAGTGCCCGTGTAGGTCGCCTTGTGTCCCTTCTAGGCTCCAGCCTCTTGGATGTTATTCTTTTCGATTCTCCGACCTCCCTTCTAAAATGTATTCTATCCTCCTCTTTAGCTTCTTCAAAATGTATGTACTTCATGCACCTGTCCAGGACCTCCTCGAACGTATGTGTAGGTCGCTTGGCCAATGATGTCCTCAAGCCGCCCATCCTCAAGCTCGGGTTCAGAGCTCTTGCCCTCATATATTTTGTGGTCATGGGCACCTATAGAGTAGCTTTGGTAAATCTGGAAACATAGCTCTTTAGAGTCTCTCCGGGTCGCTGCACCATTGAGAAGAGAGACTGCACTGTTTTTGTATGAAACTTGGCGCTAGCAAAGTGCTTTAAAAAGGCCGATTTCAAGACCTGAAAGCTAGTGATCCTCCCTGGAGCCATTTGGTGAAACCCATCCTGCACTAGCCCCCTTAAGGTAGATAGGAATGCCCTGCATGCCACTTCATCGGTGTACTATCGTAGAACTGCCTCATTCTCAAAACTTTGCACATGGCGTGTGGGTCTGAAAACACTTCATAGTAAAACTCCAGCCCCTTATATCCCCGTTGCAAAGATGCTCTGGATATCCACTTTGAAAACGGGTGGCCGCTTGACTCTTCTCCTCTTTCTCTTGTGACATATCTCTGTAATTCTCGTACCACTTCTTGCATATTCCTCATTGCTCGGGATGTCAGCAACACTTCATCTTCCTCTTCTTCTACGTCACACCGGGTGTGACGCTGATAGGCTCTCCTATGTGACTTGCTACCCAAAAATTACACATTGTCTACATCCTAATCTTCCTTAGATGACAATGGGTAACCTATCTGATGTCGTCTTCTCTTTGTGGTTCGAATCAGTTTGGGATCTTGCATCCATGGCTCCTTCTCTCAAAATTTCTTTTGAGTCGGAGTTAGTGGTTTTGGCTTGTACTCCTCATCTTAACTCCTAATATTCTCCTTATCACTATCATCTTCGCCCGCCATGATTTTCTTCAATTTGCCCGGAGGCACTGATTCTATCAATTTTTCAAGGAGTCCCTTGTCAATGTGATAAGTTCTTCCCTTTGGTAACTCATCCCACTCCT
>BMAC01000983.1:45702-55702 GCA_014905375.1 Phtheirospermum japonicum | reverse complement strand
TAAGAGTACCTTTAAAAATAATTGTACCAAAAAAACCATTACCAGAAAATATCTGACTTTGTTCAACAACTCATTATTAGTAAAATATTTTCAAATACTCATCATATGTCGGAAACAAATACTGTCCAACAGTCAAGAGTGGAAAAATTGACTTGTGAGAGGTCCAAACAATATTACAACTAACATTTATTTTTAACCAAATGGTTCGAATGTCACCGGAGATGTGACTGGAAGTCGACGTCTCTAACGACATTTATTTTTAGAAAAATTTCTTGCATGATCAGGTTTTAGTTTTTGATAATAGGGTCTCAATTGTCCATAACAAGAACAATAATGAAAACTCATCGTGCAGTAAGAAAACTCTAGACTTTATGTGACTAGAGATATGTGAAGACATTCCCAATCACATCCCGACGGACATAAAAAGGAGTGACGACTTTCCCTCCAATGTTGTGAAAAACAAGTTTTCCTCAATACTAGGGTCAATATCTTCTTGCTCAAACTCATAGTCACTTAACATGGCACTAAGGCTAATTTCAACTAAAGTGTTAACAGACTCATCAGCAAAGTGACCAAATTAAGAACACGCACGGCACCTAATTGACTCAAGAATCCTAAATTCAATTTTTTGCATCAAGGAACTTGAGTTTTCTTAAGTTTTTAAAGATGTAGAGTTTTGAAAAAATTTAGACAATGAATTTTTAGTGGTTTTAAGAAAAAGAGAAGAGCGATACAAAGATCATTAAACAACAATCAGTGGATTAAAAACACAACGTACTAAAATTTTGACCATAAGAATAATTTATCTGCCAACAGAAGAAAAAACTTTACTAATTAAAACATCGTATTAATGATTACAAACAATTGTAATCTATGAAGTAAAGATAAACTAAAAACTCATAAATATTAGATATGATCTAAATCAATACGTCTCCTCGAGAAAATAATATTCACAGTCACGATATTAGCTTTTAACGAAAACTAAAAAATAATGGTAAAAAATAATTCAAACTGACGATGTTATCATAGATGCAGAAAGTATTTGTTGTCGCATCCGACAAAACAAAAAATCTGCAATTTGAATAAAATAGCTCTGAATTCTTCTCTCTGAAATGTTGTGAGCAATCCCTAAACTTTATATATGCACATCTTACTTGTAAAAGAAACCTACAAAATAAGAAAAAGAGATATACACGTATTAAAAGTACATATCATCACCGAGGAAACAAAATAAAATTTAGGAGTTCTAAATAATATTAACTAGTTAAGGAAAATATATTCGTCCCTTATACGTATAGAACTCAACATTAACATGGATGGGAGTGCGTCGGCTGCCTCGGAGATGTGCGTTTTCTACCATGATATTTTGTAACCATCATGGGTTTATGAAAGGTGGATTCAGTCGCAACATGGGCATCGGTTTTTCATTTGAGGCCGAATCGTTGGCTTCAATGATCGCCATGAGGAAGATTTTGTACGAAATTAAAAACTGTTGTAAATTGGATTTATTCTAATTAAATGGTACAACAAAAATTCGTGTTAACGAATTGTATAGGCTTGTTCTACGTGTCGTGTAGATAATTATAGCCTTTTTATTTCTCAAATCCATTTATTGGTGAGTGAGAAATGATGCTTGGAAGTTGAACGGTTGCTTAAGTGCAATTTCGTTTATCCCACATTGAATGTTAGTCAATATGGAAGGGAGTTTAAAATTGATTACATTTCTTTAGTGTACATCAAGTGGGCTAGAGAGTGTTGTGGGCTCTCTGTAAACAAAGCTCACGCGGGATCTTGGAATTAGGTTAGCCCGTCCGCCTTCGGCGGAGTCGAGTGGATCCCGAGCCCGGTCCCGGACCCGGACCTTGGTCCTGGGTCCTGGGCTCTGGGCCCTGAGCCTGGGACTTGGGACTTGGGTCTTGGGTCTTGGGCAATTGGTCCGAATTGGCTGGTCCGTGTGTGGGGTCCAAGTTCGACCCAGGCTTTCTTTTTTGAACCTACACGCACCTGAGAAGCTGAGAAGCTTTTGAACTCACTCCTGACCGTTACGAAAATGGCTACCTGACCATTCAGACGTTTCCAAACATATGAGTTCAAACATGCAATGTTTTTACACGCTGAACCTGTCCAAGTTTATGATGTCAGGTGCCAGGTACGTTTTTGAATTTTTTAATGACATTTAACTGGCAGGCTGTTACCTCCCCTGGCAACCCTATAAAAGGGTGAGTAATCCTGCATTTTTCACACACGCAATTCACCTGAAAAATCCAGAGAGCTCCAACCACTATTCCTATACTATTTTTTGCATTTTATTTTTACATAGCTTAGTTCACTTTCGACCAGTTCGCCGGAGCTCTGGTATTTACGGTGCTGTAATACCAGAGACGAAGTCATTTCATCTTTGGATACGAATAGCCAAAACCGAAGGGCACTATCGGGGCTATTTCGTCTTGCGGACAGAGTGTTTACTCGAATCGACTTGATTTTTATCACTTTCTGTTTTCTTGTATTTTTCCAATTTTGTGACATATATTTTACAGTTCCTGTTTGTGTTCGACTCAGAGTTATAATTTTTTGTAACAATCGCAAGACGAAATAGTTTAATATTGTAATTTGTAATATCCCTGACTGGAAAAATATCGACCTCCAGCACTCCGATCAGTTCCACCGCTCCTGCCATTTCCTCCACCATTTCGACGACGACCACTGCCCCTACAGTCACGAACACCACGACTATTGGTGCCTCTACGGCAAACACGACCATGAGTAATGCTGACTTCCTCTTCTACCAAAGGACCATCGACACCCTTCTGGAAACACTGTCGAGGCGCATCTCGACAAACAACCCGAACTCGGGTTCATTCCCTTATGGGATGGGGACTTCGATCCAAATTGTGTCAGCTTCGGCTGTGATCCATCCTTCTGGGATGACGGGAACTACGGTTCCAGTATGTTTTCAGCCACTGCTTTGGCCGCTGGATCATTCCCTTATGGGATGGGGACTTCGGTCCAAAATACATCATCTTCGGCTGGTATCCATCATTCTGGGATGTCGGGAACTTCGGTTCCAAACATGTTCGCAACAGCTCCGCCGACGTACTCACATGTTTCAGCTACCCACTCAACGGGTACGATGGGGACTTTTGTTCCAACTATGACCGCTCCGGTGCACTCCTCACGGATCATGCCCTCCGTGGAGAAGCCTCAAAAACTCAATGGGGAAGGCTTCAAGAGGTGGAAACAAAAGATGTTGTTCTACCTCACGATGCTTGGCTTCGCTAACTTCGTGAAGGAAGAAGAACCACCTACTCCGGATGAGTCCGAGACCAACTTCAATGTTCGTGCCGCCTACGATAACTGGCACAACGGTTACTATCTGTGCAAAGGCTTTCTCCAGAGTAGCCTAGAAGATAGTTTGAGCAACTTGTACTCGGACGCAAAGACCTCCAAGAATATCTGGGAGGCACTTGAGAAGAAGTACAGTTCCGACGAGGCTGGAACTAGGAAACTTGTAGTCACGAATTTCATGGACTACAAGATGGTTGATTCTCGCCCAGTTATGGAACAAGTTCAAAAGTTCCAAATGCTGGTGAATGAAGTCCACGCCGAGGGGATGATACTTCCTGATACTTTCACGACTTCTGCCATGATCGATAAGATTCCTCCAAGCAGGAAAGACTTCAAGACGTATCTCAAGCACAAGCGAAAGGTGATGTCTCTTGAAGATGTTATCTGGAAGGTACGAATTGAGTCTGAAGTTTGAGTTCAGTACAAGAATTCAAAAAGTTCGGATGAACCTTGGGTGAACCTACTTGAACGAGGAAACAACTCGAAGAAGAGGCCGCGTCCTGAAAACTCTAAGCCTAAAGCTCCCTCTTCTAAGAAGATCGAAGGTAAATGCTATAATTGCGGTTATCCTGGACACATATCTAAGAACTGTCGCAAGCCAAAGCAGAAGAAGGCCAAGCCGAGTGCCCAACTAGCCGAGAGGGAGCTGACTAGTGATGATCTCATTGCGGTCATCACTGAGGAAGCTAACATGGTCGAGAGTTGTGGTCAATGGTTCATCGATACTGCTGCAACTGCACATGTGTGTGCAAACCGGAGCTTGTTCTCCAAATACCATCCCTGTGAGGGAAGGAATTTGAACATGGGAAACCAAGCGTCTTCACAAGTTTCAGGTGTTGGCTCGGTTGTCCTAAAAATGACCTCTGGCAAGGAGATCACTCTGAATGAGGTGCTGCACATTCCGGACATCCGGAAGAATTTACTCTCTGGTTCAATACTAGTTAGTCGTGGTTTTAAACTTGTATTTGAGGCTAATAAGTTTGTTTTATCAAAGTTTGGAACACCTATGGGAAAAGGTTACCTTACAGATGGACTGTTCAAACT
Organism: Phtheirospermum japonicum; assembly: GCA_014905375.1. Lineage (NCBI taxonomy): Eukaryota > Viridiplantae > Streptophyta > Magnoliopsida > Lamiales > Orobanchaceae > Phtheirospermum > Phtheirospermum japonicum. The sequence continues at coordinate 51,313 of BMAC01000983.1, read as the reverse complement.
TAGTGTAATGGCTATACGCCCAAAACCTATCATTAATAAAATTGTTTCTGATTCCTCTTACTTGACTGAGTGCTCTAGTTTATGGCATTGTAGATTTAGGCCACGTTAATCTAAATGCAATAAAACGTTTGTCAAATCTCAATTTACTTAAGGTAAATAAATTTGTTAATAAAAGTAAGTGTGAAACTTGTGTAGAAGCAAAAATAACAAGGTTACCGTTTAAATCGGTAGAAAGGAGCACGACACCTCTAGAATTAATTCACACGGACGTATGTGATTTGAAGTTTGTGAAAACAAGAGGTGGTAAAAATTATTTCATTACTTATTATTGACGATTGCACAAGGTATTGTTACCTATTCCTTTTAAGAGGTAAAGATGAGGCTATTGAAGCTTTCAAGAACTTCAAAAATGAAGCTGAAAATCAACTTAACTGCAAAATCAAATCTATCCGGAGTGATAGAGGAGGGGAATACGTAGCTCCGTTTGAGGAGTTGTGCAACGAAAGTGGCATAATTTATCAAATGACAACTCCATATGCACCTCAATCGAACGAAGTTGCAGAACGCAAGAATCGTACTTTGAAAGAGATGATGAATGCGTTGTTAATTAGTTCTGGGTTACCTCAGAACATGTGGGGGGAAGTTGTTTTAACAACTAACTATATCCTCAATAAGATTCCACTTAAAGGAAGGGACGAAACTCCCTATGAGTTTTGGAAAGGAAGGAAACCTTCTTACAAATACCTCAAAGTGTGGGGGTGTTTAGCGAAGGTCGAAGTGCCTCTGCCAAAGCAGGTGACAATCGGACCCAAAAAGGTTGATTGTATTTTTATTGGTTATGCACTGAATGGTAGCTCCTATAGATTTATAATTCATAGGTCAGATGTTCCGGACATGAATGTCGGAACTACCATTGATTCAAGGAATGCTATATTCTTTGAAGAAATCTATCCTTATAAGGATAAAGCTGCGTCCAATTCAAACACTGGTAATGCTGAAGGAACTACAAGTCACGAACTTGTGGGGGCTGAACCTAAGTCTCATAAACGACCTGGTTCAGAACTTGAAGCTCTAACTCCTAGACGGAGCACTCGAGCTAAAGTTGCTAAGAATTTCGGTCCTGACTATGTGGTATTTCTCTTGGATGAAGAACAAAATTCACTGAATGAAGCTTTCTCACGGACTGATAGTTCATTTTAGAAGGAAGCTGTACAAAGCGAGATCGATTCGATCATGCAGAACCATACGTGGATTCTGACTGATTTACCTGAAGGTTGTAAACCTTTAGGTAGTAAATGGATTCTGAAACAAAAGTTCAGAGCTGATGGATTAATCAATAAGTATAAAGCTCGTTTGGTTGTGAAAGGATTTCTCCAGAAGGAGAGTTATGATTTCTTTGACACATACTCTCCTATGACGAGAATTACCTCTATTCGGGTGCTTCTAGTGATTGATGCTTTGCACAATCTTGAGATTCACCAAATGGATATGAAAACAGCTTTTCTAAATGGCGATTTAGAAGAGGAGATTTATATGGAACAATCTGAAGGTTTTGTAAAACCTGGACAAGAAAATAAGGTGTGTAAACTTGTTAAGTCTTTGTATGGCTTAAAACAAGCACCTTTACAATGGCACTTGAAATTTGACGAAGTGATGATGTCAAATGGGTTCAAGATAAACGAGTGCGACAAATGTGTATACATTAAGAATACTAATGACAGATTTGTTATAGTATGTCTTTATGTAGATGATATGTTAATCATGGTAGCAACCTACAAGTGATTAACGAGACGAAACTCATGCTAAAAAGAAATTTTGACATGAGTGATCTGAGAGTTGATAACACCATTCTTGGCATAAGAATCATAAGAACTCCAGATGGAACTATCTTATCACAGTCTCATTACATTGAGAAAGTGATCAAGAAATTCAATGCACACGATAGTCTTCCAGCAAAGACACCTATGGAACTCGATGTTCACTTGAGTAAGAACAGAGGTGATCCTGTTACTCAGAAGGACTATGCTAGGATCATTGGATGTTTGATGTACATCTCTAATTATACAAGACCTGATCTAGCTTGCTCGGTAAACAAACTGAGTCGATATACAAGCAATCCAAGTAAAGAACACTGGAAAGCGCTTGTGAGAGTTTTGAGACACCTAAAGTATACTCTGAACTTTGGGCTACATTATGTTAGATATCACAGGGTACTTGAATGTTACTGTGATGCAAACTGGATATCCGACACAAAGGACTCTCTGTCAACAAGTGGATATGTGTTTGAATGTTTTAATGACATTTAACTGGCAGGCTGTTACCTCCCCTGGCAACCTTATAAAAGGGTGAGTACTCCTGCTTTTTTCACATACGAAATTCACCTAAAAAATCCAGAGAGCTCAAATTCCTATACTATTTTTCTACATTTTATTTTTACGTAGCTTAGTTCACTTTTGACCAGTTCGCCGAAGCTCTGGTATTTACGGTGCTGTAATACTAGAGACAAAGTCGTTTCATCTTTGGAGACGAATAGCCAAAACCGAAGGGCACTACCAGAGCTATTTAGTCTTGCGGACAGAGTGTTTACTCGACTCGACTTGATTTTTATCACTTTCTATTTTCTTGTATTTTCCATTTTTGTGACATATATTTTACAACTCCTATTTGTGCTCGACTCAGAGTTGTGATTTTTTCTAACAAAAACGTTATGGCGTAAGTTGGACCCGTCTTTTATTGTTTGATTACTTTCGAGTTATTTGTTGGATGTCTTTTGGAAGTATCTTGGCCGGTGGCGGAGGACACTTCACTACATCTTGAACATGGGGTTTAAGGTATCTCATGTCTTTAGGGAGAGTAATCGGGTGGCTTGCTCCTTATCTAAATCTTTCCCCTCTTGTCATTTATTTTACGTCACGCCTTATGACATTTCGTAGCCGTAAGAGTTCGTTGGGTTCTTGAGGATGTTTAGCTTCTCCAACAACAACCAAAAAAAAAAGGAAAACAAAAAAAGTGAAGCGATGAGAAAATAAGAGGGAATGATTGTTGTAAAGTATAAGCTTAGATGTGACCTTTGATATGATGTCCATTCATGCATGTGTCCTTTCATATTGTATCTTTTTATATTATGGGATTAGTTGTGTCCTTTCATTTTATGTAGTCTATTCCAATAAATGGCCATGTAATTTTTCATTTCCAAGCATGAGTTTTGTACAAAAGAGTTCATTATTAAATTGTGTGTTCAAGAGAAATAAATAAGAGTGTTTATATATTATTCTCCACATATTTATTTTTTGTTGCGATTTATATATTGAGTCCACATTATCCAACAAAGTGGTATCAGAGCAAGGTTCAACTCTCTGCAAAGATGATGTAGCATTCAAATGAAAACATATCTTGGTGAACAAGATGTTTGGGAAACCATTGAAAGAGAATATGATTTTTCACAAGAACCCGCTACTTTAAGCCAAGTCGAAAGAAAAGACTGAAAGGAATCCAAGGTAAAAGATCAAAGATCTCTCTCTATCATTGAACTCGGCATGGATGATAACAATTTTGAGTCATTAAAGATGAAAGAATCCAAAGAAGTATCCGAATACATCTCAAGAGTTATGATGGTTGTTAACCAACTCGAAAGCAATGGAGAAAAGTTAGAAGAAAAGCGAGTTGTTGAAAAGGTACTTCGGTCTCTAGTGCTAAAATTCGATACATTATAATAGCCATTGAAGAGTCTAATTATGTCGAGACCCTTAACTTGAATGAGTTGCTCGAAAAATTACAAGTGCATGAAGAAGAAGTAAAAAGACAAATGAGAGAACTGTAAGTCGAGCAATCTCTTCAAGCAATGATGATTAATTCCAACCAAAATAAATCCAGTAACTTTGGATATCGCGGTCATGGGAGAGGCCGTAATAGAGGTTGTGGTCACGGACAAGGATGCGGTCGTGGCTGTGAACGAGGTCAAGAAGAACAAAGTTCATACAAAAATGAAGAGTCACAATCGGAACCTCGTCAATCACGAGCTCGCAGGAGAGGTGGATTTAATCGCCATCAAAATAAGTGAGATGTCGAATGTTATACTTGTCACAAGCTTGGGCACTATACTTTGGACTGCCAAAATGAGCCTAGCTCTGAAAAGGCTCATCTTGTCGAAAAAGATTATGACCAACCGTTGTTGGCATTGAAAGCGTCAATCGAAGAAGAAAATACTTTGTGGTACCTCGACTCGGGTGCGAGTAATCACATGTGTGGGGTGAAGCACATGTTCGTTGACATTGATGCTACTACTGATGGAGACAACACATTTGGTGATATGTCGAAAATCTCCATCCAAGGAAAATGAAGGATTCTCATTCGATTGAAGAGTGGTGGACACCAATCCATTTAAAATGTTTACTATGTACCTAGGATGAAATCAAATATTTAAGCATTGGGCAATTGCTCGAAAAAGGGTACGACGTGCACATGAAGGGCCAAAGCTTGTACCTAAGGAATTCCGAAGGGAGATTTATAACTAAGGTAAAAAAAATTCAAGTAATAGAATGTTCATGTTGAAAATTCAGGACGACATGGCAAAGTGCTCGAAAGCGTGTTTTGAAGACGGGTCTTATTTATGGCACTTGAGGCTCGGCCACATAAATTTTGGTGGATTGAGGATGATGTCGTCCAAGAATTTAGTGAGAGGACTACATGTGATAAATCATCCTGATTTCCGATTGAAGGTTGATCACATGGGGGTGGGGATGGAGGACTCAAAGGCTCCATCGATCTTCTTCGACTTCTTTTAAAATAGGATCAAAATGGTAAAATGTATATTGCTCCTTATCTTGAGTACTCCAGTCCCAAGAACTCTTTTCGTCGAACACGACATCACGACTAAGCTTCCTTTTGTTCTCAATTGGATCATACAATTTATAGCCTTTCAATGCTTGATCATAACCAACAAAAATATATTTTTGGATCTTCGCATCAAGATTGATCCTGTTTTGATCTGGTATGTGGGCATATCCAATGCTACCAAATACTCGAAAATGTGAAATGCTTTGTTTGAAAACACTCCACTTCTGTTGTGGGTGTTTGATCACGAACACTTTTTGGAACTCCTGTTGGACAAATAAACACACATTCCACAGCTTCTGCCCAAAATTCTTTTGACAAATCTTTGCTCTTCAACATGCATCGAACCATATTCATAATTGATCGATTCTTCCTTTCCACGACACCATTTTGTTATGGAGAATAAGCAACGGTAAGAGATTTCCAAATATAATTCTGTTCACAAATTTCCTAAAACTCTGTTGAATTGAACTCGTCTCCATTATCCGACATCATTGCCTTGATTTGATAATCACTTTGCTTTTCGATTAGAGACTTGAACCTTTTTAAGGTTGTAAACGCCTCTGACTCTTTCTTCAAAAAAAACATCCAAGTCTTTCGACTAAAATCATCAATGAAGGTCATAAAATACGGATTATTCCCGAGTGATGATGGATTCGATAGGTCCGCATATGTCCGTATGGATTAGTTCTAGCGGTTACTTCGCTCTTGAGAGAGATTCTTCTGGAAAGGAGTGTCGATGTTTGGTTTCCCTTCAAGATATCCTTGACAAATCTGA
>BMAC01000983.1:4160-24025 GCA_014905375.1 Phtheirospermum japonicum | reverse complement strand
TTAAATAGGGGATACAATTTACAAGATATAAATAAAAATAAGAGAGAAGATATTATCTACAAGAAAAAGATCAAAACAAATTAATTAGAAATATTTGTAAAATCAATTAGAATATTCTGTTGTATATTTGATCTTATCACCCCCACTCATGCGAAGTGTCGGATTGATGCTGACGCGAAGCTTGGATCGAAAGAACTCAAAGAGAGGACGCGCAAGACTCTTCGTAAAGATGTCGGCGATTTGAAGATCCGAAGGAACAAATTTGGTGGATAGTTTCCCAGCAGCGACAAGCTCCCGGACGAAGTGATAGTCAATATCGATATGTTTTGCACGTTTATGAGCCACCGGGTTTTGACTCAAGAAAATTGCACTCTTATTGTCACAAAAGAGAGTAGGACGGTCTGGAGGAAGAGCACGTAATTCTCGTAAAAGATGGGTAACCCAAACAATTTCTGCAGCAGTGTTGGCTGAAACCCACAAAGATTGAATAACCATAAGTAGATTGTCGAGTTTCAGTACAACGCGCCCAATCAGCATCAGAATAACCAAGTAACGCGGAAGAAGAAGCACGTGTAAAATTGAGGCCATGATTAAGAGTACCTTTAACGTATCGAAGAATACGCTTAACTGTGAGGAAATGTTCATCCGTTGGGTGTTGGAGAAATTGGCTGATAAGATTAACTGCATAAGCCAAGTCTGGTCGACTAATCGTCAGATATTGTAAGGCACCAACGATAGAGCGATAGAGAGTCGGATCACGAAATGCGGAACCATCGGTGGGAAGTTGCAATCCAGCGGCAAGAGGTGTGGATGTGGGTTTGCAATCATGCATTTCAGCACGTTTAAGAATTTCAAGAGCATATTTACCTTGGCTTAAAAATAGTCCAGAGGCAGTATAAGTAACCTCAAGACCCAAAAAATAATTTAGCTTTCTCATGTCTGTAATCGCAAATTCCTTGTTCAGACGAGTAATGAAGCGAGTAATCATATGAGGATCATTCCCCGTAAGAATGATRTCGTCAACATATACTAATAAGTATARRGTCTTGGATCCTTKGTGGAAGAAAAATAACGACGTGTCAGCACGACTGCAGGAGAAACCTAKTCRRAAGAGAAAGTCACTAAAGCGTTGAARCCACGCTCGTGGTGCTTGTTTGAGMCCATAAAGTGCCTTGTTGAGGCGAYAAACATGATTTGGAAAACGCGGATCAGTATAACCAGGTGGTTGTTCCATAAACACTGTTTCAGATAAAACGCCATTGAGAAATGCATTTTTGAYGTCGAGCTGATGTAATGGCCRATTTTTCATGAMTGSAAGCGCTAGAACAATTCGAACTGTGGAGGCTTTCACAACAGGGCTAAACGYGTGAAAATAATCAAATCCYGGGATTTGGGTGTATCCTTGCGCTAYAAGACGCGCTTTGTGTCGTTTGATAGAKCCATCCRCATGATATTTGGTTCGGTAAACCCATTTTGAACCCACAATATTTGTATTTATGGGGCGTGGAACAAGWTCCCAAGTGGAATTAGTACGAAGGGMTGCTATTTMATCRTCCATGGCAGCAATCCATTCAGGGTGTTTAGTCGCTGATTTGAATCCTTTAGGTTCYGTGGAYGCCAAGAGAGCGGAAATTAAATCGGTACGAGCCAAGTCTGCAAWGTGACGAGTTTTAAAGATTCCAGCYCGAGCTCGAGTAGTCATAGGATGARTAGGTTGACTTTGTGTTGGGGCCGGCAAGGGAACAAGTGATGGAGCTGAACCTTGAGAGTCTTGAGTTGAAACAACATCTTGGATTTGATGGCTTTCTGGTGAACAGAGGGCGCATGGCCCAAGGTGGCAAGGACCATGATGTGAAGCAGGCGCATCAACAGGCTTATCAACAGGGTTGGCTGGAAGAAGTGATCCAGGAATAGATTGGGCCGAAGTAGCCTGCTCGTCAAACTTGCAAAAATCTAGTAATTGGTGGTTGGATTCCRCAGAAGATTTTGCAAACGGGAAAWAAWTTTCATCAAATTGGGCATGACGACTCATATRAAAACGAGAGGTGAGTGGATCGTAACATCGAAACCCTTTGTAATGACAACTATAACCAAGAAAAATGCAAGGGGTGCTGCGTGGGGCAAGCTTATGTTGGGAGTAGTCACGAAGATACGGAAAAACTCTGCAGCCAAAAGCATGAAAATTTGCATAATTAGGTGTATAGTGATAGAGCAATTCAAATGGAGACTTCCCTTTTAAGATGGTGGAGGGGAGACGATTAATAGTAAAAACTTCCGTTGCAAACGCATGAGACCAAAAAGATGCTGAAATGTGTGCGTTGAATAGCATTGCCAAACCAGTTTCGGTAACATGACGATGTTTACGTTCAGCCCGTCCATTTTGAGAAGGAGTATAAGGACATGACAAACTGTGATGGATGCCTTTTAGTCGAAAGAAATCCTGCACTTTTGTATTCGTAAATTCGGTTGCACCATCGCTTTGAAAAACTTTAATTTTGCCAGAAAATCGGGTTGTGACAAAGGTATTAAATTGCACCAAAATATCATGTAGTTCACTTTTACTCTTCATAGGATAGAACCAAGTAAAACGAGAAAAATCATCAATGAAAATGACGTAAAAACGATATCCATCAACAGAAACAATGGGAGCGGGTCCCCACAAATCACAATGAATTAAGTCGAGAACACACGATGCACGTTTTTCATTAAGCGAAAAAGATAATCTCTTACTCTTAGCCAATTGACACGGGGAGCATAAAGTTGGCGTGGGTAAAAGAGAGGTGACAGATAATTGTCCAGTCTTATGTAAAAAGGAAATAAAATCAAAGGGAACATGGCCTAAACGAGAATGCCACAAATCAAAAGAAGCCTTTAAACTCTTGGATCGTAGAGCAGCCACCAAAGCCGATTTTCCATGTTCTAAAACATATAAACCATTTTCAAGCTTTCCTTGACCCAGAACCTCCTTGGTAGCTCGAGTCTGAATCGTAAAATGCTTATCAGAAATAACACATCAACAGGATAGTCGGTAGTTAATTTGCTAATGGATAGCAAATTTTTAGTAATATGAGGAACAACCAAGACATTTAACAGTTTAATAGCAGGCGATAAAGAGCATAATCCAGTATGAGAAATATGTAAGGAAGCACCATTACCAACTACGACGTTCTCAGAACCATTATAAGGTTGAACAGAATCCAACTGAGAGGAAGAGGATGTCATATGAGCCGAAGCACCAGTATCAAGGTACCAATCAGATTTATTAGGCTCAGCAAGCGTACACCCTGCATTAAACGCCTCCGCAATATTTGTCGTATGTGAACGATTTGAATTATAAAAGAAATTTCTATCAAACCTCTTATTACAGCGATCCGCATAATGTCCCTCATTACGACAAAGTTGACAGTAGGGGGCGCGCTTACCACTATTTTTACCAGATTTCGAGGGGTTACCACCATGATTTTGATATGTGCCATTATTTCCACCATTATTGTGACGTCTCTGGTTGGTATAGCGACTCGGTTGATTTCCAGTACCATAGCTTCCGGAGTTGGAGCGATTTGCGACAAAGGCTACGGCCGGCTGAGCAGGGGCGCCATCAATGGCACGCTGAAAGAGCGTGAAGCTTTCTGCTCGGGGGAGTAATTCGCGAAACGAGGGAAACGGAGTTGTGGAGAATTATGTTGTAGAAAACACCGCGTATTGAGGCCCGAGGCCTCGTAGAAACCACATTGATTTGTTGGTCTCATCAACTGGTTTTCCCATACCCGCGAGCAAGTCACAATATTGTTTAAATTCCGTTCCATACGCTGTAATGGTGCGAGTACCACGTTGAATACTGTGGAGCGCATCAAGCAATTGGAGTTCATGTTGCTTTGAGTTGTCATGATAGGCAACTTTAAGAGCGCTCCAGACATCATGAGATGTTTTGCAACCAACCACATGAGACATCACCTCTTCGGTGAGAGACGAGAGAAGCAAACTCTTGAGACGACGATCTTGCGAGATCCATGTTTTATATGCCGGATTTGGACGGGTATCAATGGTTTCGGAGGGAGCGATGTTTGTGCCGTCCACATAGCCGAACAAATCCTGGCATTCTAAGAGTGATACAATTTGGTTTTCCCAAAGAAGATAATTGGTAGACGATAACTTGATCGTAACCATGTGGATGAGGGTTGAGAAGGGGACGATATCATTAGAGGCTGCCATGATAAAAGAATGGTGTAAAAAACCGAAGAAGAGTGGCAAGATTTGAGAATGGAATTTTGATGAGGACCGGTGGTTAGGCTGATACCATGTGTTGATGTTGATCACCTCAAATTGAGGTTGGAAGTGTATTGGATCATTGTTTAAATAGAGATACAGTTTACAAGATATTAATACAAATAAGAGAAAAGATATTATCTACAAGAGAAAGATCAAAAACAAATTAATTAGAATATTTGTCAAAATCAATTAGAATATTCTGCTGTATATTTGATCTTATCAGAAACGATGAAAAAATGCAAGAAATCCTCTGTTCTCTCTCCCCATTTTTTTTCAACCTAGTCGACTACCCGCCGGGATCACGGCGTCTCAGTCACATCACCAAACGTCCGCCGCCTTGCCGATGTTTTTTAGCATCTCCGGCAACCTCTGGCTTCATTTTACAGCTTCCGCTTGCCATGACTATGTTGCCCCACCTTGCGCATGCACCGTAGCCCCCTCCAGCCTCCATGACAACGTTTACGCTTCTTCCTCTCCGGCAGGATGGTTTCCAAAACTTGACGTCTCTTGCTCCGCCTCCTCTAACCAATACGTTGTTGTTCCCACATCCCCATCCCCTTCCGACCACCAAGATGGCGCCCCCATCTCTCACGTCGATGTTTTCGGTTTCACAGCCGTTATTTCTGATTCTGGCATCCCACACCAAGCTGCATTCACGACAGATATGGCAGCCCCTGGTGGCTACGTTGCCGACGACCGCTACGGCCAACAGCGGCCCATTGCTCTCGACGACTGCCGCTCCTCCGTTTTCTTTTCCCACAGCGCCAACGCCATCTCTCCAACACGGGTTCCACCAGATTATACTGTCGTCGACTTCCTCGGCTTTCACTACGACGGACTTTTCCTAGGCAACTCATACTCTCGGCCTTTTCGCTACCCCCGTTTCTTTCAGCTCCTTGTCGGCGGCTCGGGTTTTGCCACCGTCATCCTCTATATTTTTTCCTTCATCGATTATGGCTTATTTTTCGACCGCTTCCACTGTGTCGATGCCGGATTTGATGACGCCTTCTCGTCAGCCGATTCTTGAGCAGCAAGATTATTTTTGTGTAACGGATGCAGATTTCTTGGCGGCCAATCAGACGGTTCATTTGACTACGCTACAAGTTAATTCTGATTGGAATAAAGGGATTACACCAGTGTTGGGCTCTGGCCTAGTTGGGTTTCCTGCGGCCCATCAAGAAAAGCCTTTTCCCCAGCCTTTATTTCACCCCAGCAACGTGGGCTTTTTTTCACCCTACTCCTTGAGCCCGGCTGCCCAGTCCACCCCAGCAGCATGGGCCTTTTTTGAGCGCACACTAGTGCAAAAACTGCATTTTAGAACATAACATCCTGATGAATCCAAAAGGGTATTTAAAATACTGCTCTGGATTTAACATTCTAGAACGGTATTTGAAATTACCGTTCTGGATTGATGACTTTCTAGAACGGTTTTAAAATACCGTTCTGGAAAGTTGACATTCCTGAAAGGTAATGGAAAAATCGTTCTGGATTATGAGTCGATCCAGAATGGTATTCAAATAACGTTCTGGAGTGCACACATTCCAGAACGGTATTAAAATAACGTTATGGAGTGCACTGAGCCAAACTTTTGTGTTCCTTTCAAAATTAAATTCCGGTTAACAAGTACGCGTCTACGTTTGAAAGGGTTTTAGTTCGCCCGTAAGAGAATGGGGTCACTTGTAGACTGGTGAGTTAACTCGGGTCGGTCTCTCGAGGAATGGGAATCGGATTTAACGATGTTTGTTATACTACTATCACAATTTTATCTAAGAACACACGAACACGTGGGGTTTTGGAAATGTTTCATTTCAACAACTTAAAATAAAAGAAAACGAACTCTTCTTGTCTCGAGGGCGTCAACCTCTCGACAAGTTATAAGAAAAGTGACTATCGTAATTCAAACGACTATATATAATTCTAACGATTGCAGATAACGATTACGGCTATCAATCGAATCACTAACAATTCTATCGCAATGCAGCATACTAAATTATTTCAAATACCAAACAAGTTCTTAAATAATTCAAGTACTTAAGATGCTTCAAGAGGGTAGCTAAATCAATCACAACTTGATAATTAATCCAAAAAAATTATTCAACCAATATCAATACCCAACACACGATAACAAAACTACGAATAACCAATACTCTAACTAGTGGTCAACGAAACATCATCAAACATGTTCTCAAACCATTCATAAAAAATTCCAAATCAAACTTCTTCAAAAACATCATATTAAAAGACGAGTTTAGAGATTACTAATCGTTGATATAGATTCAACGAGTGATGATGACGATCCACAAATTACTCCGAATTAAAAGGCGTAGAGTCCTCGGGCTTTTCACGAACCAAGCACCTTAGCCACGAATGAAAATTGCGGCAAATCGAACCTTGATACGGCGTTGCACAAATTTATCTAGAGGTGTGAGAGATGTGTCAAACCTCTCAACCTTTGAGTATTCTTTGTGTATCTCACCCTCTCTTCCAGCCTTCGGGACTGAATATCTCGAACCCTAGCCGCCTCTGCCATTTTAAACATATTTGCAGCCATTTCGTAACTGAAAATTCCCAGAAATCTGCATTCGTAACGCTCTTGTCCGACCGGTCATACACCTTGTTCAATCGGACGAAAGCTACTGTACCCGGGTCCGCTCGGTGTGCCAGCTTCCCGGTCGGTTTGCATGTTAACAGTTACACCGATCGGTATACATGAGCTGTCCAATCGGTGTGTGTCCTTTTGGGCTACTTGTGAGTGTCTCTCCTTCAATTTTCGTGCTTTGAATCTACCGGACACTCTAGATGTATGAGAAAATCACAGATTATTCTCGTTTGGACCAAATATTGATCAATAGGTCATAAAATTAAGTAAAAAAGATGAAAAACGCAAAATGATGCAATTCAACTCATTCTTAACCCGAAAAAAGAAAATATAAAGACTAAAATAAGACTCAATTATGTACAGATTCATAACAAAAACATACGAATCAACCACCTCATGCTTAATTGGTTTGTCCGTCCTCGAACAAACGAAAGAATCAAAATCAAAAGAAGTGACAAAGGTAAGAGCTCAGAGTCATGTTGTGCATATAGTTTAGTTTTGCAATTATAAACACTTTTGTCGAAAGCCATGAAGCTAACTCGTATTACTGTTTCACCTTGAAATCTAAAGAATGCGTCCTCTCAAAGGGGAATATATAAAGGTGAACTCATTCGCTCGTGTTTTCCAAAAGGTAAGTGTATACGCTCGGATCAACATAGACATGCATTCAACGACTCGTGAAAATCAAAGACTCGTACATCGCATATGTGTGCACATTTAATCAAGAATCGGATTAGGACTTTCTAGGGTTGTAATGTAGGCTCTTTGGTAAGGTATATCATATATAAAGATGTGTGGCTAACTTGCGAACAAACGCAATCAATAACTCACTCAATCTAAAATTGTAAGCATAGAGCATAATTTTGCTCCTCATTCTCCCCAAAGAACCATATACCATTATTTTTAGCCTTTTAAAAGTAAGCTATTTCTAACCCCTGAATATTTGCCTTTATAAATAGGCTTTATTTTTAACATCTAGATGCCCTTATGAACTTAAGCACCCTTAATTTCCCTTTTTTTTTTAGTATCCCACTAATTCCCACCATGCAATCGTCATATCTCAATAAACCAATGATAAATAAACTCTCAGCTCACAAACTTAAATGAAATAAGAGCTATAATTAAGCTCGTGGCTAACAAAGAGATGGAATAAAGGCTCAAGGGGGCTCATTAGGGATTTTTAGTGGTTTTTATTTATGAATAAAGCCGAAAACAGGTTTTATATGTGCCTATCATCATTTCCAACACCAAATGTACACATGCAACTTTAGAGACTTCTCAAAACACTTATCGAATCAAAGCATGCAATGTTGATAAACACACAAGGCTTCTTACAAGGTTTAATTCAAACTTTTGAAAACGAGGTGATTGAGCTTTAAGAGTTTTGCAAAATTGGTAACGACAAAGTGCTGTTTTAAATACATATAAGTAGTTTTTGAAAACTTTGCACTTAAAACAAGCTCAAAAGACTCTCAACCTTATACCACATAACAAAATGATTTCGACAGGCATGCTAATACAAACATAATTAACCAAGGGCAATATTCAACAAAAGTTGAAGTAAATGGTTGACCATTGTTATGTTACGAATTTGTGACTATGTTACTCAAAAATGGTTCAACTTAAGCATGTATGTATTCAAAACGATCAGTCGAGGACTGTGCACTTGTCCGACCGGTCATAGAGCCACACCGACCAGAATGTGGTCCAGTGAGTTTTGACCGATCATTTGCCTATGTATTACCGACCGGACGGCCTGTCCCCTCCCCCTGTCAAGAAAAACCAGCAATCTCCTGGTTGCTATAACACGAACATGAATCATAGGGAATAGAAAAATGTCAATAATCCAACGCATGCAAATGAATAAACCACGAATTAACCAAAGTCATCACCACGCAAACGTAAAAGGAAATAATGTTACAAAAACCCGAATAAATGTCAAATATCCTAGAAAGCGATAAAAGTGGGATAGAGTGGTGATACAGTTGGGGCATGGGCCCGCCTACTGGTCCATGTCGTCCGGGGGTGGAGGTGGATAGCGTTGATTGAAACGGGAAAGACGCTCGTCAATTTGAATGAGGTGTTGATGATTTGCCTCAACGCTTCCGGACAATCGGGCAAGATGCTGAGAAGTTTCTGCCCAGCTGTTGCCCAAATTCGTCAACGTGCTCCGAAAGTAATGAGCCTCCTCTCGAGCTTCTTCCCTTGCTGCCCAAGCATCCTGTCGACCGTTCCTCGCGTGCTCTTCTTGGTGGATGCGCAATTCCCCCATTTGAGCAAACATACGCGCTTGAAAATCCTGTTGTTGCTGCCACTGCTCGTTGGACAAATAAACTCCGCCTCCATAGTCATCATTCTCGTAAGTATGGGAGCCGGTGTTCCCATTCCCTTCATTCCTCTCGTTCATAGTCTCATCCCCGTCACCTTTCTCATTCTCCTCGTCATTATCATCCTCATCGTCGTTATTATCCTCATCGTCGGCATCGTCAATGTCGGAATTCTCGACTAACTCGGCTCGCTTTTTGTCGTTGATCATCATAAACATCGGAATAGCAACGCTCCATCCGTTACTCATTCGGCTGTCGACTATCATCCCCACACTAGGGTAAACGATGTCGTCGTCAGAAGGATCACAACTGTGGTGCCGTGCGAGCTCCGTGATGAAGGCTCCCAGAGTGAGCTTCGTCGTTTTCTTCTCCCTTACTTGTTGGATGTTCTCGATAGCGGCGATCAAGAGTGGATAGATTCTTACGTTGCTGAGATTGTATGCAATCCATAACGCTTTCAACTCGGAGGAAGAAATTCTCGTGGCATCCTCTTTGCCCAAGAACACTTGCATGAAAAACTTATACGTAATTTACACGGCGTTGGATCGTAAGGATGTCGAGTTGAAACGGCACCCGGGTTCCGGTGGTGCTCCCGAAAGTTTGGCCCACCAATCATTCTTGTTATAATTGTCGATTTCAAAACCCGGTCTCAGACTTTTCTTGCTATCGATCCCAAAAATTTCATCGAGGTCACCAATTGATGTGTGGAATGTTTGGTTCCGGAAGCAACACTCGAAACTCCCATCGGCTAATTTTTGAAACGTCGTGAAGAACTCGAGCATAAGAGTTCGATACCCATGTTGGTGGACACCGACCCACTTCCTTAGTTGTAGGGCGTCGATGCCCTTGAGGAATTTTTCCGTCGTTTTATCCCCACCGTCGGCCTCCTCCTCCCAAAACTCGAGGCTGGTGAAACGGGGTTGGTAGATGTCCCGTCTAATGAGGGATTTGTAAAGTGTGACCTCGCGTTCGTCTTTGAGGTCGAAGGGGGCTAACTCTCCCCGGGTGTTGCTCAGGACACGGCTCGATGTCTTTCCACATTTTGGTCGAGATGACGATGCCATGGCGGGTATGAATTCTCACAATAAACATGAGTTCTCATAAACCTTTCGTCGAACACGTGATGTACGCCTTAAGAACTCAACAACTTCAAGCTAATTTTGAACAAACCTAACTCCAATTCAAGACAACACCTGAAATTCCAACTCCCAAACAGTTCAATATAGTTGAGTTACAGCCATTATACCTCGATTTATTCATTTTGGAGACGTTGTGGAAAGTTTGGTGCGATTTGGGCGATTGGTGCTTGATTCCCAAAATCTCCGGCCGGAAACAATTGGGTGTGTTTAAGTCACCGATCGGATACGTTGCTGGCCTTGAATTTTTGAGTGGTGAAGTCGCAAGTGCGAATTTCGTGTTGTTGCTCTACAAGGGAAAGAAGTTTTGAGTTTGGGGTTGAAACGATTTTGTCTGAAATAACAGACTTTTTATAAACTGGACCGTCGTCCGATCGGTGTATGTTGTGGTCCGATCGGACTGGAGTCCAGTGTGCTCTGCCCAATCGATCTGGACCTTGACCGACCGGACTGTGGTCCAGTGAGTTTTGACCGATCGGTTGGGGTGTTTTGACCGGCCGGTCTGCACTGTTCTCCATTTTTATATATATATATATAACATTTATGTGTTGCGATGCCCTGCAAGAATTCAAAATCAAGAATCAAATAAGAGCAATACAATTCATAAAATATTTATTTATTAAATAATTCGAGCAAATWKGCTYGTTTATTCAAGACAAACACTTTAAACCCTGTCTCTTATACACATCTAGATGTGTATAAGAGACAGAATAAGAGCAATACAATTCATAAAATATTTATTTATTAAATAATTCGAGCAAATATGCTTGTTTATTCAAGACAAACACTTTAAACCCCCCCAAACATCATTAATTCATAAAGATAAACTCTCGCAGTCTCTAGCCTATTTGACTACTTAGGCGATGGAACATCTTTATAGGCCAGGTTGTACAAATCCCTCACATCTTCCTCAAGCTCAACGATTCTCCAATTGAGTCACATTATCTCGGCTTCCGCTTTGTCCAGGATGCCGTGGAGACGCTTAATGTTCTTGACATAATCAAGTTCTTCAGTCATGCAATCATGGAGGTCCAGTTGCAGCTTATGGACTTGTTGGCGATATTCCTCCGCCTCTTCTTCAAGTTTTTCGATCATGTCTTTGTGATTTTTCCTTGGCACCCACCCATAAGCGTTGTTGTTGTGGTGATTCATGTTGTCTTGGTTGGTGCTTGCAGAGATGAAAGAGGAGAAAGGAATTTTGGTGTGGGATTAAGAGTCCAGGGTTGTGGGTTTATATAGGATTTGAAGAGGTAGGTTAGGGGATTCTCATAATCAAATTAAATCAAGAGTAGGGGAAAGAATATTCACTTAATCAAAATAAAATAATCCCCCCAAATTAAAGATCCTACTTACCTTAAAAGATATTGTCAGAATATCTTACCCACTTGGCCTCCCTTGCATGATAAATACCTTCCTGAAATAGTTTTCCGTATGGACCGTCCGATCGGTGTCAAATTTTGTCCGATCGGTTACCCCTACTTGGAGTTGTCCGACTGGTGGACACTAGGTCACCGACCGGTCAGTTATGGAAATTCAAAATTCGCACATTCAACTAGTCGTAGCACTTGAAAATACTCTACCCAAATAGAAAAATATACAAGAAGAGCTTGGGTTACCTCCCAAGAAGTGCAACGTTTAACGTCTTATGCTTTACGATACCTCAGACGTGCGTCAAATCTCTTGAGGTGGATCATTGAGAATCACTACTTCGTGATCTTTCTGGGAGATAGGTCCCCCATGATACCTTTTCACACGATGGCCATTGACTTGGAAAGTGGAGTTGCTCTTTTCATCAAGCAAAGTCACGGCTCCATATTCGTTTATGACGGTAATTAGGAATGGACCGCTCCATTTTGATCTCAATTTCCCAGGGAATAGTTTGAAGCGAGAGTTGAAGAGCAAAGCTAACTTACCGACTTTCAAGCTTTTGGGGACGAGTTTTTTATCATGTGTTTCCTTCATTTTCCATTTGCTCGTCCATGTTGTTTCATATGAGTCATTGCGAATCTCTTCTAGTTCACTTAGCTCAAGCTTCCTATACCTTCCGGCCTCATCAAATCAAGGTTCAATGTTCGAATTGCCCACTCCGCCCGATGCTCCAATTCGATGGGTAGGTGGCATGCTTTTCCATAAACCAACCGAAATGGGCTCATGCCCAACACCATCTTGTAGGCTATACGGTAAGCCTACATTGCATCAATTAGCTTCAATGCCCAGTCCTTACCTTTCGGTTTGACGGTTTTCTCTAAGATACCCTTGATCTACCGGTTGCTCGTCTCTACTTGTCCTGAGGTTTGTGGATGATAAGGGGTTGCCACCTTGTGATACAACCCGTACTCGTTCATCAGACGATTAAAGGCCCTATTGCAGAAGTGGCTTCCCCCGTCGCTTATAATCGCTCTCGGCATTTCGAATCGGCTAAAAATGTTCTCCTGAATGAATTTGAGGACGATCTCGGAGTTAGCTCTCCTTGTGGGAATTGCCTCCACCCATTTCGACACGTAATCGACTCCTACGAGTATGTACTCGTACTCTCCAATTCTCGGAAAAGGACCCATGAAGTCGATGCCCCAAATATTGAAGATCTCGATCACTTGATTGGGCACCAATGGCATCTCGTCTTTTTTCCCTACTGTTCCCGAACGTTGGCACCTATCGCATGTTTTGTAGTATTGAAAGGCAACGACGAAAAGTGAGGGCCAATAAAATCCGGCTTGGAGGACTTTGAAGGCCGTTTTCTGGCTTCCGAAATGTCCTCCCTCGTCATGACAAAATCTTAGCACGCCTATTTTCTATTCATCCGGTATGCATCTCCTAAAAATGCCATCCTTGCAACGTTTGTAGAGGTAATGATCGTCCCAAAAGAAACCCCTGCATTTGAACAAAAATCTCTTTCTTTCTTGCGAAGAAAGATGGTTAGGGATAATCTTACAAGCAAGGAAATTTACAAAATCAGCATACCATGGTTCGTTTATTTCTTCGACGGCATGTGCGCTTTCGTAAGGGAACACATCATCCACAAACTCGACTTTATTTGGCTCTCCTTCCACTAGCATACGGGACAGGTGATCGGCAACTACATTCTCACTCCCTTTTCTGTCCTTAATTTCGACGTCGAATTCTTGGAAGAGAAGAATCCAACGAATCAATCGCGGCTTGCTTTGCATTTTGGCGAATAAATGACGAAGTGTTGCATGATCAGTGTGTACGATGACTTTGGAGCCGACGATGTAAGAACGGAACTTATCCAGTGAGAACACAACCACGAATAGCTCTCGTTCGGTAGTAGTGTAGTGTTGGGCACTATTCAACATATAGCTAGCATAGTAAACAACCCTCGGCAATTTATCTATTCGTTGGCCCAAAACTGCCCCAACTGCCTCGTTCGAAGCACCACACATAATCTTGAAAGTAAGAGACCAATCCGGTGCTACTACCACTGGTGCTTGTGTCAATTTTTCTTTCAAGACGTTTAAGGCACTAAGACACTCGCTATTGAATTCCAAAGGCACATCCTTCCCAAGCAACTTGCATAACGGGCGACAAATTTTTGAAAAATCTTTAATGAAACATCTGTAAAAGCCCGCATGTCCCAAAAAACTCCTGACTCCTTTAACATCCTTCGGGGGTGGAAGAGTTTCAATGACGTTGATTTTTGCTTTATCAACTTCTAAACCCTTGCTCGACACCACATGTCCCAATACAATACCACTTTTCACCATGAAATTCGACTTCTCCCAACTCAAGGTCAGTTAAGATTCAACACATCGCTCAAGTACTTTTGTTAAATTGTTTAGGCAATGAGAGAAGGAAGAGCCAAATACCGAGAAGTCATCCATAAAGACTTCGAGAAAATCATCGATGAATTTGGTGAAAACGGATATCA
Organism: Phtheirospermum japonicum; assembly: GCA_014905375.1. NCBI lineage: Eukaryota > Viridiplantae > Streptophyta > Magnoliopsida > Lamiales > Orobanchaceae > Phtheirospermum > Phtheirospermum japonicum. The sequence continues at coordinate 9,808 of BMAC01000983.1, read as the reverse complement.
TACATCTCTGAAAGGTCGGTGGGGCATTGCATAAGCCAAAGGGCATTCTTCGGTAAGCAAACGTGCCAAAGGGGCATGTGAATGTGGTCTTTTTCTGATCCTCCAGAGCGATTGCGATTTGGTAGTAGCCGGAAAGACCGTCTAAAAAGCAATAGTACTCATGCCCTGCTAGCTTATCAAGCAATTGGTCCATGAATAGGAGTGGGAAGTGGTCCTTCCTCGTCGCTGCATTGAGCTTGCGGTAATCAATGCACATTCGCCACCCGGTGGTTAAGGTGTTGGGACGGTTTCTCCTTTTTCATTCTCCACTATTGTGATGCCCCCTTTCTTCAGAACAACGTGTACCGGGCTAACCCAATCGCTATTGGAGACAGCATATATGATCCCTTCTTCGATCAGTTTGAAAATCTCCTTCTTGACCACCTCTTTGAGTGTAGGGTTTAAACTTCGTTGTCCCTCTCGTATCGGTTTTGCTCCTTCTTCAAGATCGATCTGGTGCATGCATGTTACTGGACTTATCCCCTTGATATCACCGATACTCCAACCTATCGCTTGTTTGTATTTTTTAAGAACCTCGATGAGTTCTTTTTCTTCATGTTCTGCCAACTCCGCAAATATAATTACGGGCTTCCTCCCGTTCGACTCAAGAAATACGTACTTCAGATGGCTTGGAAGCGGTTTAAGTTCCATTTTGGGCTCCAAGGTGGGCCCAATGGTTTGCTTGATCATGGGTGCCTCATTAATCTCGAAAAGAGTGACCACCCCCTCCGTGTTTGAATCAAAACCGTCGTCCTCAGCGTCATAATTCTTGACTGGTACAATACCAAATAATTCGCTCACACATTGGTCCACCGAATTAAGGTAAGAGCAATCGGGACCAATCATTGGTGATGGAATATTTTGTATATCTTTGAGTGAGAACGTCACTGATTCCCCTAGTACGAAGAGTGTCATTTTTCCTCTTCCCACATCGATCAATGTGTGTGATGTTGCCATGAAAGGTTTGCCCAATAGAATAGTGTGATCCTTGCTTGCCGCATCCACCTCTCGGACATCTAGTATTACAAAGTCCACGGGGACTACCAAAGATCCAACCTCCACTAGAATGTCCTCGACCACTCCCAACGGATATCGTAATGAACGATCAGCCAATTGAAGCCGTAAGCTCGTTGGCTTCATTCTCCCAAGGTTGAATAATTTGTACAGGGCAAAGGGCATCAAATTGATTCCCGCCCCTAAGTCAAGCATTCCACGCGCTCTTTGTCCATCTCCAAGGGTGATTGTGATGCAGAAACTCCCTTGATCTTTTGCCTTCGGTGGTAGCGTTTGGTGAAAAATTGTGCTCACTTCTTTGGATAAAATCATCCGTTCATTCCCTTCCATTTTCCTCTCCTTTGACGCAAGTTCCTTAAAAAACTTTACTTAGCTTTGATCACGTCGAAAAGTGGGAGATTTACGTTCACGTCCTTCAGCATATTATAAAGTTCCATGAACTTTTTGCTTTCTCTTGCTGGCTTGAGACGATTGGGAAACGGTATGGCGTCCTTTATAACACGTTGTGGTCTTTATTCCTCTTCAGCTCTCTTGTCCGACCGGTCAGTATTATTTGTCCGATCGGTAGAAACCTTCTGTCCTCCACTCCGATCGGACCCTGGGTTGGTGTGGTCGGACAAAGTTTTTTGGGCTCTAGTTCGATCGGTTTGCTTCTCAGTTCGATCGGTCAAAACCATCTGGACTCCAGTCCGAGCGGTCACCTTGGTAGTCCGATCGGTCAGGTCCTTGGCTGTTTCCTTCTGATCTGATTCGGCACCTTTTGGTTGAAAAGTTCTCCTCAATGATCCTGGAACATATGGATTACTTGATTTGTGAATTTCACCCAATGTTCCTCCTTCACCATTCGCACTTGACTCTTGTTCATCTCGTGTATCCATTGTCTGCTCGTCTTCGGAGTCTTCCCTCCCGGCTTCTTGTACTCCGTTATCGACTTGCTTCCCACCTCGCAACACATGCACCGCCATTGATTGCTCGGGTTTGCTAGGTAGCTTTCCCGGATCACTCGTTGTTTTTGCCATAGAAGCCGAGAGTTGCCCTATCATCATCTCTAGCTTCTCTAGTTACTTCCTTGTCCGCTTGCCTTCCTCGATTGTACAAAGTGTTTCCTCCCGATTACGTAGAGTCTCGTGCTCTAGTTGTTGACGCCACAATCTTAGTTCATCGCCGGGGTTAATCGGGAGTGGCATTTGCTGCTGTGGTGGCACTTGCTGAAATTGTTGTTGCTGTACTTGTTGGTATTGCGGTTGTGGTGCTTGTTGATATTGTTGTTGCGGTACCTGATATTGTTTCGGAGGGTATTGAGAATAGTTGCCTTGCCCCTTGTTTTGATAAGAGTTTTGGCCACTCGGTTCTCCTTGGCTCTTATTCGGGAATTGTCGTGGTTCAGAGGATTTGGAATTGGGCATGTAGTTTGAGCTCTTTGGAACGTAGCTTGAACTTGAGTTATACTGCCCGGTAAACTTCTTCCCATACTTATCATTGGGTTGATAGTTTTGGATGGCATTGACCTCCCCTTCCTCTTCGTCGTCAAATACCACATTACAAGTATCCATTTCATGTCCCACTGCCCCACATTTTTCGCACATCTTAGGAGGAGGTGTCGAAGGTTCCTCCTCCCCCTTCATCTTGCTTGTTAATAGTGCGACTTGCTTTGTTAGTTCCTCGATTTGAATTTTTGGGACTTTATACCTACTCGGTCGGAAGCTCGTTTGTTGCGATTTCTCGCTCATGTGCTCGAATAAATCCCAAGCTTCCGTGGCAGTCAATTCGCCATCTCGGCGCTATTATTGTGGTGTGGACATTTTTGTAGAAGCCCTTTATATCGCTCCCAAGCTTCGTAGAACGATTCCCCCTCTATTTGTTCGAAATTTGTGATCTCTCTTCGCAACTTGGCAGTTGTTTGAGCGGAGTAGAACCTACTCACAAACTTCTTGTACACCATCTCCCAATTAGTCAAGGAATTGGGTTGCAACGACAAAAGCCAATGCTTCGCTTTGTCCTTCAGAGTAGTAGGGAAACATTTCATCCTCAATTGATCCTCATGCAGTCCAAGATGCGGGATTCTGCCCACCACAAGGTAAAATTCTTGAATGAAATTCAATGGATCTTCATTGAGTATGCCGTGAAAGGTAGGGATTTGATTTACACTGCTCGCCTTCAAATCATAGTCTCTTTCCGCGGGGCCTAAGAAAATTGCACTGTTGTACGAACCAATCGTTGGGAAAAGGAGATCTCCTTGACGGCGTTCGTTAGGGTATCGGCGCTCTCTCCTTCCTCCGAAGTTGGCTCGTGCGCCATAGTTTCTTTCCTCCCCATACTCCTCGTAATACCCATCGTCACGCTCCTCCTCATAATTCCCACGATCATTATATCCATCATTTCGAAAGTTCTTCCTCTGCCAAGCATTGGACGAACATCCCTCCCTCCTATTTTGATTGTGGTTCCGTTCTCGTTCGAAATTTTCATGCCTTTGGTGATTTCGTTGGTTGTTTTGGGGCTCGGGCCCGCCATGGCCACCATTTTTCTGATCGAACACTCTATTTGCTCGATTGTTATAAGCTCGAGCTTCTTCTCGGTTCCGAAATCGTTGAGGAGGTTGTTGGTAAGTGGGGTTCTCTTGCATCGTGATTTGATGATCGCCCCTCGGTTGTTGTTCTCCGTTGTTCGCTTGGTTTGGTTCTCTCGGTTCTTCATTTTGGAGTAGAGGTGGATTTATTTGCTCTTCGTCTTTGTTATTATCCATTTGTTCTTGTACGTGCACATCGTCAATGGGTGGCACTCCATATGGATAATCGCGAGGAGGGGTTTGGGTGTTTCGTCCCCTCCCTCATCCACCATTCGCTCCTCCTCGCCCTCCAAGAGGTAGATTCTCTGCCATGTTGGATGAACTTGCTTCCAAAAGATTCCCTTCGGTCGAGGGAAATAGTTGTCTTGGTCTTTAAACGCGTTCGATGCTATTGATGAATAGGGTTAATTCTCCTCTAAGGCTTCGTCGACCTTGCATCAACAACGAAAAAAAAATATCGCATCGAGTGGCAAACAATTATACAATTTACGACTTATAAGCAATAACACAAATAAACATTTTTAACACCTTTACCAATCCCCGGCAACAGCACCAAATTTTGAGCTGAACTTTTGTGTTCCTTTCAAAATTAAATTTCGGTTAACAAGTACGCGTCTACGTTTGAAAGGGTTTTAGTTCGCCAGCAAGAGAACGGGGTCACTTGTAGACTGGTGAGTCAACTCGGGTCGATCTCTCGAGGAATGAGAATCGGATTTAACGATGTTTATTATACTACTATCACAATTTTATCTAAGAACACACAAACACATTGGGTTTTGGAAATGTTTCATTTCAACAACTTAAAATAAAAGAAAATGAACTCTTCTTGTCTCGAGGGCGTCAACCTATCGACAAGTTATAAGAAAAGCGACTATCGTAATTCAAACGACTATATATAATTCTAACGATTGCAGATAACGATTACGGCTATCAATCGAATCACTAACAATTCTATCGCAATGCACCAACCTACGCGCGATCCCGTTCTCTTTAAACTTCTGACAATTATATATAAAGTAGGCACACACAAAAGCTTGAATCAACATGCACACCGACCGGGAAGTTGGCGCACCGAGCGGACCCGGGTACAGTAGCTCTCGTCCGATCGGACAAGGCGTATGACCGGTCGGACAAGAGCATTACGAATGCAGATTTCCGGGAATTTTCAGTTATGAAACGGCTGCAAATATGTTTAAAATGGCAGAGGTGGCTAGGGTTCGAGATATTCAGTCCCGGAGGCTTGAAGAGAGGGTGAGATACACAAAGAATACTCAAAGGTTGAGAGATTTGACACATCTCTCACACCTCTAGATAAATTTGTGCAACGCCGTATCAAGGTTCGATTTGTAGCAATTCTCGTTCGTGACTAAGGTGGCTAGGTTCGTGACAAGCCCGAGGACTCTACGCCTTTTAATTCGGAGTAATTTGTGGATCGTCATCATCACTCCCAACCTACGCGCGATCCCGTTCTCTTTAAACTTCTGACAATTATATATAAAGTAGGCACACACAAAAGCTTGAATCAACATGCACACCGACCGGGAAGTTGGCGCACCGAGCGGACCCGGGTACAGTAGCTCTCGTCCGATCGGACAAGGCGTATGACCGGTCGGACAAGAGCATTACGAATGCAGATTTCCGGGAATTTTCAGTTATGAAACGGCTGGCAAATATGTTTAAAATGGCAGAGGTGGCTAGGGTTCGAGATATTCAGTCCCGGAGGCTTGAAGAGAGGGTGAGATACACAAAGAATACTCAAAGGTTGAGAGATTTGACACATCTCTCACACCTCTAGATAAATTTGTGCAACGCCGTATCAAGGTTCGATTTGTAGCAATTCTCGTTCGTGACTAAGGTGGCTAGGTTCGTGACAAGCCCGAGGACTCTACGCCTTTTAATTCGGAGTAATTTGTGGATCGTCATCATCACTCCCAACCTACGCGCGATCCCGTTCTTGCGGCGAGCTATTAAATTTCTGACCCAACCTACGCGCGATCCCGTTCTTGCGGCGAGCTATTAAATTTCTGAC
>BMAC01000982.1:265407-293015 GCA_014905375.1 Phtheirospermum japonicum | reverse complement strand
TCAACTGGCGGGCAGTGTGTTTTGTGATTTTGGGCTTTCCAATCGATCGACAGCTTTCAGTCGATTAACTGGTTCTCAGTCGATCGACTGACACGCGGATTTTTGCCCGGTTTTGACGTTTTTGCCCCTGCGTTTTTGTATAAAATAGGCTATCACTCTCCTTCACTTACCTTATCCTTCCTTGGTTGATTTTGAACCCCATTCAATCTCTTCCAAGCTCATTTTTCACTATTCTATTGCAAACCCTAGATATAATCCCTTAATTAGCTCCTTTAATTTAGCTTAGTTAATTAGTAGTTAGTAGTTGTTCATAAGTGTTGGAGAAGGTGACATCTCTCTCATTTGTGGTTGTACTTTATGAAGTTAAACTTGGTGTTTTGAAGATTGTACTCTACATTTGAAGCTTTTGGTTGGAATGCAATATTGGTAGTAATCTTTCCCTTATTTGGTGTTGTTCTTGTGTTGTTTGTTGTTGGTATGTGTTCAACTGGCGGGCAGTGTGTTTTGTGATTTTGGGCTTTCCAATCGATCGACAGCTTTCAGTCGATTAACTGGTTCTCAGTCGATCGACTGACACGCGGATTTTTGCCCGGTTTTGACGTTTTTGCCCCTGCGTTTTTGTATAAAATAGGCTATCACTCTCCTTCACTTACCTTATCCTTCCTTGGTTGATTTTGAACCCCATTCAATCTCTTCCAAGCTCATTTTTCACTATTCTATTGCAAACCCTAGATATAATCCCTTAATTAGCTCCTTTAATTTAGCTTAGTTAATTAGTAGTTAGTAGTTGTTCATAAGTGTTGGAGAAGGTGACATCTCTCTCATTTGTGGTTGTACTTTATGAAGTTAAACTTGGTGTTTTGAAGATTGTACTCTACATTTGAAGCTTTTGGTTGGAATGCAATATTGGTAGTAATCTTTCCCTTATTTGGTGTTGTTCTTGTGTTGTTTGTTGTTGGTATGTGTTTTGGATTTTTCAAGAGTTAGATAAGAAGTAAAAGAACATAATCGAATCAAAATGAAACAAACGAAAATAACGTGCCGAGTGTACGAAAACAAAATGAAAAGGATAATTGGAGAATCAATGACGTCTCCTATGTCGGGCTTGGAGGTTCGCCTCCTCGTCCTCTTCTACCTCGTTTCCATCTCCTTCTCCGTCGCTCTCCTTCTTGTCCGGGGCCAATCGAGTCTCGATCAACAAGAGGCGGCTATGGAGGGCGCAGTGTGCTCGTTCATTTCTTTTTTGCCCGGCCCTCAACTCCTCTATGCCGGTGTCGAGCTGGTCGAATCGGGCGAACACTTGGCGTTGGAACTCGTGCCAACCCATGTCGGGACCCGGGCCGGTGCTCGGGCCTCCCTCGCCATGCGGGATTGCCGCGTGGCTTGTGCTTGCTCCAAAGTGTTGCCCCGATCCGGTGTTCGGGGCGTTCTCGGGCTCGACACCCCTCTCGTGCCGTATCTCTAAATCGGCCTCCTCTTCGTTTGCCTCTTGCATTTGCTCGTGGGCTTGGCGGCATCGTGGGCCGGTCGGGACCTTGGGCGTTTTCAACATGAGCTGAACCGGCTCGATTCTTTCAAGATTTTCCGCCTCGGGGTCGAAACCAAAGTGGCGGGCGAGCAAGGTAATCATGGGCCCCATCCCAACCCGAGCGACACTCCCAACCCTCGTCTTTCGGATCCCAAGAATCCCAGCTCGGAGAAAGGGATAGGCGGCGAAACGACGGCCGGTGTGAAGGCACCAAAGCATGTAAACCTCATCTCCAGTGAGGTTGGTGCTCTCGTGCTTGCCCATCAGAACGTGGGCGAAGAACTTGTAAATCCCGAGCAATACCAATTCGGTGATTGCCGAGGCCTGGAAACGCGGAGTTCCTCATCCGGCCGTGATAGATGCCCAAAATTGATGTAGTGCAAACCCTCATCGTCGCTCTTCCCACAAAACTTGACAATCCAACCCGAGCACCGTTTGAAGCACGTCTCGGGTGATCCGGCATTCGACTCCACAAAAACGAACGGTGAACTCCCTGCTCTCGCGACTCTCATAGGTCGAGAAGAATTCGAGCATTAGCTCCGGGTATGCCGGTGAACGGAGAGACGCGAAATGACGCCCGCTCAAGACATCGATGAATTGGAACGTTCGTGCCCCAAAATTCTCGTGGTCCCCATTTGCCATCCACCCTTGTAGGCGTTCGATATCGAAGAAACGTGGGCGGGCGTATTGCCGTTGGACGAGGCTTTGATACACCTCCCCTTCGGCTTCGGAGTAAATCGGGAATGGAGCTCCATAGATGTGGGCAAGATCGGGGCGATGGACTCCGTCAAACTCATCGTCGGAAGAATTAGCCATAAGTAATATACGAAGTGAATCACGAGGGGAATACGAAGATTTTAGTAAAGGAATCGGAAGGAAATGACACGATGGAAAAACAAAGGAGTTTTAGTTAAAAGTACTCATTGGGGCATTTCATCGAACACTTGGTGCACAGGGTTTTCAATTGAGGAATTTTTTGAGAAAATTGGAACAAGATCCTACACAAAACCCAACCAATCACAAATACGAATAACAAGGGACGGCTAAGTTTTGAGAAGTCCTTGATGAACCGTCTATAGAACCCCGCGTGACCAAGAAAATTTCGAACTCCCTTCACGTTGATTGGAGGCGGGAGTTTCTCTATCACGTCGACCTTCGCCTTGTCAACTTCGATTCCCTTGGACGACACCACGTGCCCCAAAACTATCCCACTTCTCACCATGAAGTGGCTCTTCTCCCAACTCAAGGTGAGGTTACTTTCGACGCACCTCTCCAATACACTCGCCAAGCGATCAAGACATTCATCGAACGTGGAGCCGTAAATGGAAAAGTCGTCCATGAAGACCTCCATATATTTGTCGATCATATCGAAGAATATTGATAGCATACACCGTTGGAAGGTGGCGGGTGCGTTGCATAACCCGAAGGGCATTCGTCGGAACGCGTATGTGCCAAAGGGGCACGTGAACGTCGTTTTAGATTGATCCTCCGGCGAGATGGCAATTTGGTAATAGCCGGATAACCCATCGAGGAAACAATATGAGTGGTGCCCCGCGAGTTTGTCCAACATTTGGTCGATGAATGGTAGGGGGAAGTGATCCTTCTTGGTGGCGGCATTGAGCTTCCGGAAATCTATGCACATCCGCCACCCAGTGATTGCGCGAGCCGGCATGAGTTCACCACGGTCGTTCTCAATTACGGTAATTCCACTCTTTTTCGGAACCATGTGTACCGAGCTCACCCACTCACTATCTCCAATCGGAAAAATTAGACCCTCGGCTACGAGCTTTAGGATCTCGCTTTTCACCACCTCCATCAAATTTGGATTCAACCGACGTTGGCACTCTCTTGTTGGTTTCACCCCGTCCTCAAGAACAATGCGATGCATACACGTGGAGGGGCTTATCCCCTTAATGTCGCCAAGGCTCCACCCTATCGCCTTCATATTCTTTCTCAACACTTCAACCAATTTCGCTTCTTCATGCTCGGAAACCTCGGCAAAGATAATCACGGGCTTTGACCCTCCTTCTTCCAAATACACGTACTTAAGATGGCTCGGGAGGGTCTTGAGTTCCGGTTTTGGTGTAGTGGTCGGTTCCGCAATCGCGATCTCCAATATCTCCACCACCCCCTCCGATTGAAGCTTTTGCCACTCGTCGTCCTCGACGACCTCATCCACAAGTCCCACGAAGGTTTCTTCAACTAACTCGTCTATCGGATCAATCATCGAGCAATCGGCTTGAAAAGATGAAGGGGGAACAACTCCCAAATCATGGATCGAAAAATTAACCGTGTCCCCCAAAACCGAAAACGACAACTTTCCATTCTTAACGTCGATCAAGCTGTTTGTAGTCGCCATGAACGGTCACCCTAGTAGGATTGTGTGATCTCGTCCTTCATTGCTCACCTCCCCGACATCCAAAATGACAAAATCCACGGGAACTATGAGATTTCCCACTTGTACCAACACGTCCTCCACTACGCCCTTCGGATATAGGATCGATCGATTGGCCAATTGAAAGCACATTCTCGTCTCCTTGAGATCGCCCAACTCCAATTGTTTAAAGATGGAGTAGGGCATCAAATTGATACCCGCACCGAGGTCTAACATCCCTCGTGTTTCCTTTCTGTTCCCAAGGGTAATCTTGATGCAAAAGCTTCCCGGATCACTCTCTTTCGGCGGGAGAGGGTTGCTATAGACAATACTTGCCGCGTTCGATATACACACTTTCTCGTTATCCTCGAACTTTCGCTTCTTAGACGTCAATTCCTTGAAGAACTTGGCGTACGCGGGCACGTTCCGAATTATATCGAGCAAAGGGAGGTTAATGTTAACCTTCGATAGCATCTTGTACAACTCGAGAAATTGGTCGTCTTGTTTTGTCCGTCGGATACGGCTCGGGTATCGAATCGGAGGTCGGTACGGCGTCGCAGATTTGTGGAGTCCTCCGGTAGTCTTGGCCTCCATCGCCTCCTCGATTGAAGACGACAAGGGTGATCTAGGATCGGCTATGGGCTCGTTCGAGCCTTGCATGGTCGGATCTTGTTGGAATTGGGGTGAGGGCGGTGAATCATTGTCGGGAAGGGCAACTTTGTTATCCACCAATTTTCCGCTTCGAAGTAATGTCACGGCTTGAGCTTGAGCCGGTTGACTTGGTAGCTTATCTTTGTCACAGACCCGTTTAAGTTCATTAACATCCATCGCCACTTGCCCAAGTTGTGTTTCCAAACTCGCGAGCCGTCTTGTCAATTCGGATAGGATAGACTCAATGCTCGGTTGACGTAATGTTGACTTGTCTTGTGGAGGCGGATATGACGCTTGGGAAGGCGGGAACGGTGGCGGCCGCACATTGAATGGGGCTTGGGTCCGAGGTTGTTGCATCGGAGGTCCGGGTGGCATTAGAGCTTGGGGCGTGTCCCCCCCACCTAAAGTTAGGATGGTCCTTCCGAATATGGGGGGCTCCGCTTTGATAGGGTTGGTAACCTAGAACCGCGAATGCTTGCTCGTCAAAACTACTCGGTGATCCATAAACCACCGGGCACGCACTAGATCCATGTCCCGGGGTACAACATGTGGGACACGTCTCCATCGACCCCGAGAATGGTTGGATGAGGGAGGCCACTTGGCTCTCTAGTTCGGCGATCTTACGGGCCCACTCGGGCTCTTCTTTTGTCGAAACCTCCTTCACTTGCTCCTTCCGCTCCAAGATACTCATGCGATGGTCGTCGGCGGCCATGTTCACGAATATATCGTACAACTCCCTTGTCGAGCGTCCGGCTAGATTTCCTCTGGCGGCATTGTTCACCATACGCTTGGAGGCAAATGTCAACCCGTTATGAAAGAATTGATTCAAGAAATCCCTGGTGAACCGATGATGGGGGCATTTGGTGAGATAGCCCTTGAATCGCTCCCACGCCTCGTAGAAGATCTGGTCGCTTGCTTGACGGAATGAGGCAATCTTTTCTCGGAAATTGGCCGTCTTATCTTGAGAATAGTACTCCTCCATAAACCTCTCCATCACCATGTCCCAATTGGTAAGGGAATCGGCTGGCAACGACATGAGCCAATCAACGGCTTTATCCTTCATTGTGTACGGGAAACACCTCATTTTAATTTGATCAATGTGAATCCCTTGGCGTGGAAAGCTTGACACCGTGTAGGAAAAAATGCGTAGAAATTGAAGAGCATCCTCTTGTGGTAAGCCGCGAAAATTCGGAAGTCGGTTGAGATCAATCGGCCGTAAGTCATACTCGAGGGCTTCGGGGCTTAATCGAATGCTTGAGGAGAAATCGCCCATATATGGCCGTGATACTTCCCTTATACTATTCGTCGGGCCTCCATCGGGGGTGGCAAATGGGTGGCCACCCACATTTTGTACGGCGTAAGGATTTTCGTTGACGGCGGACATCCTCGGAAACTCTTGTGGATGTGGATCTCGAAATCAATGCGCGGGCCCAGTCGGATGTGGCATGCGAGGTGCGTGTAATTGGGGGCCGGCGAAGTGCGGCCCTTGGAATTGTGGCCTCGGAACTTGAAAGTGCGGTTGAAATGGGTACGGGCCATCTACCATCGGGCCTTGGAATTGTGTTCCGTGTGTCGACGGGTCCGAGTGTGGCGAAACTTGATGTTGGGGCTCGGGTGTTGGCACACGAGCATGAGGTGGGGAAAATAGGCCTTGAAATCAGGCATTGGAGCTTTGAGGATCTTGATTTGGAAACCCGTTTCCCCCTTGATCAAGCGGTAACCCGTAAGATGGTTGTGGTCCTTGATGAGGCGGGCCATGAAGTGATGAAGTCGGCCCGGTCGCTATTTGAGGCGGAGGCACCCCTTGGTTGTCTTGAGCGAGTGCGGGCGGCGTCGGGTTCTCGAACGAATTGGTCATCGTTTGCTCCTCTATCACCGTAGGTAAGTATGGGTCGAACGTGTCTTGATTCCTTGAAGTTCGTCTCACCCTCTCGGGATTGGTCAAATACGGAGTCAATTCTCGTCCGAGCGATCGCCTACCTTGCATACACAACACTCAACAAAGGGATTACGGTATCTAGTGTGAAGTACTAATCTAATCTAATCTACTAATTAAGACAACAAGAAGAGTAATTAAGAACACCATTAGCCTTAATCTATCCCCGGCAACGACGCCAAAATTTGATCGAATAATTCTTATCACTCTAAGAAATCTTCTCCGCAATAGTACGGAGTCGATTGTAGAGCGGTAAGCTTTCCCGAGTCGTGTCTCTCGAGGATAGATGTAATCGGCGTTAAGTGTGTTTAGTTAATCTCTTGTTAATCTTAATTAAATTAATCTAATCTAAGAAAGCATTAATCATTGGTTTGGTTTGAGTTTTAGTCACTAAACTTGAATTGAAAAGAGAGATTGAAATACATCAATTAAGGTAAGGAAAATAAAATTGAAAATTAGCTTGAACTTAATTAAACTTAATGACTCAAACTAAACCTAATTACCAACCTTAATTAAATTAATACTACTAACTAATAAGGCTTGTAAATTTAAAGACTAAAAAGGAGGGAAAGTCAAACTTGATTTCAAAAGAGGTCAAAGCATTTAATAGGTAAAAGTCAAAAGTCTTAAAAATGGAAAGTCACTAAKAACTTTCAACCCTCCAATGTTTGTTTGAACAAAATGAGTAAAGAGCTTCAACATGAAGCTTCAATGGAGATTTTACTACAAGAAGGAAAACAAACTAGAAATTGGAAGAGAACTTTGAAAATGGCAAGAGATCCACAACAACATCTAAAAATAAACCACTACAAACACATACCAACAACAAACAACACAAGAACAACACCAAATAAGGGAAAGATTACTACCAATATTGCATTCCAACCAAAAGCTTCAAATGTAGAGTACAATCTTCAAAACACCAAGTTTAACTTCATAAAGTACAACCACAAATGAGAGAAATGTCACCTTCTCCAACACTTATGAACAACTACTAACTACTAATTAACTAAGCTAAATTAAAGGAGCTAATTAAGGATTATATCTAGGGTTTGTAATGGAATAGTGAAAAATGAGCTTGGAAGAGATTGAATGGGGTTCAAAATCAACCAAGGAAGGATAAGGTAAGTGAAGGAGAGTGATAGCCTATTTATACAAAAACGCAGGGGCAAAAACGTCAAAACCGGGCAAAAATCTGCGTGTCAGTCGATCGACTGAAAGCTGTCGATCGATTGGAAAGCCCAAAATCACAAAACACACTGCCCTCCAGTCGATTTCATCATCCCAGTCGGTCCTTCAGTCGATCGACTGGCACTCAGTTGATCGACTGGAGTGCAGTCGATCGACTGACAGGCAGTTCCGGCTCGTTTTCTCATCTCCGCTCTAATCGTCCGCCGGTTGTCGCTCCTCATTCACGCTGTGTTTTCTTGCTTTGCCCGTTCCAATCCGAATTGAGTGGGATGCTCCGAGCGTGCGCGGGTCCCGCTTGGTCATCCTACAGCCAAAAATACGAAAAAGGGTAAAATTATACGAAAAACTACTAAAAAACGCACAAAAGTTATAAAAACCTAAAAATAATAAAATCGGCCAAAACGACTCCTAATACACATAAAAGCACGCAAAACACATGCAAGCGCGACACAAAACGGTAACAAAAATACGTACAAAAACATGCAAATCATAACACTTTTCATTCTTTTTGATGATTTTCTTAATTATGTAAAATACTTTGGATTTTCTACTGCAAGACATAGATTAATAAATATCATGTTGATTTAGTAAGAGATTAGTTGTGATTTTTATATATATTTCTAATCAGATAAGAAATTAATAATTCATTTGTTTAATTTGTTCTCAAATAGAAGAGGTAATTGTCGGAATTGGACCAATGTATTTTGCCCGTCAATTGAGAAGAAGTTGACGATGCTCATCGATGAAGGGAGGACATGGATTGTTGTTGGGTTGTCTGATTCAGTTTACAAAGTGCAATGTGTTCCTTCAGTTGTGGTTAATATTTCAGAGAGCACTTGTTCTTGCCGACAATGGAAAATCACCGGTCTATCGTGTTCGCATGCGGTGGCATGCATAACGAGTGAAGGCAGACCTCTGCATCTTTTTGTTGATGAGTTCCATCATGCATATAGTTACATAAATATTATTCAGCACCCCTTCATCCCATTTCAATGTTTGACCAACCCCAAGACCATACGGACAATACTTTGATTGTCCCACCAGAATTGAGGAGGTCGCTTGGAAGACCCAAAAGGAAGAGGCTATTATGTAAGGGGGAACACATTATGAGAGCTATGAAATGCGGTATATGTGAACATATCGGCAATCATAATAAAAAAACATGCACTGAACCTCTTATTTAGATTTCTCAATCTCTAGTAGACACAAATATCGATCTACTGTTTTTTTAGTTAAATGAGACTTGTACTGACCATAAGCATTTATTATTTATATTATTGTTTTTTTTTAGTTGAGGTGATGAGTTTATGTGCATTTTTTAATGTGTTGGTGTTTTTGCCCTACTGGTATGTTTACTTGGTGGAGAATTTTGATTGGAGTAATATGTGAATTTCTTACGTAATATGTGATTTTGAAAAAAAACTTACGTAATATGTGAATTTCTTACGGAAACACCAAGATTTATTACATTTTGAACAAATTTCTTACTATACGTACAGGTAATAACTTCTTACATACATGTAATCATAAAAACTTGATGATACATTTTGAAACCAAGCAATTTTCAATAATCATGCATATACACTGCATTAAACTTGGAATTTGCTATTTTTGATCGATATACGATTCAATAGAGTACACAACTATATCTAAGCATTTCTTACATTTTTTTGAAAAAAACCCTTACGTATGTGAATTTCTTACAGAAACACCAAAATTTCTTACATTTTGAACAAATTTCTTACTATACGTAAAGGTAATAATTTCTTACATACGGGTAATCATAAAAATCTGATGATACATTTTGAAACCATGTAATTTTCAATACTCATGCATATACACTGCATTAAACTTGGAATTCGCTATTTTTGATCGATATACGATTCAATGGAGTACACAACCATATCTAAGAATTTCTTACTAGATCCTTGCCACATCAAAATGAATACAAATTCACGTCAAAGTATTTCTTACTAAGTCAGTCACATCAAATTAGAAAACAAATTATTCCCAAAATAATTATTTTACAATTCCTAGCCATTCATTACAATAGCCTTCACAATCTCTGCTTTGAAAACTTGAAGATCATATTTTGAAAGCTTCTTTGGAATCTTCTCTCTTTGAATGATTTTCTCCATAAAGAAGCAAACATAAATTGCACAGTCATTCCTAGGGCATGAAACGATTAACATGAGAAATAGTTCTATGTAACAATAAACTAATTAGTATGCAACAATAAACTAGTAATGTTATTTTTAAAACACTTATGTGTCTACTCCTTGTTGAGGGATTTCTCTTACACTCTTGTGTGGTAAGTGAGTAGACTCTTCGTCCTTGCTTAAAACCCCAGCCACAATTGTCTCTATAAGTACTTTATGTTAATAGAAAAAACAATGGATGACGTCGTTACTCAATTAAGTAAGAAAGTAACTAAAACTAACATTAGTTTAAGTAGAGATTTTGTCACACCATAACTTTTGCGTCTTCACGGAATGCATCCTTTCTATTCTTCCTAGGCTTCATGGGTTTATTTGCAGAAACATCATATTCTAAGAGAGTCCAGTGAAATGGCTTTGTTTCTTTGTTGTATCCTGTCGACACGAATGGGAAAAGAACAACTGCATCCTTGACTGCCGATGCATCCGCCACTTGTTTGTAAATGGGATTGTCGATAGGGTTAGCTTAGCAATAGAAGTCTGCATTTTTTTGGGCAAGAAGATGTTATGGCATGATATAATTGAAAATGACACTAATGTAAGACTAACCAAGTTTTAAGAACGTACCCAACAATGTGCACGAACTATCACTGCCTTGTCATCCAAATTACTTGTTTTCAACAAATGCTGTACATTGGTATCAATCACCTAAAAATGATGCAATGAGTCAACAATAAGAATACTTTGTCAATGATAATGTACATAACAAAAAATCTAGTACTGGAAGATTAAATAGATTAAGACTTTTTTTATCTTACACAATTACTGATGTATTTACATCTAAATATATCCAAAATATTCTCCACAGTCACGAGGATGCGATTTTCTTTGTTATAGAAAACTATCTCCCTGTTTGAAAAAAAATAAAAAAGTATTAAAATTCTAAACGAGTAGAGTATGAAATAGTGACATATAGTATTAAACTGTGACATAAAGTAAGAAATATTACATTATCCCTTTTTTGGCCCAATAGTATAAATTTTTCCAAACATTCCGGGGGTAAATCCCATCCACAATTTGTCGGTGACTGTCTATCTACTTTTTGAGGAATTTATTTGACCAGCAGTATATTCCCAATCCAATGTTCAGTTGTAATCGGGAACCTCTTCCTGCGTCTTTGATTTCTTTCTCTCTTCCCCATAATCATAATCCTTGCTTTTAGTCGGCTTCCTTTTTTTGTTCTTGATCTTCTTGTATATTGAATTTTATTTGCTTTCAGCACCTTCAACATTATTCTCCCCTCAAAATGAGCCTGGGTGATTGCATGTACCTCATCCTCAACCTGAATTGTGAAATGATTTCATCTTTCTTAATCTGATCTTTTTTAAGAAACTTGATTTCTTGTTCAAGAGTAGTAATTTTCATTGTTGCTTCATTTAGTTCTCTTGACCTGATTTCCTCCAAGCTCCTCAATCTATCGATAGCCTCATTGTATGTCAACTGATCCCCATTCACACTTTGTAGATCAACACCCTCAACCTGAATTGCAAATAATTCAGCATGAAGATTCACAATTACTTCATCTTTCTTGATCTGCTCAGCCTCCGACACACTAATCTTGTCCTTCCAATTTTGGTTTTCTTGCTCGAGACTTGTGTATTGAGCTTCTATAGCATTGTGTTGGAGCAGAAGATCTTCATACATTTTTGCGCAGTCACTAGCTCTTCATCCATTTGATGCCTTTCCTCTTGAAGCTGTTCATTTTCATCCAATTATTTTTGAGTTTCCTCAACTCTTCCCCCCTTAATCGATGGCGCTTTAGTTTTTTGTCAGAGTTTCAACTTCACCTTAATTGGTTTTTCATTGACAACAGTCTTCAAATTATTGTACATGTCTTCTTCATTAATTGTGGGTGTTAGAGCATCGTCGATCACCTGCAATACAATATTACCACATATAAATTCTTTAATCAATGTCACTGTTTCTTACTACATGTGTAAATTCCTTATTTCATGTCATGTGTTCCTACTACATATCCAAAAAAAAAAATAGTAGGCTTTTAATTACTTACTATATGTCATTGTTACTAACTTCATGCCAAACTATTTTCATATTATAAAGTCAAGGCAGAAATAATGTAACAACTTTTGAAAATTTATTTACCTTGTCATCCGTCAAGTTTAACAAACTGTCCTTGTTCACTGTTTTCCACACACTAGGCAGATGCCATTTCAAAACTCTTGGTATGCGGTCACCCTCTCTCGGAGTAGCTATTCTTGCATGCTCACAAAGACAATACTGCAATGTTTTGTGTTTTTTTTTCAAACAGATTCCATATTAGTTAAATAGAAATTGAAGAAATGATATTAAGTTATAATTGATGGTGAAATATCTTACCATCAAAAATGTAGTACATCCTAGAATTTTTGATGGCTGATCATGCTTCTCAACCATGGACTGAACAAGAGTACTCAATATAGCCTCACACCAGTTATACGTCTTCATCTCGTCAATGTTTTCAACGTACTGAACCCACCCCCACGATATCGAAGTCCCAGATGTACAGAAGAATAGTGAACAAATGGTTATCAAACACAATATTCTGATATTGTCTTCAACTGCAACATCACCTTTAGTATTCAGGTTTAACGCCAGTCTAGATTTGAGTAGCTTCACAGTCATCTCCTTCTCCTCTACACCACTAAATATACGATTAGCGAATTCCCATTCAGACTTCTTACCCTTATAAACCTCGATACGACGTGTTCCGTCAACCAACCCAAAATTAAATCTAACATCCTCCGCATGTATCCCAACATCATGAGACCCAAGATTAATCATTTGTGTATCTTTATTGAAATTCTGAATTATTGACACTATATTCTTCTCATTCTTTCTACAAATTGCAGTTGTTAATTTTTCATCATAAATGCACTTAAACAACAAAAAGAAAGGGGTTTTAGCATCACATTGAGATGCTCCTCTTTCAACTGATCTCTTATGCCTGTAATAGTCTTTATTATTGTAGCCATCGTAAACCTCATTTGGTCACTAGCCCTAAAAAAAGATCGACAATCAATCAATAATAATTTTTACTACAAAACCTATATATCGATTTCTTACTGGATCAAAAAAATAAAACACAAAGGTGTTTCACACAATAATTTGAAGAAGTTCATCAGAAAACCTAATCATGATTTCTTACTGAATCGAAAAAACAAAACATGAAAGTGTTTCACACAATAATTTGAAGAAGTTCATCAGATAACCAAATCACGATTTCTTACTGAATCAGAAAATTAAAAAATGAAGGTGTTTCACACAATAATTTGAATAAATTTCTTAGAAAACATAATCACAATTTCTTAGTGAGTCATAAAATCACAAAACAAGGTATTACACACAATAATTTGAAGAAGTTCCTCAGAAAACCTAATCACGATTTCTTACTGAACCAGAAAATCAAAAAACGAAGATGTTTCACACAATAATTTGAAGAAGTTCCTCAGGAAAACCTAATCACGATTTCTTACTGAATCAGGAAATAAAAAAACGAAGGTGTTTCACACAATAATTTGAAGAAGTTCCTCATGAAAACCTAATCTCGATTTCTTACAAATCAAAAAAACAAAACACGAAAGTGTTTCACACAATAATTTGAAGAAGTTCTTAGGAAAACCTAACCTCGATTTCTTACTGAATCGAAAAAAAAAAAACGAAGGTGTTTCACACAATAATTTGAAAAAAATCTCTGAGAAAACATAATCACAATTTCTTACCGAATCGAAATAACAAAACAATTACCGTGATTTTGGACTGTTCTTCTTCTCCGAAGATGGACTGTTCTTCTTCTCCGAAAAGTTCTTTGATTGTACGCCAATTTGATCTGTCATGCGTCTTTTCTTTTTTTTCGATTTCACAACCGCTTTTCCCACTGATTTCTTTGATTTCTTTTTCATTATTTGAATTTTTCAGATTTTGCGTGAGAAGTTTTGAAACAAAAATGAAAGAAATTGGAAGAGATTGGAATAGATTACGTGAGAAATTGGAAGAGATTGTTGTGATTAGGCTTTAAAACGGTGGGTGTTAATTTTATCAATTTACAATTGTGTGTTGAGTATTAGACATTTTATAAAATTAGTTAGATTATTTGACAAAAATATTTTTTAATATGTAGTATTTGGCAATTGCCCCTTTATTATATGAGATAAATGCTATGCTGAATTTCAAGGCCCATCTATATATGAAGTTCTTCGCTTAACTCAGGTGAGTAATAAACTGGTTAGGGTAGATCTTACATTTACAATGTTACTACTAAATATTACTACCAGTGCTGTAAGATTTGAGACCACTCCAAAAAAATCTCAAATTTGAGACCAATTTACAAAGGGTCTCAATTTTTTTTAGACTCAAGTCTCAAATTTATTTGATGGTATCCACTTTAAAAAGCAAAAGAATCAACTTGGAAAAGATAAAAGGACAACAATAATTATTTTTTATACCAAAAGTTATTTTTTATAATCTTATAATTATAAGACCCAACGTTTAGAGTTGAAAAAAATTTAAAACCCTAAAACCCTAAAAAAATAAATAAATTTGGGATCTCAAAAAATTTGAGTTTGAGACCTACGCTTCGGAAAATATCCTAATAATTGTGTTGTGTGCATAAATTCATAAATAAAGATACACACACACACACACACACACACACACACACACATATATATATATATATATATATATATTAAATAATTAAGTCACGATTTATTTATTACATGACATGTATTTAGACCATTCCATAAATATGAAAAAATATTTATTAAGAATCTAGTTTTTTTTGATGTAAAATATTATATTAAAATACATAATTAAAAAAATCTAGAAAATATTTTAATTGTAAAAGAAATTATTTTGCATATGAAAATGGAATGTTTTAATATAATTCTAGAAAATTATTTTATAATACCTGAAATTATTGTAAATATTAATTTTTTTTAAAATATAAAAGTATTTTTCAGATTTTTTATAGTTATTTTCCCATATTTTGATTTTATTTTATAAATATTTTTTTTTCAAGTTTTTGTTTAATTTATATTTTAATAATGCTTTTTTGAATATTTAAAAAATCTTAGATTTTATAATATATTTTCCATATTTTTTAAATCTTATATTTTAAATAGTGTTAGATTTTTAAAATAAATTTCTAATTTTAAATATTTTTTAATTTTTTTGTGCCACATTAGCATTGAATTTGTCAAATTGGTCAAATTCAACATTTATCACCAAAACTTGAAAGAATCCGGCGATTTTTTTTTTTTTGTCCGGCGAGATTGAGGTTAAATTGCTAAGTTTTTATAAGTTATTGGATAAATTTACCACCTAATATATTTAGGGAAGATTATACGGTGCCGTGGCTATATCATTCTTTACTTAATTATAATCATTAGATCATGTTAGGAGATAAGTGGTGGGGTAGATCAATAAATGTAAATGTATTGGGGTGGGGGGTATGGTAACTTTTCGACACTGTAGTCATTTCATTTCCTATATTTAATAGTATTAAATTGCCAACACCTTGAATTATTGAGACTATTTTGCAATTTTGATAAAATACTTGATGGTAATAAAATGTGAAAAAATTGTACATAGGGAACAGAAGAATGAAACGTGGGATCTATTAGACAAAAACAACTTCTACACGTACGAACAAATTATCCAAAATCAAAATTTTGATTCACGTAATCAAGGATTGATTGAAGCGTGTAGGAGGATGCGAGTCGGAGAAAAACAGAGAAAGGAGAGCAACTTCGAGGATGCAAAAGTACGTTGAGGAGCAACGGTTCGAGAATTCAGGGTGTGGAGAGGGGACGATGGAACGGGCCGGGCCACTATCGGGCCGAAGACGATTGGGGTCTTACTAATCTAATCTCACTACTCTGTATAAGGTGAGCTATAATTTCGATTAAATATCTATTTACATGTGCCAATAATGGATGTCACTCTTAAGCTCCGTAACAGTTGTGGGATTCCAAAGTGATTTATCCTGTGGTGCACATAAAGACATTGAAATATGCTGCTCTGTTTTTTAATATGCTTCAGGAAGAGCTATGTTAGCGTGAAACAGATTAAACTTCGTGCCACTAAAATTCTCAAAAATTAAATAATGATACCCGTGCATTTTAGCAAGTGAAGGAGGTTGCGGTTTGCTATATGCATCCACAATGCAGTCATTTAAGTTCTGTAACCCAAGTTTGATTGTTTTGTTTTTCTTCTTGTAATTATCTGTTCAAGATATTAACAATAAGTCAGCAATGCAAGGAGAAACATCTGTGAGTTCAATTGCACAATTTCTAAATTACACTATTTTCAAGTATTGCTTATTCTGTGTCATTCGAGTTACCATCTCTAGTTAGATGGCGGTGAGCATTGTCTAGCAGCAAAATTTGACCATTTTGTAAATTCTTATTATAAAAAATATTTATCTTGGAAATTTTGGGATAGTATAAAATAAGAAGAATCAGGGATAATTTCAAATTATGACCATTTTGTAATTAGGCTAAACCTCAGGGGTATTTTTGTAATTAACTCTAAGAGTATACTGCATTTTTTTCCAGTTATTGAAGTGGAAGAGATTTTTGTTCATATCAAAATCTGGTATCCATATTTTTTTAATGCTTTTATCTTGCTTTATTCAATATGAATGCATGGTATTGCAGGAATTTGCTCCAGAGAACATGCAAATGAAGCATGATGTCACAAATGCATTGTGTGGAAAAGGCAGTGGCCGAGACTTAGTCACGGCCAGGGGAAGAGGTGGATAACGAAGAAGTTTAATACGGTACGCATTGTGAGTATATTTGGAGTTATTTGCTTCGGTCAGTTGAGTATGGAAGGATAGAGCTTATATTTTCATTTTCACTAAGTATAGTAGTGTTATCAAGACAATGACATTCGTGTTATGTGCTTAGATAGCATAAGGGCTCAAGTTGTTGAAAATATTATCCTGATCAAATGTTTTTTTTAAAAAATAATGTAACTATATTTTAGTGATTTTCCCCTTGTTGCATTTTTTGCCCACAATTACGTAGATGTTTTTAGAATTAGAATTGTAATTATAGATGCTGATGTTCCAGGATTAACGAACCAAATGCTCCTAATATGAAAATTCCATGTAGACTTTTAACGACTGGATGCTTGTGCTTGTGCATATCCATGACTTTTAACGACTCTTGCAAACTTATCAAACCATTCTCTGGGAGATTGTTTCTGACATAGAGTTACTTTTTTAAGTTTACATACTCATCTTCAAAACCTGGAGGAAAGTCCATATACTCATCTTCTAGTCCACGGAATGGAAGTCTGAATAGTGGTTTTAAACTAATTCTTAACCATGGAATGAAAGTCTTCAACTTTTTTTGATGCCTCTGATTTTTCTTTTAAGAGGAAAACCCAACAAACTCGTATGTGGTTATCAATAAAAGTAATAAACAACTTTTTTTATATGTGAAGGCCCCCAGATATCAGTATATATTAATGAAGAGAATGGTTTGAGATTCTTTGCAAGGTCTAACAGGATAAGGGGCACGAACGTGATTTGTCAAGAAATAGAACTTGGATTTTTTTTATTTATTTATTCTAGAACAAGGTAAACAAACGTTTTAGGTAATGAAAATTAGGACGACCTAACCTATGATGCCATAACATAATTACATCATTATTAGGAACATAAACAGATTCACTTTCAGCCATAGAACCTTGTTTTCTAAAAGAGATGACCGTTCTCTTTCTCTAGCACTGCCAATGGTCTTCCCCGAGGACTCGCTCTTGTATTTCACAAATCGTAGCAGAGAATTTAGCCAGTCATTTATTTTTTACAATTTTTTTGGATCTGTAATTCTTTTCACTTTTTCTAGTGTTTTTCATTTTTTTTTAGTTTTATTAATCTTTTATTTTTGTAGGATTTTTTTTTTTCAAAATATATATTTATTCAGTTTAAAGATTTTTTCACAGTTTTTGTTCTTTTAGTTTTTTAGGGGTTTAATTTTATTTTGCTTAGTTTTTTTTTAGTGTTTTTATGTTTTTTTTTTGTAAATTTTTTTAATTAGAGTTTTCTATTTTTAATTCTTTATTTTTGGATTTAGTGGATTTGGTCTAACGTTAGACGGCCTGATAGTGAGTGCTTCGTTGGTGTATGATTCCGTTTAATAAAAGTCAAAAAACCTAGATTGAATAAATTTCCTCCTGAACTTTAGCCATGATATGAATCATCTATAATAAGTGATAACAAATTTCCTTCCCGCTTATAAGATTGTTGTTGTTCACGTGCTTTGCTTCATAAGTTTTTTCAGATTTTGTTACCGCTCCTATTATTATTGTCTTGTGTTTGCTCCTTTTTTCTTCGCAACGACACATGTTTGATTTGAATCCTGTTTGGACTAGCATTTGTTGGGATTCTGAATCCTGGTAATCAGAATCTTCGGATATTCAGAATTCTGTGAATAGTAAGAATTCTTGCTTGTTATAGAATTCAGAATCCTTTACTTTTTACTCTAGATGTCAAATCATGTTTGAAAAGTAGATGATAATGTATTATTATATTGTATTTGATGTCAGATCATGTCTGAAAAATGAATGATGTTGTATTATAATATTTTATTTTGCAGTATTTAATTATTTAGTTGTAAGAAATTGTTGGTTGATTATTTGATTTTTGAGTCTTAAAACAAACGAGTATTCGGTATTCAGAATACCGGATCCAGTATTTCGAATGCTAGGGCAAACAGGCCCTCAGTGACAGCCTACAAGAGCTCTATTCTGCTAGAAAAACACGCTTTTGCAACTAAAGTTATTTTCTAAAAAACTGGTGTTGTCGCCAAAGGTTTATTTACGGAAATAACAATTCATTAAATTTCACACGCCTTCATCTCCCTCTCACTTTTACGCCCTAACCCTAAAACCGACCTCTCGCACCCTTATTTATAGCCGCCGCTCATTGTCAATTCGTGCTGCCTCTCATTTCTTTTGTAATGAAATTTCTCATTCATTTTTCATTCTCAATCATTGAATAAATTTTGGAAAGAAAAAACAAGTCAAGTGTTTCTCTGTTTCCTTTATAGTTCTCAATTGTTTAAGGCATTTTTCTTTTAAAAATCACAACAAAAGAAAAATCATATCCGTTTGTAATTCAACTTCGGACCTCTATTACTTTGCTAATTTTGTTAATTTTTTCTGCTGCTTTTCTCATTTTGTTTTAATTACTGTTCTGAAGCCTCGGCTTCCTGATCTGGAATTGAAGGAAAATCTATTATAGGTGCGAATTAATTAGTGATCATTTAATTGTATCGTATTACTTTGATAAACCTCTTTACTGAGGATTAATTGCGTATTTGTATTGCTTTTTGACAGATCTGGATTAATGAAATTCAAGTGAGGTCTTGAAGGTTTAAAAGTATTCCAGATCTGGTGAGTTGCTTAAAATTACAGCTAGTTTTCCCCCCGTTTTATTTCATGTATTTAAGACTTTGTTGTTTGTTCTTTTGAGCTAATCATAACTGGATTTCATATAAAGTTGCTTGCATATGATTTGTTTGAATTCTGGATGTTAATACCTGATTTTCATGCATTAAATTTACAAATGAAAATAGAAAGAAGGAAAAAAAGGGTTGTCAAGATTATAAATGTATGTAAGCCCTGTTATCTGCACAATTTTTCTGTCAATGTGAAACTTGAAGCAATTTGGTGTATTTGGTGTTCCGTAGGAACAAGGAATCTGCTAAGATCTCAACCGAATAGTTCTTTACAATGAATGAGTTTTACTAGTGGATTCTTATTTCTTTAGCTTGTAATAGATGAAATATTTGCCATTTTTTTGGTTAATTGATCATAAATGCTTATAGCAAATAAAAATCTAGATAATGTGTTTTAATGTGATTTTTCCTAATTATATAAACTGAAAATATTCACTCAATTTGATGTTGACTCATCATGTTTTTATTTTTTCATTTCTTTTTGAGTGGTTCATGCTTTTTATCGAAGTTTATGATTCATTATAATGGGCAATATACAACACTTTGTATATTGCCTATGGTATTTTTGAGATAAATACAGAATTATTATGAATTGTTATTTTGTCTTGTATTAGTTTAATTAAATTTAAAGTATTATTATGAATTTTTATTTTGATTTATCATTATAAATATTGTATTAAATAAAATTCCAAATTCAATATGTTTATCGGTTATAAAATAATAAAAATTAAAACTAACTAATAAAATTATATAATATTCTTTTATAGAGCAAAATTTTGTGTAGCTGTTGGAGATGGAGTGCAAGTTTCATTAAAATAGAGCAAATTCTATACTAGAATAGTGCAAGCTTTTGTAGATGCTCTTATATTTCTACGTTATTATATAATTTATTCAAATATTTATGTGTGCAGCTTCTCCTTCCGCCCCGTAAAAATGCAAAGGTAGCAAGATTTGTGTGTCCATTGATGGGGAGACAATGACTTTTCGAAGGATTGGACAACAACTGCACTATGGTATGATAGTGCCATCGGGATCCTTAGTCTATACTATCAAGATATTCAACCATTTTGTAGTCTATATATAGTATACAAAAGAGCACCAAGAGAACTATTCCAATCAACCTCGCCTTACCTTATAGTCATGATAAAGGGTTGATATCGACATAGTCTTAAAAACTAGCTCTATCACATCAGAGCACACCAAATCCTCATTTCCATCATCGTCGGCCTAACAGAGACCAACTCAACTATGCACAAAACGGCCAAATGCAGCATCTTAATCAGCTTATCCCTCGAGCCCGTATCTCACAAACTAGCTTTAAACACATCCTCGGCCCAGCCCTGATTCATCAGCATGCACGCCCATGAAACTACATTAATCCCATCCTCACGCAAACAAAACGACGGGTCGAGCGCTCTTTTATCCGACATAAACACATCCTCGGCCCAGCCCTGATTCATCAGCATGCGCGCCCACGAAACTACATTAAACCCATCCTCATGCAAATAAAACGACGGGTCGACCGCTCTTTTATCCGACATCAATTCCAAAAGCACCACGCCATAGCTATAAATGTTGGCCTTATTCGAAATCCGCCCCGTCAACGCATATTCCGGCGTGATATATTGTCCAGTACTGACGACCTGAGTCGTTATCTGCAAGAATTTTGGAAAGCTTGAAATTGGACAGGTACGCGTTGTTACCGCCGTCCAATGAAATGTTACTAGGTTTGATGTCCCGATGCAGAACGAACGGATTGCACTGGTGATGAAGGTATAAACAGCCGACGCGACATGGATCGCGATCTTGTGAAGCACGTTTCTGGCCCGGTTCCGAATAAACTGATATAAGTTTCCGCCCGGGAGATAATTATATATTAAAAACATCCCCGTTTGGCTCGCGTAGTAACCGATTAGCGTGATGAGGTTCGGGTGTTTGATCCTTCCGAGGATGCTGACCTCAGTGTCGAACTGCGCGGTCCCTTGTTCCCGTTCTGCGGTTAGCCTTTTAACTACGACAACGCTTCCCGGGTCGACCTCGTCCCGTTAGGTCAACCCGAACCCGCCATTCCCAATGTAGTGTTGTCGACTGAAATTCTCGGTGGCCCGGATGATTTTTTTCGTAGGTCAAGTGCACGCCTATGTTTTGAACACAACGACCCGACCCGTCACGTGCGGCGGGCTGATGTCGATCTCGACCGTCGGATTTTTTCCGAACTGCACTTAACTGAAAACCCACATTAATTGTAATCCAAGAATCTTACTTACCAGAGTACATCTCAACCCCATTAACATTCGTGCCCTTTTGAAAAAAGCTCAAGCCAGGGCCTGCAAAAGGATTCGAATCGGGCGATTGATTTCATGGGTGTTTGATCCGTCCGAGAATGCTGACCTCAGCATCGAACTGTGGGGCCCCTTGTTGCCGGCGGTTAGCCTTTCAACCGCGACGAAATTGCCCCGGCCGGCTAAAATTCTCGGTGTCCCGGACGATATTTTCGTAAGTCAAATGCACGCCAGTGTGTTTCAACACGGCAACGCGGCCAGTCACTGGTGGTGGGGCGATCTCGACCGTCGGATTTTTCTTGCACTTTTTTTTGGCGTAACAGAATACGACTATGAGAATTCTTAGAGCAGGCGATAAGTCCATATGCAACAGAGAGTGGAGATAAAAATCCGTGATGGTGCTTCTTGGAATGATCTTGGTCGTTTGCCGACTTTTTACCATTCTGCTGACGTTTTATGGGCAAATTAGCTAATGCATCAGACTGGATCTTATATTCGAAATATGACAAGTATGTAAAATATGGATTGTGAAGAGAGACGTGCTTTTTTCGGACAGATGGAAATTGATGAATCTCATGAAGCTCACAATCTTCTAAAAGTGAACCAATCTCGGACAACTTCATAGCAGGGTCTACAAAACAATCACTTGGCTTCTAATGCAAACCAAGCGTGCCGAATATGTACCACATCCGAAGCATTGGATGTGTTGCTTCAATAGATTCTCGTCACCTAAATTTCAATTAGTTTTTTTGTTGATTAACGTCAAACGGTCTGACACAAGAGTGCTTCACTGGTGTATGATACTGAGTTTCATAAAAGTAAAAAAATCTTGGATTAAATAAATTACTTCTAGAACTTCTGCAATGATATCAGATTTTGTTATCGTTCGTATAATTATAGTCTTCAGAGTGAAGTGGAGTAGTATCTTAGTTAAGTTGTTTTTTCGTATATTATGAAGTTTAATTTTCATGATGAAGATGAGAGGATATGTTATGTTCAAATAACACAAGAATTGTAATAAAAGGAAATGTATAAGTTTTTATTTACCCTCTTCCTTTCTCCAGTACAATATAAATAGTTATATGATCAGTGCATTTCGTGGGCATATAAATCTATCCCTAACAAACTTGCCAGCTAGAGTATTCTAGAACCATCACAAGAGAATATATATTAGGCTGGTATGACTGACCACCACGCAGAATAGTTCTTGAATCTAGTACTTGAAGAGGTTGCGTTTCAGGTAGTGTTGGGTAGGGAGGTATCGTCGGGGAAGGAGAACCCGTCGGGTTACGAGCCATATCAGGTAATTGAAGACGGTACGCGACTTTACCAATACAGTTCAAAATCACGAAAGGGCCAAAGTATTTATGATTGAGCTTTTGATTGACGTAGCCACGCACTGAGATTTGTCTATATGGCTGCAACCGCACGGACACCCACTTGTCAACATAGAACACTCGATCTGAACGATAACTGTCAGCTTGTTCTTTCATACGATTCTGAGCACGCTGTAAATTTAATTTCAATTTTGCTAAAATCTGATCTCGATCCTTCAGTGCTTGTTTGTACTAGCGCAGCGTTGGTAGCCGAAAAAGGTACATAAGTACTCAAATTTGGGGGCTCTCATTCCGGCCGAAGTGTAGTAAGAGGTGTTATACCAGTATTCGGCCCAAGCTAAATATTTAGACCATTGTGAGGGTTTATCCATGACAAARCCACGAAGATACATTTCCAAGGTGCGGTTCAGGCTCTCTGTTTGCCCATCCGACTGCGGGTGATATGACGAAGACATGTTCAAAGAAGTCCCGTGAAGTTTAAATAATTCGCACCAAAAAGAACTCCAATATTTTTTTTTTTTGTCTCGATCACTCACTATGGAACGAGGAATACCATGTAATTTTACCACTCCATTCATGAAGACTCCAGCCACTTTGCTCGCCGATTCATTCGGTGTTAACAGGAAGAAGTGGGCATATTTAGATATGCGATCAATAACCACCAATATCTCAGTATACCCTCGCGAGTTAGGCAAACCCATGATAAAATCCAATGAAATATCCTCCCATATACGATTTGGTATAGGTAGCGGCTGCAACAAACCCGTCGGCGCCAAAGTAGATGTTTTAATCCGCCAGCACACAAGGCAATGCTCAACATAGGTGCGAATATATTTTTGCATACCAGGCCAGAAATAACTCGCCGTGACTCGATGAAAGGTACGCCAAAAACCGGCATGACCACCAATGACCGAATCATGAAACCATTGATCATAACAGGATATTTCGATCTAACTTGAGTGGGAGGTTTATGCTCTATCTTTCCTTTTTCAATATGAACACAACATGTTGCTGGTATTGCTCAAGAAAGATAGAGAAAGGTGGGATCATGATTTTATCTTGTTTTTGCTCGTTTTTCTTGGTAATGACGCGCATATGAATTAATATTCTCTCAGCTACAAGAGCTCCATTTTGTGGATTTTTTTTCCCAGATGAAGAAACTATTAGCTGCCTCTATCTGTTTGCATTCAGGTAGCATATTAAAAATCTTGCAATGTATTTTTGAAGGTAAAAGAAAAGAAAAAGAAAGAGCTAGATTGTCCGAATAACGTTTGTAATAAATGTGGTATGATAATATACATTTTGCTCTAGATGTATATGGTATATTTGCATTACTAGAAAAAAAAAATTGTGTTGTCGCTAAACATTGTTTATTTGCGGAAATACCATTTCATTTTGTTGCTTATATTTCATTAAATTTCACACGCTTTCATCTCCCTTTCACTTTTTTCTCACGTGCCATAACCCTAAAATCGTTCTTAAGTCCTTCCCGCACCTTAACTTATTGCCGCCGCTCATTTATCTTTGGAAAGCAATTTCTCATTCCTTATTCGTTCTGGTGAACAAACAAATCAAGCTTTTCTCTTGTTCCTTTCTTGTTCTGAGTCATTGAAGGCAAATTTTTCTCCGAAAAGTCACAGCAAAAGAAAAATGAACGGAAACCCATTTGTAACTGAACTCTGGATCTCACTTCCTTGCTCATTTCATTTTTTTTTGCTGCTTCTGGGTAATTCATTTTTTGTTGTTACTGTTATGAAGCCTAAGATTCCTGATCTGAAATTGAGGGAAAATCTCAAATAGGTACTAATTAATTAGTACACATTTGATTGTATTTTAAATTGATAAACCTTCTAACCGAGGATTAATTGTGTAATTGTTTTGCCTTTTGACAGATATCGATTAAGGAAATTCAAGTGAGTTTTTGACGATTTATAAATATTCCAGATCTGGTTAGTTTTTTTTTTGGTATATTTTTTAGCCTTTGTTATATGTTCTTTTGAGCTAATCATAATTGGATTTCATTTAAAGTTGCTTGGGTATGATTTGTTTGAATGCTGGATGTTAATACGTGCTTTTCGTAACGAATAAAAGAAACGAGAAGAAAAAAATGGAAGTTACACTACAAGGAACCGAGTTCAAGATTTCGAAGATGTGTGTGTATATGCTTGAGATGATTGAAGTGTGTATAAAAGATGTTGAATCATCATGTTTCATTTCCATTTATTTTGACTATTATCTTGATCGTTGAAACTATTATCTTGACCATATGCTTTTTTAAATAACGCAAGTCTATTGTTTAGTGATTTTTCTTCTTTTTGTTCCAGGATTAACAAACTAAATGCCCCTAATAAACCTTTTCTGGTGAATCTGTGTTCTAGTCTATTCATTTGTTGATGTTGATGATCTGTGATTATAATTTTATAATTTCAGGTATACATACATCGTGTTAGGACGAGGGCCGGTAGCCCCACCTGTGTGGGATCATCTGGTGGAGCACAACCAGCACAAGATGATCCTCCTAGACTGTCCTCTCATTGCGAGTCGGGTAATTTAAATGATCGAGTTACATTCATTCATTCATTCATTTCATTCGTTCATTTTATGTTGTATGTGGACAATTTCCAGCAATCTCCGTATAAGAGAACTGCGTTCTCTGCTATTTTTGTGTTGGATTGTGCCCAACAGTGCACCAATATTCTGCACTAGCATTGCACTATTCATCGCGTTTTTCTTTTCTTTTTGTTATTACAATTGTTAGTATTTTTTCCTTCACACTCATATTAAGCATGACTACTATGATCAATTTCTCAAGAAACGAAATCGAATCAGAATCAACCACCGACATCCGCAAACAAAATTCTGGTATAGAAAGCTTTTGATCATAGTACCTTTTTAAAGTGTTGATCTGGGGAATGCTTTCCCAGGAAAGTTGCTCTCACGAAACACGAATTTAGGGCGAGTAGGGCCAATGTAGCGCCATGATTTGGATAATACGCAGGTTTGAAGTGCCTCTTTTTGTGAGAGGAAACAGAGTATGTGGTGCAATATGGGTTATGGCAATTGGGATAACCTGTTAATCGAACCTTCGCTCTTTGCCACCTGTTTCTTCATCCCGATCGAATCCTGCATATGAACCCTAAAACCCCATTGCAGAGTAAATTTCAAATTAGTAGTTTCAACCATGGAAAGAATAAAAGAAAACTTTGATTATTTGTTAATTTCTAAATAAATAATAATCGAGTCTGGTTTTCCCTAAAGGCCTAGGCATCYATCGAGTCTGGGTTTTCWSAACAAGTTCTCTTTTCCTTATTTGTTCATRTTTTTTTCTTTTACGGATACAMTTCTGTCCATAAACACACTGCATTTAGTTAAACTAGRTTGCGTAGTTAATTCCTAGTATATTTAATCTGCTGGATTGTGCTCAGCAGTGCATCAATATTCTGCACTAGTGTTGCACTATTCATTGCGCTATTCTTTTCTTTTGGTTGTTTTGTTTTTTTAAAATTTTTATCTATATTTTTATTAGTTTCAAATATTGCAATTATTTTTTTTATTTCACTTAATTAATAGAAATTAATATTATAGTTATTTCAGTTATCCTTGGCAAAAACTTCAAAATAATGTAAGCCCTGTTATCTGCAGATATTTTTCTGTCAATGTGACACTTGAAGCAATGTTGGTGTATTTTACTAGTGGATTCTTATTTTTCTTAGCTTGTAATAGATGAAATATTTGTCAGTTTTTTGGTTAATTGATCATAAATGCTTATAGCAAATAAAATTCTGGATAATGTGTTTTAATGTGATTTTTCCTAATTAAATAAACTGAAAATACTCACTCAATTTGATGTTGAATAATCATATTTTTGTTTTTTCTTCATTTCTTTTTGAGTGTATCACTCAGCTTGAAAAGTTTTTCTAGTGGATTCTTGTTTTTTTTGCTTGTTACAAATGTAAATAAATCTGGAGTCTGGATAATGTGTTTTAATTTGTTTTTTTTTTCTTCTTTTTTTTTTAATTATTTCCCTGATGTTTATTTTCTATGGTTCAAGATTGCGTAGAGGTGCGTGAATATGCTTGAGATGATTGAAGTGTATACTATATATGTTGAATCATGACGTTTCATTTCCTTTCATTTTGACTGTTATCTTGACCATTGAAACTATTATCTTGATTATATGCCTTTTTAAATAATTTAAGTATATTTTTTAGTGATTTTTTTTGTTGCAATTTTTGCCCATAATTAACCAGATGTTTATAGCTTCCACCCACTCCCCCTATGTTATGTAGTCACACTATTCAGTTAAAACTAAAGACGTAATGTTTAGTTTAGAATTAAAATTGTAATTACAGATGTTGTTCCACTATTAACGAACCAAATGCCCCTAATAATTGTAATTGGTTTTCAGTCGGTTTGCAATGGTGATGTGGTTTAATAAACCTTTGCTGGTGAATATCAGTTCTAGTCTATTAATTTGTTGATGTTGATGATCTGTGATTATACTTTTATAATTTCAGGTATACATACATCACCTGTGTGGGTTCATCCGGTGGAGCACAACCAGCACGAGATGATCCTCCTAGACTGCCCTCTCATTGCTAATCGGGTAATTTAATTATTGAGTTA
>BMAC01000982.1:241422-256582 GCA_014905375.1 Phtheirospermum japonicum | reverse complement strand
TATATATAAAGACACTCACACACACACAGTGGGAGATAGGTATATGAATACCAGTGAGTGGTTAATTAATAAAGAGTAATTAATTTGTATTTATCTCTTAAATGATGCACACCTCTGGTGCACTTCTACTATATCATGCACCCGGGTGGTGCGCTTAACTCCTATGTGATGAATATGTATGTTATGTGTGTTGAATATCATTGTACCACCTTTGTACACAATGCATAATGCACTTTCACACCACACAAATTCATAATTATCGTACATACATAAGTCGTATTCATCATATATATATACAAACATACACACACACACACATATTAAAGCTATATTTATCAGTTCACTAAAGTCATATTCATTGTACACAAAACAAAACTCTCATTTTACTCAATATTATATAATTATATTCATTACAACATTCATATTTATCATAAACCATGATTTTTTTTTTAATTTCCCAATGTAAAATATATATAATACAATTATATTTATCACATATAACATCTATGTTCACCACAAAAGATTAAAGTGAAAACCAAATGCATCATACATCATTTCATTGTGCAGCCGAGTGCATGGTATAATTTGCCCCTCAAATAGAAATAGGAAATATCTTTTCCAATTAATATATTATAAAATATTAAGGATAAAATCAAGATTATCTAAGCTTTAAACCGGGGCCGACTATTTGCACCACAAGAAATGATGAAGACACCCTAATAATTTTAAAATCCTCAGATTAACCCTCAACCTTACAAATATACACACACATAACACAAACACATGCGCGCGCACACACACACACATACAAATTTGCACAGTGGCAGTGTGAATATTGGGAAAGTAGTAGTGTGACGGCGAGGATGTCCACTGAGAGGCTGATGTATAAGTCTTCACCTCTCTTTTTTCCTTGTTTGAAAAACCATGCATGAACGAACGACCTTTGTTTGGAATCAATGATTGAAAAATTGAGATTTATTCAGAATTGGCGGTCAAATGACGATAATTTGTTTGGCCAGTTATGTCGCCCGTCGAAAAGTGATGTTCCAGCAGAAGGGTTTAAGTGGGCTAGGGCCGAGTTTTTGTAGGGATTAAAGATTTGTGGTTGATTGTGAGAGGTGATGATGGTCTTTGCTGGAAAATGCTAAGGAAGGGCGTCATTTTTTTGGTTTTGGCAGCAGGATTCGGGCATCGCTTTTGGAGGAGCTAACAGTGACGAACGATTATGAAAATTAGAAAGTAGGATCGCTCGGAGAAGACAAATCAGATGGAACCAACGATAATTGAAAAACCTCGCTAGGAGGGTGGTGCGGCGACAGTGACATCAACAACGGAGATGATGAAGTGATTTAGGGTTTGAGGTAATGTGAACATTTCAATGAAAAGAAATTGGGGCACCAATAGTCTGCCCTTTTAAACTTTAGGGGGAATGACCAATAAATACAAAGTAGAAGGTATTTTTTTTGAAACTATTGGTTGTTTAGTTGTTTTACAGTGTTAGTTACTGACTATTTCTATGCTCAGAAACTAACGCGTGGGTCACTAGAAACTAACGGCGTGGGTCACTAGACCACCCACTAGGGTATTATTTGAAATTACCACATAGTCCTCGCTTATGCGTAAGTGCCTGTAATTTGGCTTTCGTATTGAATTGCTAGCTATTTATTTATCTTATTTACAATGCAATTTGAGTTATCAAAGCATGACACACAGATTACAATTACCTTAAAATTTTAGAATTTGTGAAAAAAAAGATATGAGAGGGAGAATAAAATAATCAGTTGGTCTTATACTAGTGAAATTTATTACACTTATGTTCCATTTTCTACAAATTGTATGTATGCCATTAGCATGAGACTTAATTTAATTCTTGGAAACACTCCTTTCTATTTGGGATATACTTGGAGAAAATAATGACATGTTTTCGTTTATCTTTAAGGTGGAAAATGGATCGAGAAATAATTGCTCTTGTTAATTTTTCATGCTTACACATCTACAACTTTGACAGGTTTCATCTCTTATCAGATTTTGAGAGGGTAAATGTAGTTGTCGAAGGCTTGTGATATGAATCAATGAAGTGGAGTGCAGAAGAAAGTGTGTGTTGGCGGAGCACTGAGTGGCGCATGATTATTGGCAGCAGTTGAATTGTCTTGTTTATTTTTGACAATGACTTTTCCATGGTCATGGATATGAGCAATTGATGTTTAAAACTTAGGAGAAACCATCCAAAATGGGACGATGTGGAGGAACGAGACGAAGAGCTTTTCGTAGATGCGGACGATGATGAGGGAGTTGACGGTGCTGAAGACGAGAATCGAGCCCATTGGAATTTTGGAATTGGGTTTGAGGTTAGGGTTAGGTCTAGATGCTCTATATCACTTTCTCAAAGTAAAGAAGCTCCAGCCTATGGCGGCGGTTTACAACCACTTTGTGATGTGCAACTTGCATGTCGTAGGTATCGTTAGTGTTGGTGGATTAACTTTGCAAAATGGTTGTTGGGAATTTATTCTTGGCAATAATTCCTATTTTAATTGTTTGCCTTTCTTGGGTACAAAATAAATTAAGACTCTAGATTTTGTTTCCTAGTTTAAGTATAGGACTTTATTTAGTTTCTTAGATTGTGTCTAGGACTTGTTTTACTTGTTTACCAAGTTTAGGATTCTAGGATTGTCTATTTAAGACAAGAGAATACTAAGACTTGGACACAACTTGAGAGACGCACAATCTAAGATGAGAAAGAAGCAGTAAGCAATGTACAACAAGAAAGAACACCAACAACTACTTGGAGCCACTGTCCGAGATCAAGAAGTTCTTTGAAGTTGCGTGACCAACGAAGAATATCTTTTCATTTAGGCGACAAGTATTTAGTATCATGTTTTTGATACTTTAGTTTTCGTATATTACTTCTTATTTTTATGTATTGATCGTGAACAAGAGATTAATATAGTTTTCGGGTTTGTACACCCAAGTTCACAAGTACTTTTACTTGTGAACTGAATTTAATTTGCTGTGTTCTTGAGTTCAAATTTTCGCTGCATATTTTTAGTTAACTCTGGTTGATGTTGGCTTCAGTGTTGGTTAATATTGAAAACAACATCACAAACTGATATTTATTCAAAACCATAGACCTTTAAATTTTACAATTGGTATTGGGAGCGGGTTACTTAAACTTTAAGTACTGATCTTTATTTATTTAGGTGCTATGGATGCTCAAGGCAACCCAAGGCCTCCGATCCTCAATGGGGAGAACTACTCTCTCTGGAAACAGAGGATGCGGTGGCATTTAAAGAGCATCGATGAACGTGCATGGAGAACCGTTCTGATTGGATGGGAAAAGCCACGTGTCACTGATGCTTAAGGTGATACTGACGAAAAGAAAGAGATAGATTGGATTCCTGAGGAAGTAGTTGCTGCAAACTGGAACTCCAAATGCATTAACATCCTTTGTGGGTATGTAGATGCAAGCTACTACAAAGTCATCAAGAATTGTGATACAGCAAAGGATGTATGGGACGCACTTCAAAGGGTATGTGAAGGGACTCAGAGCGTTAAGAGATCAAGACTGAGAATGCTGACATCTACCTTCGAGGCAATGAGGATGGATGAAAAGCAGTCGATCATGGACTATGCCATGAGACTCTCAGATATTACAAACGAGTGCAGAGATCTTGGTGAATCAATAACAAACACACGTCTTATGGGAAAACTAATGAGATTCGTCTCAAAGAAATTCAGTATGAAGGTGGTTGCCATAGAAGAATCCAAAGACGTTAATGACATAGAGTATAATGCCTTAGTTGTCTCTCTCAAGAAATATGAGATGAAACACCTTAGTTCCAACTCTAAAGAGAAGAATGTTGCTCTCTCCTCCGATGTTAATTTTGACAACGATGAAGATGATGAGGAGTTTGACTTGAAAGGGATTTTGAAAAAGATGGAATCCACTACTCTTTAGGAAGATTAATTATCCTATGTGACCCAACGTTTTAATAATTTCCTAAAGAAGAAGAACAACATTGGAGGATCAAGCACAAAGACCAAGCCGCAAGTGTCTACACTAAAATTCACTGGACGCACTCTTGCTAGATCACAGTCCTCACCTACGGTATCCAATGCATCCAGCTCCCCGAAATCACTCAGTCAAGTTCAATGTCATGAATGTAAGGGTTGGGGACACTACAAGAATGAGTGTGCTATGGTTGCCATAAACTTCACTAAGGACGTCAACGATTCCGACTCGCCTGAACCTGTTCCATCTCTATTTACTAATGTTGTGTGGGACGACGACATCCATGTTGGTAACCTCGAAACCAACATCGTGTGCCTGAATGCAGAGGCTACTGATTATCTTGAAGAGTATGAGCAGTTGATTATTGAGCATAAGCAACTGTTTGTCAGTTGGGGAAAATAAGTACTGAAGGTCAAGGATCTCATGAAAGAGGTGGACAAACTAACCAAGGAAAAGAATGATCAACTTGACATAATTTTCCGATTGGAATCGTCGCTCACCAAAAAGGATGCTGAGCTAGAAAAGGCGAAAACCGAGTTGAAGAAGGTTCAAGGAACCATCACAAACCTGAACAAAGGGAGGACAAATCTCGACTAAATCTTGGAGATGAGTTTCCTAGAAACCTCAAAGCATGGGACTGGCTACAAACCGAATCAGCCAACACAAGCATCAAACCAAGAACAAAAATCAACCAAACGCCATAAGAAGAGAAGGAGACAGTTCGTGTGTCATCATTGTGGTGAACCAGGTCACATTCGACCTTTCTGCTGGAAGATTATCGGCGAGAGAAGACTTTTTAAGAGAACAAGGGTGGCTGCTGAATCCCAAGTTGGTTCCCATGTTACCAACATCAAAACCAACACCATGTTCAAACAAGTCTGAGTCAATAAAAATAATATCAAGTGCAATATGATCCATACCTCCCTGAAATCCCACGTCCCTGGAGCCTGGTACTTCGATAGTGGATGCTCCAAGCACATGACCGGACCAGAAGAACTACTTTCCAACATTGTAAGGTTTCAAGGTGGAAAAGTAAAATATGGTGGAGGTGCAAATGGTCAAATCATTGGACAAGGAACTCTTGATGTTCCTGGCATTGTAAAACTGGAAAAGGTATTGCTGGTTGAAGGACTTACTGCAAATCTGATAAGTATAAGTCAACTCTGCAGCGGTGATTTTAGTGTCAAATTCAATCTAGAAAAATTTGAAGTCTATGAGGATAATGGAGATTGCATCCTCACTGGTCAAAGGAATTCAGATAATTGCTATCAAATCAATAGAGATGCCCTTTGCAGATTGTCTCAATTAAGTGATGCTGAGGTGTGGCATCAAAAACTTGGACATGTCAGTTACAAGATAATGGACAGGTTATCCAAAGAGGAAGATGTGAATGGGCTTCCTAAGCTCAACACCAAGATCATCCATGTTTGCGAGGCGTGCCAGAAAGGAAAGCAGGTTAGGGTGCCACATCCAGTATTACAAAGTCTCACTACATCATCTTGCTTCGAACTCCTTCATATGGACCTTATGGTACCACTTGAAGTCGAGAGACTTGGTGGGAAGAGGTACATTTTAGTCATTGTAGATGATTTTTCTTGTTATACTTGGGTAGATTTTTTAAAAGAAAAATCTGAAACTTTTGAAGCATTTAAAAAACTTGCAAAGAGGCTGTGTGTGAGATTTTGTGTGAACATTGGTAGGATTAGAACTGATCATGGAAAAGAGTGAAAAAATGTATCCTTTTCAAAATACTGCTCTACCGAAGGCATAAGTCATGAGTTTTCTTCACCAATCACTCCCCAACAAAATGGCATAGTTGAACGTAAAAATATGTCTCTAGCTGAGATGACCAGAACTATGCTCATTTCTAATGGCATTGCAAAATATTTTTGGGCTGAAGCCATGAATACTGCATGTCATATAATAAATAGGGTTTATTTTAGACCAGGGTCATGTGCCACATCATATGAATTGCTGTTGGGTAAAAAACCGAACTTGAGCTATTTTCATGTTTTTAGATGCATTTGACATGTGCTCAATGATAGAAATCATCTAGCTAAACTGGACTCAAAAAGTGGCAAATGCATCTTCATGGGTTATTCCAAAAATAGTCATGCATATAAGTTGTTTAATCTTAGAACACGTAGCATGTTTGAGTCAATCAATGTCAAGTTCGATGATTTGACGAGTGGAGTTAAACCTACCGAGGATAATGATCTCATCTATGATCAAAATCCTCAAGATAATGTCACGCTTCCTGTAGATGATAGTGCAGGTATTGAAAACAGAGATGCAGGTGCTGAAACCAGAGAATTGAGTGTTGTTGGTACCAATGTTGGTTCGGGGAACACAACATCAGAACCAACATCAATTCAAGCCGCCGCAGAATCAGGTTCTGAATCAGAAGAAGAAGATCCAGTTGACCCCATTGATCTTCATCAGAGGGATATCCCATCCAGAATTCAGAGAAACCACCCCACGGGCCAAATCATCGGAGACTTAGTTGAAAGGAGTACAAGAAGGCGATAGATAAATTTCAAAGAAATGGTTAGGTACGTCTGTTTGTCTACTAACTGTTCTAAAATTTGCGAGTCCTTGTATCTTTATAAAACAGAGCCCAAACATGTGGAGGATGCGCTCAAGGATGAATTTTTGATAAAGGCAATGCAAGAGGAGCTTGACCAATTTGCCAAAAATGATGTTTGGGATTTAGTTCCTCGTCCAGAGAACTCTCATGTGATTGGAACAAAGTGGATCTTCAAGAACAAAACCGATGAGGCGGGCAACATTGTGAGAAATAAAGCTCGACTGGTTGCGCAAGGGTATACACAAATTGAAGGAATCGACTTTGATGAGACATTTGCCCCTGTTGCTCGCATTGAGTCGGTAAGACTTTTACTTGCTGTTGCTTGTCATATGAAGATATCATTGCATCAAATGGACATAAAGAGTGATTTTTTAAAGGAGTCTTAAGCGAAGAAGTGTACGTTGAGAAACCTAAATGATTTGTAGATCCCCCAAAACCAAACTTTGTTTTAAAATTAAAAAAAGCTTTATATGGTTTAAAACAAGCTCCTAGAGCTTGGTATGAAAGGTTGACTCAACACTTGCTCTTTTTGAATTTTAGACGAGGGGAAGTTGACAAAACCTTGTTTCTCCTTAGATCCAATAAGCACATCTTAATTGTCCAGATTTATGTAGATGATATTATTTTTGGATCCACTAACGAGCAGATGGTAAAGGAGTTTATCACTCGAATGTCCGACACATTTGAGATGAGCATGGAAGGTAATCTCTCTTACTTTCTTGGTCTACAAATCAAACAAGTTGATGATGGCATTTTTCTTTCTCAGACCAAATATGCTAAGAACTTAGTTAAAGAATTTGGGTTAGAAAGTGAAACGCATAAGAAAACTCCTTTAGGTAAAACTGTGAAACTGTCGAAAGACGATGTTGGTAAAGGTGTTGATAACACCATGTTCAGAAGCATGATAGGAAGTCTGCTGTATTTGACAGCAAGTAGGCCTGATATTATGTATATTGTGTTTCTGTGTGCTAGATATCAATCTAATCCAAAAAAGTCACACTTAAAAGCCATTAAAAGAATCATAAGGTACATTGCTGGTACAACAAAATTCGGTGTGTGGTATAATAAAGACACTGGTATTGAACTTGTGGGTTATACTGATTCGGACTGGGCTGGGGATGTAGTGGATAGAAAAAGTACTACAGGTGGCTGTTTTTTCTTGGGTAATAATTTAATCTCTTTGTATAGCAAAACACAGAATTGTATTTCTCTTTCAACAGCTGAAGCCGAGTATATTGCAGCTGGAAGTGCGTGTACACAATTGTTGTGGATGAATCAAATGATAGAAGACTATGGTCTGCACAGTAGAATTTTGACTGTGCTTTGTGACAATTCCAGTGCCATTAATATCTCGAAAAATCAGTCCAGCATTCTTGAATCAAACACATTGACATAAGGTACCACTTTATTCGAGACTTGGTTGAGAGGAAGATAGTTGTCCTTGAGCATATAGGTACAGACAACCAACTTGCTGACATCTTCACAAATGCATTAAATTTAGAGACCTTCTCTTGTTTGAGAAGAGATCTCAGTATGTGCATTGTCTAAGCCAATGTTGGTTTTTGATGTTGTGACACCCCATACTAACATGAGTCACAACATCTGTATACTTTTGCATGCATTTTTATTTTTCTTTTCATACATAATCTCCAAATGTATTGAGTCTGGTTGAAAGTGCGATAAGGTCTTGTGTTGTAATAAAAATGATGACAAAAAGACTAACATCTTCAATTAGGTGATTGTGAAACTTTCCTGCAGAAACTGGCTTTCTCCCAGGTCCAAAAACAAGAGATGTTAACAGCAATTGCTGAAGATAAACTAATTCTCTTCAAATCTCTAAAAAGATGAAGAAAATCTGGATTATAAATGATCCAATCTTTAAATTTCACATCCTTGAGTGATTTTGACGTAGTTATTAACTTGGGTTAAGGGGTCTGTTTCCATTGACTTCACCAAAGGTAATGTTGGTTATAATGTTGTCAGTAATGAAAAGCAACACGGATTAAGTCACTGAAACCATAATGTGCCTTTTAGGTCATGAATGTTAGGCATCCCGTAGGACATTCATACTTTAAGAAGATGCCTTCTTTCTGTGCGTACTGTTGCTTGTGCTTTTGTCTATATTGAGTTTTCTCAACTGTGTTTTGAATCTAGCTAACCAAATGTTTTAGTGGGGTTGTACTCGGACGGCTGGACAGGTAATACCGATTTTAATTTGGAGAGTGATAATTCATATTGCACAAGATTAACTCTACTGTGCTGATGGTTCGGTTATTTCGACTCAATATTTCGGCTGATCTTGTAGTAGAGTTGTGCAATTTTATTTTAAAAATTAATGAGATAATGGTTGAAGTGGTTGGGGTCATGTATCCTACATTAAGGGGGAGTGGTGTTGTTTTATAAAGGAAATGAAACCGGTTTTAGTCCTCAAATCCGCTGGAAGGTAAATTAGGGTTATTTCCTTTTATTTTTTCACCATTCTCTCTCCTTGGCAACGATCACTTTTCGGAAAGCTTAAATACTTGCCGTTTGCCCACTTCTCCATAAACCCTCTGTAATTATACTCTCAAGCTCTCACAATTTTCTCCTTCTATTTCGATTTTTGCTGCTGCTTTTGTGTGTTTTTGTGAAATTCTCAGGATGTCGAGCCCATCTTCTTCATCATCTGTTCCTGAGTTACCGGCAGGCGTGCGCCGCTCCGGCGAACAGGCTCCTTCGCCTTATCCGGAAATTTGTGGCTTGGACATTCGCGCCGAAGTCGGTGGTGGTTCTTCTTCAACCCACCATCGGTAACAACATCGCCGACTCCCTCGCCGCCTCGCGAATCTCATGATGTTGTGCCGGCTCCTGTGCCGCTTGATGCCGCTTTTGAAGCACAGGTATTTCCAGGGCAGCCCAGAAATGAGATAGATGTTGACAACTATTTTGCATGTAATTGTTGTGTTTTTCCTTGTCTTTTTAGTTAGAGTTTAGCGTCGTTCCTAGTAGTATCGAGTCGTTTTTCATTAGGTTTTAAGACTTTTTCTCGTTGATTTGCTTTTTGACTTAAAGTGTACGAAGTGTGAGGTGTTTGTGCTATTTTTGTGTTTCTAAGTTTGAATTATTGTTTTGTAGGCGACCAAAAGGATTATATTCACTCGGCGAATGTTTTGGACCGAAAAATGAGAAATTCG
The DNA here is from genome assembly GCA_014905375.1 of Phtheirospermum japonicum. Taxonomy (NCBI): domain Eukaryota; kingdom Viridiplantae; phylum Streptophyta; class Magnoliopsida; order Lamiales; family Orobanchaceae; genus Phtheirospermum; species Phtheirospermum japonicum. The sequence goes on along the minus strand of BMAC01000982.1, from coordinate 246,813 downwards.
AGCCGAAAGCATCCAGGTTCGACTGAAAAGCCCCAAATCGACTGAGAAGCCCCCAAATCGACTACCGGACAGAGACCAACGTCTTGCAGCAGAGCATTCGATCGACTGCAACGCTGAGGGCTGCGGGAATTTCGGTGTTTTTAACATTTTTACCCCTACAAATAACTATATAAAGCCCACACCTTGCACCATTGAAGAGAAATCTCCCCTCCCAACCCAAGCTAGAGTTTGGGATCAAAATCACTCTCAAGCTCTTAGATAATCTTCTCTCTTAGGTTTTAGATTCAATTTCAAGCTTTGGTGTAATTGCTTTTCCTAGTTTTAGATTTACTTTCATGCTTGGCCTTGGGTTTGTAAGCCTAAGAAGAATCCAAATACTCCATTGGATTGATAATTTTGATGCAATTACATTCAAGCTTTGTTTCATTTCTTAATTCAAGTAAGTTTTCTTTCAATTTCATGTTTTATGCTTTTATTTCCATGCTTTGTTCTTCATTTACATGCTTTGTTCTTCATGTTATGCTTTTTGCCTTAGCACCTTGATTTCTTGTTAGATCTTAGGAATTGGATATGGAATCTATATGAGTGAAACATCTAGATCATAGATCAAGTCTTAGATCATCATGATTTTGAGTTGTTCTTGTGCTTTATTTGCAATTTAATTTTCATGCATAGTTTTAGGTTAAATCTTAGATCTACTCTTTATTGCTTGTTATTTTCCTTAAAGTTTTAAACTTTCATGTCAAATTTTCTTGCTCTTTATATCCATTCTTTCAATTTTAGCTTATTTTCATTATTTAGGATTTTATGCATAGTTGTACCTTGTGCATGCATGCTTGTACTTGGTGAAACATTGCATTTTCTTGCTGATTTTCATTATTGCTTTGCATTTTCTATTTGAGGCATACGACGAGGCATCCTACCAACTTGAAATTTCATTTCCTAGTTTAATTTAGTTAGCTTAATTGCTTTATTTTCATTTTCCTTTTATTTCTTCAAGCTTGAAACACATTGAATTCTACAAACGAATCGATTTCCGATAATACCAAGCCATGAACCCGATGATTTATTCATCACCACTAAAACTCTTCTATCAAAATGGTGCCGTTGCGACACGGATTGTTTAAGACCTTCGATTTTGGTTGAAGTTTCATTGTGTTTTTAGCTTGCTTTGTTATTTGACGTTTTGTTAAGAATGTTAGGTAATTCTAGCTTTGGTGGATATATTCCCAACATGGGAGGGCATGTTGCAAACCATGTCGGGATTGGATTGATGTATAATGGCCTTGGCAACGTGGGAGGGCATGGTGCAAACCACGTTGCCAACGGTGGTTTCGATTTTGGGCAACCCGGCATGGGAGGGCATGGTGCAAACCATGTCGGGTTTGATAGTTTCTCGGGCATGAAAGGTTCCTTGGGTGGTTATGGAGCTCGAAATTCCTATCCGAACGTGCAAGCTCCATATTCCTATTCGAACGTGCAAGCCCCGACTTCCGGCCCGTATGGCTATGATACTCCACAATATTATCCAAATACGCCGAGTCCGAATCCCGAGCCGTATGGAAGTCCTCATGCTTACAATTTTGATCATGCCCCGATTAGTGCCAACAATAGCTCATAATCCCGAACCATATGAGTTGTTTGGCGATGTGAACTCCAATGCCCAAAATACCCCTCCCGCCCTCCATATCCCGAAGAATTCTCCACCGCCGGCCTCCGATCCAAATCTAATGTTGATCATGCAACAATTGCAATCTATGTCGACGTCATTTGATGCTCGGTTCACCGCTCTTGAGGCTTCGACGAACGGGTTAAGCACTATAGTTGAGCAATTGGAAAGTGATGTGACTATGTTGAAGCTAGCGAATGAGGAAGATGAATTGCCAAGCCAACCTTCACATCCTCTTGCGGTCACGATGCTCGATAAGTGTGGGGTGGTTGATAATGAGCTTGTACCACCGTCCGAGGTGGAGGTGGTTTCTATTACAAGTATTCTTACTCTTCCCGATTCTACCCTCCCCAATTTTGCAAGTAATATTCCCGATGCTCCTATACCCTATCCATCAAGCTTCTCCTTCTAGGTTTGCTTACGTATGGACGTGGCCCAAGAGTCGATCGAACAAACTTATATGGAGGATATGTACCATGAGGGGGAGGTTGGCCCGGACGTTGATATTGAGGATTGTCACTACTGCAGAAATTGTATACGAAGGCAGTTTATTAACGGCGGTTCTGGAAAAACCTCATCAATGACATCAAGGAGGAGCTCGCCTACGTGGCCCTCGATTTCGATCAGGAGCTCGAGACCGCAAAGAACAACTCGTCCGTCGAGAAGGGCTACAAGCTGCCCGATGGACATGTCATCACGATCGGCGACGAGAGGTTCCGTTGCCCGGAAATGTTGTTCCAGCCGTCGCTTGGAGGAACGGAAGCTTCCGGAATCCACGAGATGACGTACGACTCTATCATGAAGTGTGACGCGGATATCAGGAAGGATCTGTACGGGAACGTCGATGCTTGGCGGTGGGTCCACTATGTTTCCTGGTATTGCGGACCGTATGAGTAAGGAAATAACGGCTCTAGCTCCGAGCAGTATGAAGATTAAGGTGGTCGCACCGCCTGAGAGAAAGTACAGTGCATGGGTCGGAGGGTCTATCCTAGCTTCGCTCAGTACTTTCCAACAGGTGACGATCGATCACTCTTTTTTTTCTTTGTTCTTTTTTTGTGGTTCTTTATGCTTCCAAGATTTTAGCTTCGACAAAAACTTGTGTTAGACCATGTGATGTAAAGTGTTTTTCATGTGGAGTATGTATTTTATTAATTTATAGGGTTTGTAATTTAATTTAAATATTTTGTGTGTTTATTATTATTATTATTATTTTTAATATTATTATAGGGTTTTTCGGACACTTGTTCTTGTTATCGGTTTGGATGTAGTGTGTGGGTTTGCTTGCAGTTCTTTGTAGTATAATTATTACTCATGAAGTAATTCTTGAAAGAGTTTTTGATTGGTACATGGATAGCAATAATAGTTGTTCCGTTTTCTTTTATTCTTGTTTTTTTATTTTCTTTTTCTTTTTCAGGTGCTGCTCCGTTTGGCAGACGAGGCGATGGCAATCGGTGGCGGCTGTAAGGGTTTCATCGCGACGCGACTCTCGATTGAATTCTGGTCGGTGGTTCTGGCTCAAAAATTAACACTCGAGGGGGCTATTGCTATTTACAGGTAAAATGTAGTCTCTACACGATTAGAGCATTTGGATATGTTTACGGTTCTAATTTCCAGTTTTTGAGTGTTGGAAGCTTTTTGGCCATTACTTCCGACTGCCCGACTTTTGGGGATTATTGGTTTTGCATGAAAATTGAAAATAAGTTTGGTTAGTTGTCTGAATTTCCTATTCTATATCGGTTTGAAAATGAAAATATGCTTGGTTGAAGGTTTTTAGGTGTAATTTTGACATTGGTATTTCATGTTTCTAAATACGATTAGGTTACTATGTTTTTGAATATATTTTGCTTTGTCTTGTGATGAATTCTTTTATTTTGTGTTTTTGTTATGTTGGAGTTAGGGGTTTCTGGAGGTACGGCGTCGGGGAAGACGACAATTTGTGATATGATTATTCATCAGCTCCATGATCAACGTGTAGTGCTAGTCAATCAGGTTCTCCGAGCGTGTCTGATTATAGTTATTTTGTTTCCTTTTTTGGCGTTATTTTTTTCTCTGAAGTGTTCATCGAGAGCCATTAACAGAGCAAATTTAAAACCTGTTGTCTCTGGTTTAATTCAGGCTTCTTTTTATCGTGGTTTGACTCCTGAAGAATTGGAACGTGTATATGAGTACAATTTCGATCATCCAGGTAACTCAGTTCAGATTTGAAAGTTCAATCTTCATTAATCAATCTCAGTTTGTTTTAATACTAGTTTGATGCTATAGGATTTTCTAAAAACTGGTTTAATTAATATAGACTTTACCTTGCAGATGCTTTTGACACAGAGCAGCTCCTCGAGTGTGTTGGAAAGCTAAAGTCCGGTAATTCTGTCCATGTTCCAATATATGACTTCAAAACACATCAAAGGAGTTCAGAAAGCTTTCGCCAGGTACATATTTTGAAGTTTACATATTATAAATTTCGTGGAGCTCTCAAGGAGATTGTACTGTTATTTTTCCTTATCCACTTTGTTGGGCCCATAGTTAAATATGGTTAAAAGATAATATTATAGAAATAAACAATTTGATCGACTCCAGGTGAATGCATCCGATGTTATCATACTGGAAGGTATCCTTGTTTTCCATGATCAACGGGTTCGGAACTTGATGAACATGAAGATTTTTGTTGACACTGGTGAACTTTGAATTGTTTGTGCATTGTTTCATTTATTTGTGCTATTGTTATGGGTTAGGTGCTAATTAGGTCTCATGTTACGTTGATTGGTTCAGATGCTGATGTAAGACTTGCTCGTAGAGTAAGGCGTGATACTGTTGAGAGGGGGAGGGACATAAACTCAGTCCTTGAGCTGGTAAACCTCTTGTTCATTATTCATTCTTAATTTCATTGATATTATTTCATTTATTCCTTGACTTGGAAAGTTTGGGAAATTGCTAATTAAGTTGTTTGCTTGAATTTAGTTGCTGAATTTAGTAGGCCTTACCTAATAGTGTGGCTATGTTAAAATGATTATATATATATAAAATAAAACACGAGAATATGAATTTATTTCACTTTGACATGTATGTTACGTCTTTTTTTGTGCAGCATCTTTTGGAATATAATGATCGGCCTGACCTTGGCGGTGTGTGTTTTTTGGAATTATCTTTCTCGACTCTTTTTACTTGCATTAACATTAATTTTAATGCCACACTTTGTATTATTGATGTGTGTTGACAAGACATTTAATTAAGTTGCCGTAATTATAATGTTTGTTGGTAGTTCATTCAAGCTAGAGATAGTAAGCTTTGTGTACATTATTATGTAACTTCAGTCTTTAGTGAAGTTTCAAACTTCGGTGAATGTTATAGCCTTTGGTAATATTAATCAATTGAGATGGTTGACATATTTGTAGATGGAATAGCTAATTAGCTTCAGATTTTTTCTTTATTAATATGTATATTTTGGTGCAAATCTTTCATTTTTTTTTAATTTTTTTACTACTTTCTAGAAGGTATTTTTAAAAAACCGTTGTGATTGTTCGTTCTGGAAAACAGACTTTCTAGAAGGTATTTTTTAAAAACCGTCGTAAAATGCTGCAATCTACGGCGGTTTCCAAAACCGCCGTAAAAATGCTGCATTTTACGGCGGTTCAAAAACCGCCGTTAAATGTCTTCCAGACACCGCCGTTAAATTCCACTTTTTTACGGCGGTTTTGAAAAAACCGCCGTAAAATTTAACGGCGGTC